>SJYQ01001458.1:188174-337978 GCA_006410935.1 Redunca redunca
GAACAGATGTGCTTCTATAATCATTCAAAAAGGAAATCTTAACAACTGAATAGTGTTCTAATATTTAAAGAGAAAAAATACCTATTATTCCTAGAATAATTGGAGCTTTCAAGAATCTATTAAGGTGAATACTTTTAAGCTGATGCAGGAAACATAAAATTGATATGAAAAATTAGCAATTCCTCATATTTTAAGAATAATTCATCTCATAAAAAAGACAGTTTCCATTTAACACTTACTTATTTGATTTTATATATTCATGTTGGTTCAATTTCAATGCATGCATTCTGTACTAGGATGAAGAGTATAAACTACATAAAGTTTGGATTCAAGGTAAAATTTCTACTAAATTTTATGCTTTAGTTATAGAAAATGGTACTGAGTTTCTTGCTTGTCAGACTCAACTAACCAGCAATCAACATAATTTCTGAGCACTGATTACTGCAAACAGTGCACTGCATCCAAATCTCTCTCATAGGAAAGAAGAGACCCCCACAGGCTTTCAGAACCGAGTCTAAACACAGGAGGTAAGTGACCTGCCCAAGTCTGGGCCAATCTCCAAGGAAGTAAACTATTGCATCACCTTACATTTGCAATGATTTTTTTTTTTTTTGTGGTCACACAGTTTGCAGTGAATGCTAAGTAAGTGAATGTCATAGGTTTGAACCTAAGTGATCCTATATTCCTACCCTGTTCTGCATATACAGACTTCTTTTTAAATCAGAACATTTCTCATTGATTATTAGGGTGAAAAAACTAAAGGTGATTTATAAATCAAATAACCCAGCCCTGCTGGTTTACAGATTAAAAATATGAAAATCCATCACGCCTCATTCCTGAAGTGTAGGTTGCACATAGTGACTTCCCTCCAAAGAGCACAGCGTTGAAGGGAAGAAAAAAAGTAACTTTATAGTGGAGAAATCTGAAAACCCTGAAAAAGGTTAATACCAATAGTGGTAGATCATACTGACATGATAAGAGAAGAATAGCATTTTGCCTCTGGGGTCTTCCTTCCAAACACCTGTAATTCTAGTCTAATTGTAAGAAAAACGTCAAATTCCAGTTGAGGAAAATTCTTCAGAATACCTGACCGCTACTCTTCAAAACTGTCAGGGTCATCAAAAACAAGAAAACAGAGAATGTCGGATTCAAGCGGAGCCTAGGGAGACGCGATGGCTTGCTTTTGTCTGCTTGGCCTGCCATAACAAAATACTATAGGCTGGGTGGCTGAAACAGACTATTTCTCACAGTTTTGGAGTTCGGGAAGCACAAGATCGTGGGGCTGAAGATTCAGCTCCCGGCCTGCAGAAGGCACCTTTCTCGCTTTATCCAGAGTGAGGGCACTCTGCTGTCTCTCCCGCTTACTATAAGGGCACTGATCCCACCACGGGGCCCACCTTAGTGTCCACAGTTAAACCCAGTTACCTTGCAAAGACCCCACCACCTCCAAACGCTATCACATTGGGAGTTAAGGCTTCAATGTAAGAATTTGGATGGGGGAAGGGAGACAAAATGCAGTCCATAATAATGACAAAACATCATCTGGTGCCTTATTTACAGTTTTTTAGTGTGAGCCATTTAAAAAGGCTTTATTGAATTTGTTACAATATTGGTCCTGTTTTGTGTTTTGTTTTTTGGGGCTAGAGGTATCCGGGATCTTGGCTCCCTGACCAGGGATTGAACCCACGCTCCCTGCACTGGAAGGCTATGTCTTAACCACTGGGGAAGTCCCTAATGTGGTGTCTCGAATGGCATCCTGGGACAGGAAGAAGTCGTTAGGTAAAAATTAGGGAAATATGACTAAAGTATGAACCTGCTCAAGGAGTTAAGATCCTGCATGCCACCTGGCCAGGAAGCCAAATGTAAAACAGAAGCAATGTTATAAGAAATTCAATAAAGGCTTTAAAAATGGTCCATAAAAAAAAAAAAAAAAAAAAAAAAACCACCTTAAAGAATGTGAACCCCAAAGAAGCTAAGCTAGGCTGTACCTAAGTCAAAAAAAATGCTGCGGTGAAGCCTGGTTACACCTCATGCTGTGTGGGCAGGTTATTTTCCCTCTTTAAGCCTTTGCTCATTTGGAAAATGAAGGTGGTAGTATCTGCCCTACTTATTTTCCAGTGTTATTACGACATCAGTTGAATTAATACATGCAAAAGCAATTTAATCAAAGGACATGTTATTAAGTGTTTCGCCCAAGTCCCCAGAGGTAGCTCGAATTATTTAGAACTCTTATCTGCTCTTAATCATCCAGCCCTCTTCCCATCACTCCTACCTGATCCCAAATTTGAAAACTTCTGTAGCCCAGCGGTTTCCAGGGCACATTAGTCAGATTATAATCTGTGGCAGTTATAATTTGTTTTCCTAATTAGGGCTTCCATCTCAAAACTGCCAATGCTTGTCTTTAATGTTGCCCTGTGGGATGTGGCATGCAGACCAACACACCTTGAAAAGCAATTCTGTGGAAATATAGATCAATGGAACAAAATAGAAAGCCCAGAGATAAATCCACACACCTATGGACACCTTATCTTCGACAAAGGAGGCAAGAATATACAATGGATTAAAGACAATCTCTTTAACAAGTGGTGCTGGGAAAACTGGTCAACCATTTGTAAAAGAATGAAACTAGATCACTTTCTAACACCATACACAAAAATAAACTCAAGGTGGACTAAAGATCTAAATGTAAGACCAGAAACTATAAAACTCCTAGAGGAGAACATAGGCAAAACACTCTCCAACATAAATCACAGCAGGATCCTCTATGATCCACCCCCCAGAATACTGGAAATAAAAGCAAAAATAAACAAATGNCGGGGATGATCCAGAGAGATGATATGGGGTGAGAGATGGGAGGGGGGTTCCGGATTGGGAACTCATGTACACCCTTGGCTGATTCATGTCAATGTATGGCAAAACCAATACAGTATTGTAAAGCAAAATACAGTAAAAATAAAAATTTTAAAAAAAAGCAATTCTGTGAATAAATATTGATTGTAGCCAGTATTTTTGTATATGCAGGAAAGCATGTTTTGCTATTAAGCATAATACTTTATGGGTTTCCCTGGTGGCTCAGTGGTAAAGAATCCGCCTGCCAATGCAGGAGATGCAGGTTCAATCCCTGGGTTGGAAATATCCCCTGGAGGAGGAAATGGCAATCCACTCAAGTATTCTTGCTTGAGAAATTCATGGACAGAGGTGCCTGGTGGGTTATACTCCATGGAGTTGCAAAGAGTTGGATACAACTTAACGACTGAAAAACAATAATACTTTATAGCTGGTTTCTGAAGTGCAGTGTCCAAGACAATATTCTGGGGCACAGAAAAAAATAGAACCTTTACTTATAATTGAAAAACTTCTGGATTTCTGTTTCTGTGTGTTTGTCTTATAATTTACATGGTGTGTGAATATAGCAGTATGTGTCTATGACACATGCACACAAACACATATATTTTAAAGTGCTGATTGAGACCATGTTCACAAAAATGTTTGGAGACCATATCATTAGTAGGCAGGAATAACTGAACCACTGGGTAAGCAAATGTAAACTAGAATCTTGGGATTTTTTCCCTCTTAATACAATAGCAGGGACAAGTAATACTTTTTCATCTTTAAGGATGTTTTCAAACTATAGGCTTTGCCACTTACCGAGTATGTGCGTTGCACAAATTATTTAATCTCTGTCTCTGCCCTGGCTCCCTCATCCTTTAAATGGGAATCATAACATTCAGATGGTAAAGAATTCCCCTGTAATGCAGGAGACCCAGGTTCCAGCCGTGGGTCGGGTAGATCCTTTAGAGAAGAGAATAGCTACCCATTCCAGTATTCTTGCCTGGAGAATTCCATGGACAGAGGAGCCTGGCAGGCTACAGTCCTTGGAGTCGCAAAGAGTTGGACAAGACTGAGCGACCTTCATTTCACAACAGTACAACCTCATGTTGCACTGGGTTAGCCAAAATGTTCATTCAGGTTTTGCCATACGCTGTTACAGGAAAAACCCAAATGAACTTTTTGGGCAATGAAATATCTCCACATAGGGGAGGGATGAGGAGAAAACCCTGGTTTCAATCAGGATGGCAGCTTGCTTAATCTAAAAGCCAAGGCATTGCAAAACCTGCAGACCACACTGTCAGCTTCAGCCTTCTCCTGGTTCTTCAGTAAAACTTGAACCTGACTTTCAGAATCTCTGAGACAGAACACATCAGAAAAAATGAGGTGCAGGCCACTGCACCTGAGTGCTATGGACTGAGCTGCTAGGAACTGCGCGAGCTTTCGCGGGGACCATGCTCGGCAGGAAAGAGTAACTGCAGAGGCACACACAGTTGGCTCAGTGCCCCTGCCATGGAGCTGCCTTTTGTAAAGAAGTTATTGTTAAAAGTGTGAGTCACTGGTCTACATGATTGTTGACAGAAGTGAAGTGAAGTTGCTCAGTCGTGTCCAGCTCTTTGTGACCCCATGGACTGTAGCCTACCAGGCTCCTCAGTCCATGGGATTTTCCTGGCAAGAGTACTGGAGTGGGTTGCCATTTCCTTCTCCAGGGGATCTTCCCGACCCAGGGATCGAACCTGAGTCTCCCGCATTGTAAGTAGACGCTTTACCATCTGAGCTACCAACTAAAGCAGTAGGTAGATTCTGGTGATGACGCTGAAAACGAATTGGTGGGATTTGAAGCGACTTAGCAGCAGCAGCAGCAGCAGTGACTAACTGTGGAAAGTAAAGAAAGGTGGTGCTTTGGAATTTCTGGCTAAAGCTAGTAGGTGCAGTACAATGTGGTCGAAACTGAGAGTAAGAATGAAGAAGTACAAATGTTGTGCAATTCTTCTAGGGTGGGGAGTAGGAATGATGGTCAGGAGGTTGGTAAGAGGACGAGTTTTGGCCGAGGTCACTGCAGGTCATCCAGGTGGGGATGTCTAGGAGACAACTGGAAAGTGTAAAGTACCAGGAAGAGTTCAGGGTTAGTGATAAACCCGGGCAGTCGTTATCATCCAGATGATAGCCGACGTGTTAAATTTGATGAGACTTTCTTTTTTCCTTTTTGGTTTATTGAAAGTATATTCCTTTAGAAGGGTACTTAAATCACTTTCTTATGACTCTGTAAAAGAATGATTCATTTAGCCCATGAATAAAAGATAACATTTTAACATGTCTTTTAACTGTGGTTCATTGGTGATACAATGAAAGTAAATGGAACTAAAATAAACCAATCAATAGAGGTACATCTTATGATGAGACTTTGAAATTTTTATAAAATGTAGTAATTCAATGAAGAACATTAAGAGAACAATGTAAGATGAGCAGGAAGTTTTACAAGGTGGCAAGAAGTAGCTAATTGTCTATTACTTTACTGTGATTTTTACCAGAGTGACTTTTGGTTAACTCTATTGTGTGCTAATTATGTTACTGAACTGCATAATAATTTGTTTGCTTTAATACTGGTCAAGAAAATATCTTTCACATAAGCTATAATATGCTACTGCCACATGAACTGCGTTTCCTTGCCGAAAAATTGAAAAACAAAATTTACTAGTTGTCTATTGCACAGCTGCCAGCTTTTTCTGATTTAAGTTTTAGGGGCTATTTTATATTCATTTCTAAAATTTTCGTTTTATTTTAGTAGGAACACTAGTGACCTATCCTCTTAGATTTTTTAATGTATATAATACATTAAGGGTATGACACATTATTGTTGACTGCATTTGCAATGTTGTGCAGATTTCTAGAGCTTGTTCATCTTGATTAGTTGAAACTTTATGCCCCTTGATTAGTAGCTGCTTATTTCCAACTCCCTCTAGCCCTGGCAATCACCACTCCACTCTTTGATTCTGTGAATTTGACTACTTAAAATACCCTGAATAAGTGGAGTCATGCAGAACCTTGAGAACATTAAGCTAAGTGACATAAGCAAGTCACAGAAAGACAAATAAACACTGGGTAAGATTTGACTATGCCAAAGCCTTTGACTGTGTGGATCACAATAAACTGTGGAAAATTCTGAAAGAGATGGGAATCTCAGACCACCTAACCTGCCTCTTGAGAAATCTGTATGCAGGTCAGGAAGCAACAGTTAGAACTGAACATGGAACGACAGACTGGTTCCAAATAGAAAAAGGAGTCCGTCAAGGCTGTATATTGTCACCCTGCTTATTTAACTTATATGCAGAGTACATCATGAGAAACGCTGGGCTGGAAGAAACACAAGCTGGAATCAAGATTGCCAGGAGAAATATCAATAACGTCAGATATGCAGATGACACCACCCTTATGGCAGAAAGTGAAGAGGAACTCAAAAGCCTCTTGATGAAAGTGAAACAGGAGAGTGAAAAAGTTGGCTTAAAGCTCAACATTCAGAAAACGAAGATCATGGCATCCGGTCCCATCACTTCATGGGAAATAGATGGGGAAACGGTAGAAACAGTATCAGACATTATTTTGGGGGGCACCAAAATCACTGCAGATGGTGACTGCAGCCATGAAATTAAAAGACGCTTACTCCTTGGAAGAAAAGTTTATGACCAAGCTAGATAGTATATTTAAAAGCAGAGACATCACTTTGCCAACTAAGGTCCGTCTAGTCAAGGCTATGGTTTTTGCTGTGGTCATGTATGGGTGTGAGAGTTGGACTGTGAAGAAGGCTGAGTGCCGAAGAATTGATGCTTTCGAACTGTGGTATTGGAAAAGACTCTTGAGAGTCCCTTGGACTGCAAGGAGATCAACCCTGGGAATTCTTCGGAAGGAATGATGCTAAAGCTGAAGCTCCAGTACTCTGGACACCTCATGGGAAGAGTTGACTCATTGGAAAAGACTCTGATGGTGGGAGGGATTGGGGGCAGGAGGAGAAGGGGACGACAGAGGATGAGATGGCTGGATGGCATCACAGACTCGATGGATGTGAGTCTGAGTGAACTCTGGGAGATAGTGATGGACAGGGAGGCCTGGCGTGCTGCGATTCATGGGGTTGCAAAGAGTCGGACACGACTGAGCAACTGAACTGAACTGAAGATTTTCTAAGAAGCCTGGGTCTGCAAAAAAAACAAAGGTCAGTATCTCGGTGAAGGTCAACCTTTCATGAGCAAGACTCAGGAGACGAGATGGGAGGAGGATCTATTCATTACAGAAATATCATAATCTATGGAAATATCAACTAGAATAAAAATTAGACTGCGACATTTCAAATTGGCAGTAAAGAGTGAGAAGAAAGACTTAGGGCAGCAGTAATCACAGAGTTGAGTAAAGGGGTAACGGACAGGATTTTAGCCAATTGAACCTAAGTGGGAATTGCAAATGTATAGTCTTCCCTCTAAGAGAGAATGGGTTTTTACAATGGGGAAATTAGATAATCTCTGTAGGTAGTGGTGCAGGACAGAGCATGACAGTAACAGTAAATGTGAAGTGTTTACTATTTGCCAGAAATTATTCTAAGCACTTTACACAGGTTTCATGCTATTTGTCACTACACTGAGGTAGGCACTACTATTATCTCCATTCTATAACCCAGGAAACTGAGGCACAGGGAAGTTAGGTAGATTCATTCAGCCAGGTCCCACACAACTGGTGTCAGCGATTGGGTTTAAATCCAGCCAGGGACACTACAGTCTGTGCTCTTAACTTCTACACTTTGCTGGAAACGGGAAGGTGTAGGAAAACAGAGCCCTAATGAATATGCCGTATGCAAGTATGTGAGTGAATTAAGATGACAAATAACTCACTTCAGTTTGGGCCAAGTTCTGCTGCTGCTGCTGCTGCTGCTGCTAAGTCGCTTCAGTCATGTCTGATTCTGTGCCACCCCGTAGACGGCAGCCCACCAGGCTCCCCGCTCCCTGGGATTCTCCAGGCAAGAACACTGGAGTGGGTTGCCATTTCCTTCTCCAATGCATGGAAGTGAAAAGTGAAAATGAAGTCGCTCAGTCGTGTCTGACTCTGTGTGACCCCATAGACGGCAGCCCACCAGGCTCCTCGTCCCTGGGATTCTCCAGGCAGGAACACGGGAGTGGGTTGCCATCTCCTTCTCCAAGGCATGCATGTGTGCCAAGGCGCTTCAGTCCTGTCCGACTCAGTTCTGCTTCTATGAGTCACCAAAAAATTGTCCCTGTCCAAAGTGTCTGAATTTTGGATTCGTGGATAAAGAACTGTGTTCCCACAATAGCTGAGCATGTCAGCAAAAGAAGGGGAGAAGTGACTGTGGGGTGCAGGGTACGGCTTTGGAAGGGCTGAGGACACCCGTTCCCTCGTGACGAGGGAGAGGGGGAAAGGGAGACCAACAAAGCAAGGTCCCAGCTCTTCACTCCTACCTCCCACCAGCAGCTCTGCTCTACTTCCTCATCCAAGGTCAGACAGACGCCACACAGAATCACCTTCTTCCCTTTAAGGTCTAGCATGGCCTGTCCTTGCTTTTCCTGTATTTTACTTAATCCACCAGAGGGTCAAGGTGATCCTGCACGTGATTCTGCCTCTCCCTTCAGGTGTTACTAAGAAAACGGAGAAAGACATTGAAAGGGCAGAGGATGCTACTAGAGAGATTCCTTCTAGTTCCTATTTCCCTAGCAATATTCATTCATTCGTTATTTTGTTATGCACTGGCGATGGGGGGAGACACTTTAGAAAACTATTAAAAACTTGGAAGAATGTTTAAGGGACAAGAGAGGCAAAATTGAAAGACTTCATCATGACAACCAACCTCCCCCTCTCTGCCCCCAGGACGACAGAGAGAAAGAGAGACTGAAGATGAATTATGAAGAGACTATGAATCAGGGCTTCCCGGGTGGCGCTAGTAGCAAAGAACCCACTTGCCAGGGCAGGAGATGCAAGAGACGTGGGTTTGATCCCTGGACTGGGAAGATACACTGCGGCAGGAAATGGCAATGCACTCCAGTGTTCTTACCTGGAAAATTTCATGGTCAGAGGATCCTGGTGGGCCACAGTGCATGGGATTGCAAAGAGCTGGGTAAAACTGAGAACACCCACACACACGCGCGAACCAGGCTGACAGGGAAGGAAAGGATGGGAGTCTGAGTAGAACCAGTGAAGACTGGAGAGTAAACCTGAACAGCATGCTTTTTCTCCAGAAGGTCTTTAGCATCTGTCACCTCCCAGGCCGCCACCAGGCTCAGGTCCAAGGAGCCTCAGGTCTCCTTGTTCAGCTGACCAGGGCAGGGGCGACTCAGCTGGAAACGGAAGGGAAAGCCTGAAAATGTTCTTAATGATCCAAATTGTCACCTGGACATTTGACATTTTAATCCATAAAAACATAATTGAGCACTCTATCGGAAGCCAGAATATTTCTGGGGGTGCTTGAGGTAGCTATGAAGCAAAAAATCCCGAGACTGCATTCTGGTTTACAGCTGATTTCTGGTATGATATTACAGTGTCTGGCATCTTGATGGTTAAAAAGCCTTCAGTAAGCTGGCCAGAAAATTTAATACATGTCTGAGATACATTCCAAACAACTGACTTCTGGAACACAGTCCTATACATTGAGGACTGACCGTTTTTATACTCCCTTTGCCAAGGTTACTAAAATTAGTAGCATAACACAAATTAAAAATAACATATTCTTGTGACTCAATAGCATGGCAACATCTTCAAACCCAAAGCTTAATTTTAGAGTCAGTATTATTTTATTGGGCATTTTCTAGAACCACAGAGGATGAGTTAGCAAACCATCCCATCTGGCAATATTGATGGAGAAATTCTGCTTTATCTTTATAATTGAAGTAGCTCTGTGCAGTTTAATTATCAATATGAATGGGGGCAAGGTGGTATGTTGATCTAATCTGCTGATGTTGCAGAAGTGAGAGAAATAGCAAATGTGTTAGGTAAGAGTCACAAGGGCTCCCCAGGTGTGCTAGTGGTAAGAAACCGATGTAAGACTCGGGTTCAATCCCTGAGTTAGGAAGATCCCCTGGAGGAGGGCATAGCAACCCACTCGAGTATTCTTGCCTGGAGAATCCCTATGGACAGAGGAGCCTGGGATTGCAAAAAGTTGGACATGGCTGAAACGACTTAGCACGCACGCATGGAAGAGACACAAATACTTTGCTCCTCTTCCATCTTCTCAGTGTATTATCCAAAATGGTAGCAGTTTGGAGGGTCATGTTGTGTAGAAAATAGAGAGAAAAAAAATGTATAGCCTAGAAAAGATTTAGTAGGTAGGAGGAGGAAAGTCATTAAATAGGAGAGATTATCTCTGATTTGATCTGTGAGACCCCAGTGGACACATCTGAGACCAATGGTGCAAGATTTTTTCCGGTGTAGGAAAGTGTAACAGAATTCTTCAAAAAGAAGGTAGTAAATTCTCTTTACCACATATATTCAAAGGATGAATGTCATGAATCAAGTACGGAAGATTCCTACACTGGGCAGAAGATTAAAGAGGATGATCTTCCAGTTCCTCTTTCCAATATTAAAACTCTATAAGTCCATGAAAATCATAATAACTACTCCTTTTTTCCCCAAGCAACACGATATCCTTAAAACTGGATGCCAATGAGAAAATTCAAGTTGATGCTAAGACCCTAGTTGGTCATACAATTGTGCAATCAAGTTTTAAGTATTCTTGATGGAGCCAGCCAACCTGGGATTGCCCATTTCCTTAGTCATGGAGATGTACTTTTGGAAACCAAAATCTGTAGCGGGCAAAAATCAGTCCAAGCCATGTGGCTTTCCAATAGGGTATGATTACAAAAGAAGGCAAAATTATTATAGCCCAGAAGGGGGAAAGTCAGCAGAATTCATTATCCTTATAAAACATTCTTTGATCCTTCTTTCCACCATACTGCATGCACTGTTTCTTGGGCTATCTGGTGGTCACTGAGGTCAGGATAATGTTGTACAGCTCTCATTTCCATTATACTGGCTTTAGAGAGACTGAGTGCCAAGATTAGCCATTCCAGCTTCTTTTTAGAATAGTTACAATTTAAGAAATGCAAGTTTTTCATTGTTGGAAATCAATTTGAGCTCTTTAGAATGTCATACTAGCCTCTTAATTTTTATAAGTAACAATTCAAGGCATTGTACTACACTCAGAATGTTGTAGTGGAAGTCTCCTTTTTCTCTTTTACAAACCTATTAATCTTGAAATTATTTGGTCAGCATCAGCCACCTGTCTGGAATGCAAATTCCATGGGACTATGGACAACTTATCTGTCGTGTTTAGTATCCCATTTCCAGTGCCTAGCATAGGCTTAGCTATATAGCTAGAAAGCTCAAAAATATTGATGAATAAATCTAGCAAGGAAATGATCATCTGCTTCTTCCAATGCTCCTCATATCTTTCACTTTACATCGCAACATGTACACATGCAGATATATACACACAGAGCTTACTGTTTTGGAAAAGTTTCTTAAAAAAATAAAAATAGCGTCCCTTTTTGTTTCATAATTGCAGAAAGAGAGCAGTACTTTCTTGTCCCCTTGTCCCAGGTCAGAGCAAAGATTCTATATCCTCTTTTTAAAACTACTTATTAATCTTTGTGACCATCTGTATCAAATGGGCACTGGGACAGTTCACAGTGGTATAAGCACAAATCACCTGGCTTTCAAGGTTCCCCTCTAAAGCACAACAAAACTACTACTAAGTCCCATCCAGAGGAGAGCGACCTGTGAATGGCTTCCCAAGTAGGTAACACTACTTCATGAGACAGTCGAGACAGGCAGCCTCATAAGAAAAATGTGAGTAAACATGAAAGATCGCCTGCTTCTAAAATACCTTCAAATGGCTTTTCTGGCAACGTTGCTTTTGGAGAGGCAGGACGAAGGCAGCAGGATTGTATGTCAGTTCAGTTCAGTCTCTCACTAGTGTTCAACTCTTTGTGACCCCATGGACTGCAGCACGCCAGGCCTCCCTGTCCATCACCAACTCCCAGAGTTCACTCAAACTCGTGTCCATTGAGTCAGTGATGCCATCCAACCATCTCATCCTCTGTTGTCCTCTTCTCCTCCTGCCCTCAATCTTTTCCAGCATCAGGGTCTTCTCCAATGAGTCAGTTCTTCCCATCAGGTGGCCAAAGTATTGGAGTTTCAGCTTCAGCATCAGTCCTTCCAATGAATATTCAGGACTGATTTCCTTTAGGATGGACTGCTTGGATCTCCTTGCAGTCCAAGGGACTCTCAAGAGTCTTCTCTAACACCACAGTTCAAAAGCATCTGTTCTTTGGCACTCAGCTTTCTTCACAGTCCAACTCTCACATTCATACATGACCACAGGAAAAACCATAGCCTTGACTAGATGGACCTTTGTTGGCAAAGTAATATCTCTGCTTTTTAATATGATGTTTAGGTTGGTCATAGTTTTTCTCCCAAGGAGCAAGCGTCTTTTAATTTCATGGCTGCAATCACCATCTGCAGTGATTTTGGAGCACTCCCCCGCCCCCCAAAAAAGTCTCTCACTGTTTCCATTGTTTTCCCATCTATTTACCATGAAGTGATGGGACCAGATGCCGTGATCTTAGTTTTGTGAATGTTGAGTTTTAAGCCGACTTTTTCACTCTCCTCTTTCACTTTCATCAACAGGCTCTTTAGTTCTTCACTTTCTGCCATAAGGGTGGTGTCATCTGCATATCTGAGGTTATTGGTATTTCTCCCGGCAATCTTGATTGTGTGTACTACCTGGATTGTATGTACTATGTACTACCTGGGAATTGAGAGGCAGGGAGATGGGCAGTGTTAACCACTAGCCTTCCGTGTCTTACAGAAACCAGACAATAGTTTAACCATGACAGTCTTAATGATGACATTATCTGGGTTTGTATATTGTCCACTTGTTCCCTAAACACCTACATCTATTATTTCATTTGAACTTTGTAATAACACTGTTAGATAGTTAACATAGGCATTAGTTATTGTTATCGTTATTGCCATCTATTTTTCACAGACAAAACCTACAGGGCTTAAATGACCATTTTAGAGTTAAGGTGCTAGTTATGGGCACAGCTAGGTCTCTCTGTCTCTGGGTGACAAAGCAGTGTGCTGGAGCAATCACAGGACTAAAGCCTGCTTAATCCCAACTCCATTTATTATCTATATGACCTCAGAAAAATCCTTTGCATTTTTGAAGCTTTGCTTTCTGCAAATATTTTTAAAATAAAAGCTAAAGAGGTACAGAGGAATAGGGAGGAACAAATTGCTAAAGCGCTCTGTAAGGTATCCCTGTGAGATGGTATTACTCTTCTTATTCCCAAAGGAAGTACAGAGCAAGGGGCTTCATTTTAAATCCCAGGGCCACTCGTTTCTAACTGTATGACCTTGCCTGAGTTCCCGAACCTCAATAAACCTCAGTTTCCTCATCTGTAAAGTGGGAACAATAAAACCTGACTCTTCACCCTCATGTCAGTCCTATGCATGTGTGTGCTAAGTCACTTTAGTCATACCTGACTCTTTGTGACTCTGGACTGTAGCCCGCCAGGCTCCTCTGTCCACGGGGTTCTCCAGGCAAGAATACCAGAGTGGGTTGCCATGCCCTCCTCCAGGGGATCTTCCTGACCCGGGGATCGAACTCATATTTCCTGCGGCTCCTGCACTGACAGGTGCACTCTACTGCTGAGTCCCTGGGAAAGCCCAACGGCCCTGTGAACCAGGGTTAAGTGACATTAAGTGCAGGAGACAGAGTGCCTGAAAGGATGGTCATAGCATAACAATGATGATGGCAGTGACGACGACGATGATGATAACGCCCACTTTACAGCTGAAGAAACTGAGACTCAGTGGTTCACCAGTTTCGGCTCAGAGTGCCCACAGAGCAGAGCAGTGCGAGACTCGGTAAACCAGGGTGAAGGCCTGTGTCTGCCTGGGAGAAACAGAATTGGCGAGTGGACACTGGAGGAGAAGAAATTTTCTTTTTCTCTCTCGATCCGACCACCTCCACCCTCCTCAGTTCACAGGGTCTATACCTCTAGGAGTTGAGAAAACAGGAGCCATGGAGACCCAAGGAGGAACTGGCGTGAGACTTCCCCTCCTCAATTGCTCTGGGAACCCCAAGAAAACTTAGGCAAGAGACAGGATTCCCAGAGGTGCCACTGCTTAAACCCCGGGTCTTCTCGTACTTCTTCTGCCTTGGGAGCAGATCTGAATCTGTGGGAGATTTCTGGCCCCTTCTGTTACTGGAAGGAAATTTCTGATATGAAACCTTCTTATCTCTCAATGCTCCCTCTGTTGGTTGGCTAAAAGTTTACTGCGACAGAGCAATATGATTCAGAAAATGTTGCAATAAACACGCTGTAGTCACTTACTTAGGCCAAAGGATACTGTTTCCCAAAATAAAGAACAATCATGGGAATATGCAGCATTGAATTGCATCATAATGTATTCAAAAGCAGTTCAGGTCTCCCAGGAAAGAGGGAACACACTGGAGAAGCAGAGAACACCTAAGTATTCAAACAAGGCTGTAGGGGTTATGTTGGGACTTAGAGACTTAACTGAAAGTTTGATAAAAACGAGCAAGAACTCTTGGTTTAGTTCCTGCTGATGCATTTATTTGAATTTCTATCTCAACACCACAGGGTTGCAATTCTGCAAAATTTATTTCATTTATAAGTGACTGCACCTGGTTTTGAGACACAAGATAGGAAAACTGGATCAAAATCATGCAAGATCAACAGAAAAGAACTTTTTTGACTTACAAAAATACACAGAAACTCCAGAAAATCATCTATCCTTCTTTAGAAAAACCAGAACTAGTTTCATCTACATGAGAAAAGGGAAAAGGAAAAGTTTAAGATTGATAAGTAGGTAATGCAGCCCAAGAAGCATCCCATACATCCAGGTATTGAAGACAGAAGCATGGTAAACTCCTTAACGGTTCCACTGGTTCTCTGCAAAGTGGGGGTTGTGCTGAGCCACCGTAGGGCAGACAGGTAACACGCTAGCTTTTCCTTTTCTCTTTCTCACACATATGCCTTGGCATCATTTGTGTTTTACAAATATGTATAATGTACAATGATTAATTCAGTACTTTAGCATGGAATTTATAAGTAAATGTGTATATTAGGAGGACACATTCCAAAATTTAGTCGTAGGAGTACACGATGAATTGCAGCTAGAGATTATGTCTGGATAATTTGCCCAATTCTGAACTTTATGGGGCAGAGCAGACATGCATTCATAATAAATGTGATCATTTCCCTTGGCATCAGCCTGAGAAAAGTATTTCGGAAATATGGACTGTGTGCTTAGTACTCCGCTAGGCACAGAAGGGACTCTTATCAATAGAAGGTCTAAGCCACAGGGGTTCAGGCTGGGCCTCAGTGCTTGTCTCTCGGTCTTCTTGAGGAGCCCATCCCATTGCTGGACAGCTGTTATCTTCAGGGAATTCCTTCTTAAATGGTATCTAAGTCTGACAGATGACAATTTAATTTGGAAGTAAATTTTTACTGGTCTAAGTTTTGCCTACAAGGGCAAACCTGGATAGCTTTGAAATATCTAAAAATAGCTCAAGTCTATCTTTATTTTCCTCTCCCCCAGGCCCTATTTGGGTTCTTTCAACTTTTAAAATATAGCCTAGGGTATGGTCTACCTTCACAGATGGCAGTCACCTGAATTTGCTTGTTTGTCAATTCCCTTTTAAAATGCATTTAGCACAACTTGTGCTAAACACAGGGAGGCTATCATTTCTCTTGATGTGAGGTGGCTCAGATGGTAAAGCATCTGTCTACAGTGCGAGAGACCTGGGTTCCATCCCTGAGTCAGGAAGATCCGCTGGAAAAGGAAATGGCAATCCACTCCAGTACTATTGCCTGGAAAATCCCATGGACAGAGGAGCCTGGTAGGCTACAGTCCATGGGGTCTCAAAGAGTTGGACACGACTGAGCGACTTCACTTTCCCATAGTATTCATACAACTAATACTGATATTTTTAGAAATGTCGTCTGCCTCTTGGCTCTTTTTATAGTTAACTACAACTCTGGGAGGTTTTTACTATGAAATCTGGGCTAGGACTAAGACCATCCTGTAACTGTATAATTTATTATTTAGAGCTGATTATAGGGTTTATATTTATCTCGATTATTTCATCCAGCACATTTTGATTTATGGCATAGCCTACAGGATTATTTTTTAATCTTCTCATTCAGCAGATATTGATTAAGTGCCCATTAAGTGCTAGTCCCTGTTTGGGGTTGTGGAATCAAAAGAAGAATTAAGTCACAGTCTCCCATCTTGAGTATTTCATGTTCCAGTCAGGAAACGGCACATAAGCTCTTTCATCAGGCAACATGTTAGGACCTATAACAGAAGTTTAGGTATTAACATGGCTACTCTGGTGGCCCAGTGGTAAAGAATCTGCCTACAATGTAGGAGACACCGATTCAATCCCTGGGTTGGGAAGGTCCCCCAGAGAAGGAAATGGCACCCTACTCCAGGATTCTTACCTGGGAAATCCCATGGACAGAGAAGCCTAGCGTGCTACTGTACATGGGGTTGCAAGAGTTGGATATGATTTAGTGACTAAACAGTAAATAACAGAAGTGTGTGTATGGTAAAATGAACATGCAAAGAAGGAAGAGATTTAAACACTTGTTAACATTTTAATATTGATTTATCATTAGCTTACATATCTTATTTAATTCTCAAATAAATTCTGATGGATAATAGGATTAGTAAATAATCCTCAATTTACAGAAGAACCAGAGGCTCAGAGCAATTAAATGATCCAGCAAATAAGTCTCTTCTCCCTTTATTTAGAAAAGCAGGATGAAACGGTCCCATTTTTCTGTTGAGCACTTGTTTTCCAAGGTCCTCCAGACAGTCCACACAGAACCCTCAGAAACTGGTGACTGCATCTCTTCAGCAGCCTCTGAACTTGTCAATATGAATTAATTTAAAGCAACGTCTCCGCCAATATGTCAGTTGAATTTGGTCTGCAAAGCTCCTGTCAAACTTGGCAGTCTATGAGCCTTCCTCCAGCTCCTGTTTGTCATCTGTTGTTAAATGTCCTCTGACCACGTGTGTATCCTTTAATTACCCTTCCTTTACTATCAACATGGTTTGTAAATGTCTCCATCATGTTGAGTTTTATTTTCAGTTCCCAGACTTTTCTCCCTCCTCTTCTCCAGTATCCGACATTCAACTCTGGAAAGGGTGGTAGGGTTAATAATAAAAATGAAGCAGAATCCTTGGACCTGTCATCATTAATTGTTTTCAAATTTTGGCCTGGCCTTATGAAATTTGTTTCTTTATTTCTCCTTTGAAAACAAACCTGGGTTATTGAACGTCTGGCCTGGAATTTCTGCTGAAGAAAAATATTCAGAGGCTCTTGAAGTGTGTCCAAGTTCTCAAGTCTTTTTTGTAAGTAGGTAAAAACCACTTGTCTGAAAAAAAGAATTCTTTTCCCTGCTCGAGTGTTTTTATGTCATGTGCACTGGTGAGCAAGATGTGAGTTAACATATGAGGACAGAAAGAGACAGGTTAAAAGGGTGGACTCTTTTGTACTCAACTGAGCAATGTAATAGAAAGAGGAGTTTATAGATCTTTTAATGTAGCATAATGACATTATAAGAAAAAATACTGATTTTTAAGAGCCACGTATGAATTCACAAATTATTGAATTGATTTTCTCTCTTCTTGATTGAGAGAGAGAAAAATTAGGACTTGTTCAATCTGTATTTTAACCTTCTTATTCATGAATATCACTATTGTATAAAAATGTTTCAGGCCTCTGTCTTAAAACTGCCATCATCTTGTCTTCCCGGCATCAGTATAGAATCCATCACAGTAACGATCATAACAGGCTCAGGTCAGGGGTATTTTACTGGACGCTTCTTATGTGCATCCTCTTCTATTTTGGACTCAAATAAGAAGCCTTCTAATTGGACATGGAATCTGGCTTTCTAGTTCAGTTCAGTTCAGTCACTCAGTCATGTCTGACTCTTTGTGACCCCATGAATCTCCGCATGCCAGGCCTCCCTGTCCATCACCAACTCCCGGAGTTCACTCAGACTTGCGTCCATTGAGTCCGTGATGCCATAAAGCCATCTCATCCTCTGCCGTCCCCTTCTCCTCCTGCTCCCAATCCCTCCCAGCATCAGAGTCTTTTCCAATGAGTCAACTCTTCGCATGACGTGGCCAAAGTACTGGAGTTTCAGCCTTTGCCTCATTCCTTCCAAAGAAATCTCAGGGCTGATCTCCTTCAGAATGGACTGGTTGGATCTCCTTACAGTCCAAGGGACTCTCAAGAGTCTTCTCCAACACCACCGTTCAAAAGCATCAATTCTTTGGCACTCAGCCTTCTTCACAGTCCAACTCTCATATCCATACATGACCACAGGAAAAACCATAGACTTGACTAGACGGACCTTTGTTGGCAAAGTAATGTCTCTGCTTTTGAACATGCTATCTAAGTTGGTCATAACTTTTCTTCCAAGGAGTAAGTGTCTTAATTTCATGGCTGCAGTCACCATCTGCAGTGATTTTGGAGCCCCCCAAAATAAAGCCTGACACTGTTCCCACTGTTTCCCCATCTATTTCCCATGAAATGATGGGACTGGATGCCATGATCTTCATTTTCTGAATTTTGAGCTTTAAGCCAACTTTTTCACTCTCCTCTTTCACTTTCATGAAGAGGCTTTTTAGTTCCTCTTCACTTTCTGCCATAAGCGTGTTAGGAGCCATCAAAGAAGCCAGATGCTGCACCTTAACTGCAGGGGAGTGATTTTGATCAGTGGGAACGAAGAGGTAGGGAGGAGTAGGTAAGGGCCTTCTTACAAGCTGCTCTAAAGCCTGGGTTTCCTGCAGGGCCTGTCCACGGATTCCCTACATGGCTGTGCGGATGCACTGACCTGCAGGATTCTTCCTGGCTCATCGCAAAGGAAGCCGTTTAGAACATCCCAGCAGTACATTGCTTCCCAGCCATCCCTGCCTTCCTTCTCTGATTGCTCACTCTCACATCAGCAAGTAACCTCTGTCTCAGAGATGATAAAGGACAAGACAGCTATTAGTTTACAATATCAATGATATTTTCCAGGGAATCCAGGACAAGATGGCTATTAGTTAAAAATATCAGTTAACTAGCGTGCTAAAGTTCATTTCAATTCAGGATAATTCTGTGAACCTGCAAGGCACTGGATTAGATATTACTAGGGAGCACAGCTGAACAAAATCCAGTTGCTGACCTCAGACACTGATCGTCTAGAAGAGAAGGCAAAATAAGTGCCTGGGCACCATAGCTATGAAGAGGAATTTGCGAGAGTTGCCTTCTAAGTCTGGCTCTCTGGGTCACTGGTTCAAGAACAACATTTATTCTTTCTGGGCCTTGGTTGTCTTAGCTGTAAAATCCAGGGTTGCCTTAGGTAACCTCGAAAGTCTTTTTCCACATCTAAAATCCTGTGACTTTATAAATTTGACAGGTGCACGTTCTGAATCCAAATGCTATGGGAACCGAGGGCTTTAGAGATTTGGGAAACATTTGTGAAGGAGGCATTTGAGCTTCTGGGATTTGTTAGGATTTTGATAGGCACTTACAGGGCAAATGAGCGTTTCGGGCAGGAGGAGAATCCACAAAAGGAAAAGTATCATGTGCGTGCAGGAGAGGATGGCTACTTGGCTTGGGCTGGAGCAAGGGGTAAATGATTACCTGAACCAAAGACAGTGGTGAAGTGTCAGTGGAAGAGCTCAACAGTCGAGTTGAGTGTGGGCTTTATCCCGTATTCATTGACTCACTTGTCATGTGCCAGAGAGAGCGCAAGGTGCTGAGAACACAGAAATAAGACAGAGTTCCTGGCCTTAAGAGGGTGGTGATCAGCGGGCAGGAGAATGGGGAGCACTGATGAAAGCAGTGTGTGAAATTCTGTACCAGAAACCTGGACTGCAGAGCACGAAAGTGTGAAACGTGTCGGAAGTACAGGCACACTGAAGGGGCAGAAGAGTCAGTGATGATGGGAGACGGAAGACAGCGGGAAGCGTGAAGGGTGACTAGCTCTGCTGAAAGGGGAAGGCGTCTGCTTTGGGTGTTCAGTTTAAGGCCCTTCCGGACAACCAGGCAGAGACGTCTAAAAAGTAGAAAAAATTTTGCTCCCGTGATGAGGTTAAAGTGTTGGAGCAAGAGGCTGAAGTATGAGTGTGTTCTCTGAGTAACTCATGGCTCTGGGAGGGATTGTCAAGGAAGAAGAGAGAAAAGATCAAGCAGAAGACCTCAAGGAATGCCCACGCTTGGGGGTCAGAAGAAGGAAGGGGCGGGAGTCCAGAAGATGGAGTTGGGACTTCATGATGGTCCAGTGGCTAAGACCCTGTGCTCTCAACCCAGGGGGACTGGGTTCAGTCCCTGGTGGGGGAACTAAATGCCACATACTGAAATTAAGACTTTGCAGGCCAGTTAAGACCTAGTGCAGCCAAACGAATAAATCACAAATAGAATAAATCAATAAAAAAGAAGGCAAGAGTCAGACTATTAGAGACATTGGACAACCAGCATAAAGGATGTCAAGGGAAGAAAGAATGTAAAAGATTCCCCAAGACTGGTGATCGGCTATATCAAAATCATTTGAAACATGTATTAAAAGATGGACTTTTGTGTATGGATGGATCTTCAAGAAACTGTTAACAGTGTTTGCCTTAGGGAACTTAAGATGAAGGATGGAGAATGATTTACATGTTAACATGTACCCATTAGTATTATTTAAATTTTTTTACCACAGGCATCTTTTACCCAACTGAACAAATATATTGAAACACACATTTCCAACTTCTACCTCAGACCTCCTAGGAAAGAATTTTCAGGAATGGGGCCTGGGAACCAATATGTTTAATAAGCTCTCCTGGCAATTTTAACCGTAGTCAAATTTGGAAACCCCTAAAGCAGCTTCCCAGGTGGCACTAGTGGTAAAGAACCCATCTGCCAATACAGAAGATGGAAGAGACAGGGGTTCAATCCATGGGTCAGGAAGATCCCCTGGAGGGGGCAAGGCAACCCACTCCAGCATTCCATAGGGTCACAGAGAGTCAGACACAACTGAAGTGACTTAGCATGCAAAGGAGATAGCTTGTAACAGAGCTTCCAGTTCTTAGAATGAATGTATTATGGGTAAAAAGGAAAGGGAAGGGCAATAAATTCAAGGACCAGAAATCATCCAGAAGATAAAGGCTGAAAAGAAGCCCTGATATCCATAGGATGGCAAGATTTGGTAGAAGAATGGGGCAGAAGCAAGCTGGGAAGGGGGTGAGGAATAAACATAGGATGAACAAACAGTGGTGATGAGAACACGGGCGTGAAGGGAAGATACCAGAACCTGAGGGGTAACTGCACCCAGAGAAAAGGTTAGCATTCGAAATTCAACCTAATCAAGGCACTGGCTTGTCAGTTACTGAGAGACCAGAGAGGGCTTCAGAGCTGAGCACCTGGTGGAGAAAGCTCAGCTCAGGGTGAGCTCTGGTGTCCGTGAAACACTGTGGGAAGCAAGGTTTTATGTTTTTAATTTTTGAAAATGTGGGGTGCAGCCTAAGACTTGAAGTTCAGTGCAGTTCAGTCACTCAGTTGTGTCCGACTCTTTGCAACACCGTGGACCACAGCACGCCAGGCCTCTGTCCATCACCAACTCCCAGAGTCCACCCAAACCCATGTCCATTGAGTCAGTGATGCCATCCCGCCATCTCATCCTCTGTCGTCCCCTTCTCCTCCCACCTTCAATCTTTCCCAGCATCAGGGTCTTTTCCAATGAGTCAGCTGTTCACATCAGGTGGCCAAAGTATTGAAGTAGAATTCAAACATGATTAATAAAAGCGGGCTGAACCGGAATTGAAGCACTCAGAGAGAAGTGATGGAGTACATGTGTCACGGGGACAGCAGGAGGCAAGAGAACTGGCCAGAAGCCTCCATCGCTGGCATCCGTGTCCGAGTGAGCGGGGAGCTGTCTCTTGGGGGGACCAGCATTGGTCTGGAAATGACATACGGGGAGCACCAAGACTGCTTTGCCTGGCTTTTTTTTTTTTTTTTTAATTGAAGTACAGTTGATTTACAATGTTGCGTTTGTTTCGGGTATACAATAAAGTGACTCAGTAACACACGTGTACATATATTCTTTTTCAGATGCTTCTCCATTATAGGTATACAAGGCACTGAATATAGTTCCCTGTGCTATACAGTAGGTCCTTGTTGTCTATTTTATGTATAGTTGTATGTATCTGTCCGTCCTCAAATCCCACTTTATCTCTCCCTCCCCTTTCCCCTCTGGTAACCATAAGTTTATGAATCAATTTCTGTTTTGTAAATAAGTTCATTCATATGATTTTTTAGATTCCACACAAAGTGATATCATGTGATATTTGTCCTTTTCTCTCTGACCGATTTCACTTAGTATGATAACCTCTAGGTATATCGGTGTTGCTGCAAATGCATTTCCTGGCTTTTAAAATAATTAATTTATTTTTTTAATTGAAGGCTAATTACTTTACAATATTGTAGTGTTTTTTCCCATACATTGACATGAATCAGCCATGGGTATACATGTGTCCCCCCCATCCTGGACCCCCCTCCCACCTCCCTCCCTACCCCATCCCTCAGGGTCATCCCACTGCACCAGCCCTGAGCGCCCTGTCTCAGGCATCGAACCTGGACTGGTGATCTGTTTCACATATGGTAATAATATACATGTTTAGTGCTATTCTCTCAAATCATCCCACCCTCGCCTTTTCCCACAGAGTCCAAAAGTCTGGCTTTTAAAAGAACTCACAGATGCAGGAATGGGAAGGGAATAGTACTGGACAGAAGAATAGATAGAATGCTATCTCCAGAGGGTACCAAGTACCAAGACAGAGGAGGCCTGAACAAATTTATATGCAGAGAAAAAAAAAAAAAACGAGTAAAAAAAGAAAGGTCTGCAGTGTCAGAATGATGGGAGAAATATATTTGCTCTTAGTCAAAAGGCCAAGAAGCAATTGCTGGGGGAAATAAAATGGCTCATACTGGAATTTCCAGAAAGACACGGAAAGTTTTCAAGTATCTTTGGAAATAACTGTATAATTACATTCTAGTTCCTATAATATGCTGGCCTTTGTGCAAGGTGCTCTGCTGTCATTAATCAAGAGGACATTCTCCAGCATCTCTGAGATTATATAGTCCAGTCTAGATGCAGACAAGAAAATATACAAGTAAAATGGAGTGACAGAATGAGGAAACACATGGTGAATTAGGTCTATGTAGTCTAGACCTGAGAAAAGTCTAGAAGCTAATGCCTAATTTATATTGTAAAGTTGTTAGCATAGGATCTGTCTGTTTTCCTTAGGACACTGTCTCCATCACCCTATATAGCCCCTGAGATAATAACATATCTGTAGAATGAATAACATAGAAATGGAAAGATTGAGACTGCCTGGAAGTCTACATAAACCAGAAAAGCCTTCTCACTAGAACCACCTATAAATTCTGGGTAATGCATAACAATTCTTTCAATGAACAGATAAACTCTCCTGGTATCAAGAGAGAATGGCAAACAGAATGGGAAGCCTCGTGAGTGCTCTAGAAGCAGGAACGTGACAATGGGGAAAGAATGGCCAGACTCAGTAACCTGGGAGCTTGACTTTTAATGTTGACACTGTCATAAGAACAGACCTTGGCACAAGTGAAGAGCACAGCTAGGATTAAGATGCTGCTATGATATTAATATTAGCAATGTAAGAAGGCTAGACACTTGGTAAAAAATGTGAGTCAGGAAAGATCTGCCCACTGGCCAGAGTTTGTATATCCCCTGTACACATTCTATATTAAAAAAATACTCCTGAGAAGCTTGAATGCACCTACCCACAGATGTAGGTGTTTGAGTTAGCATTCGAACAGCTGCCTGGTTAAGGTATCACCCAAGCAGTGAAAGTAACATAAAATATGGGCCCGAGGGATGAAATCCCTGCCACTGCTGAGACAAAGCAATGCAGAGCTCCTGATAAAATGCATCCAGCTCACAGCCCAGGCTGCACAAGACTCTCAGTGACAGCTCTGCTGAAGGTCAGCTTATGGTCCAGAATTTAAAAATAAGGTTACAATTCACCACGAAAGAGCTAGGGGACCCAACAATTAGCAAATTGAGACCCCAAGAATTTCTGAAAATGGAGCAATCTCATAGTGGCAATAAAATGTTTTGTTTAAAATAATTCAAAACATAAAGGATGTAACCCAAACCACGAAAAGAATAGAGCAACATTAAAGAAGAACAGATGCCTGTAATATAACAGACATGAAAAATATATGTAATAATACTGGATGGATTAAACAGGAAAGTGATCAGCAGAACAGGGAAACAGAAGACAAAGCTGTGAAGAATAGACAAGACGTGGCACAAATAGATATCATGTTGGGAAACACTAAGCAGAAGTTAAGACAGAAGAATGGAAGATGGATGATCCAACATACGCCCAAGAGGGCTTACAGAAGAAAAATAGAGAAAATGAGGGGAGACAATATTAAAGAGTGAATGACTGATAACTCTCATTTAAAATAGGATGAGTTCAAAACAGATAAATAAAAGTTAAATAATAGCTATGTACATTCTAGTAAAACTGTTGACCACCAAATACAACAAGACCTTAAATGCAAACAGAAGTCACAAATTTAAAAAATTGTGGAAAGAATGACAATAGACTGATGGCAGATTTCTAACACCAACAATAGAATGCAGAAGACAATAGAATTATATCTTGACCTATAAGTAGGGAGGGAAGGAAAAATAGTCTAATGGCAGGGCTTTCACTGTTTCTATTACATGTTATTTATTTAAAATATAAAATATAAAGGAAAGACCTGAAGCAAATAAGGTCAAGTGTTCAGTTCAGTCTCTCAGTAGTGTTCAACTCTCTGCGACCCCATGAATTGCAGCACGCCAGGCTCCCTGTCCCTCACTAACTCCCAGAGTTCACTCAGACTCACGTCTATCGAGTCGGTGATGCCATCCAGCCATCTCAGCCTCTGTCGTCCCCTTCTCCTCCTGCCCCCAGTCCCTCCCAGCATCAGAGTCTTTTCCAATGAGTCAACTCTTTGCATGAGGTGGCCAAAGTACTGGAGTTTCAGCTTTAGCATAAGTCCTTCCACCCAGGACCGATCTCCTTTAGAATGGACTGGTTGGATCTCCTTGCAGTCCAAGGGATTCTCAAGAGTCTTCTTCAACAGCACAGTTCAAAAGCATCAATTCTTCAGCGCTCAGCTTTCTTCACAGTCCAACTCTCACATCCATACATGACTACTGGAAAAACCATAGCCTTGACTAGACGGACCTTTGTTGGCAAAGTAATGTCTCTGCTTTTGAATATGCTATATAGGTTGGTCATAACTTTCCTTCCAAGGAGTAAGTGTCTTTTAATTTCACGGCTGCGATCACCATCTGCAGTGATTTTGGAGCCCCCCAAAATAAAGTCTGACACTGTTTCCACTGTTTCCCCATCTATTTCCCATGAAGTGATGGGACCAGATGCCATGATCTTCGTTTNAGACGGACCTTTGTTGGCAAAGTAATGTCTCTGCTTTTGAATATGCTATATAGGTTGGTCATAACTTTCCTTCCAAGGAGTAAGTGTCTTTTAATTTCACGGCTGTGATCACCATCTGCAGTGATTTTGGAGCCCCCCAAAATAAAGTCTGACACTGTTTCCACTGTTTCCCCATCTATTTCCCATGAAGTGATGGGACCAGATGCCATGATCTTCGTTTTCTCAATGTTGAGCTTTAAGCCAACTTTTTCACTCTCCACTTTCACTTTCATCAAGAGGCTTTTTAGTTCCTCTTCACTTTCTGCCATAAGAGTGGTGTTGTCTGCATATCTGAGGTTATTGATATTTCTCCTGGCAATCTTGATTCCAGCTTGTGTTTCTTCCAGCCCAGCGTTTCTCATGATGTACTCTGCATATAAGTTAAATAAGCAGGGTGACAATATACAGCCTTGATGTACTCCTTTTCCTATTTGGAACCAGTCTGTTGTTCCATGTCCAGTTATAACTGTTGCTTCCTGACCTGCATAGAGGTTTCTCAGGATGGTCTGGTATTTCCATCTCTTTCAGAATTTTCCACAGTTTATTGTCAGGGGCGGGGGTGGAGAGGAGCCACCCCACATCCAAGGAGCAGCGACTGTGTGGGCACAAGAGGGCCAAGAGGAGCTACTCCATGTTCAAGGTCAGGAGGGGCAGCTGTGAGGAGATCCCCCTCATCCAAGGTCAAATGTTAACTTCTGGTTAATCTTGATAATAATACATAGCTACCTGGATTGCTAAATTTTGTCTTTTTATATAGACAAATTATAATTTTAAAAAGTAAAGAATGAGTAAGAGTTAATCAGAAGAAAAACAGGAGTGGAGATAAAGAATGTTCCAGTAAGAAGAAATAGCCTGTGCAAAAATGCCCAGGAGCAGCAGAGTGCATACACATTCTAGAATATAAAAGTAATGAAAAGTGGTTGAAATAACAGAAGTGACTGAAATGGAGGGAAACTCTCAAGAGAGCTGCCTGAAAAGAGAAGAGGCCCAGATTGCACAGGTTTCACAAACCATGTAGAGAGTCTGAAATTTCCCCCAAGGAAACTGGAAGGCAATAATGTATTTTAAACAGGGAACAGAGACCCCACCCATAGTACATTTTAGATTTATCACTCTGACTGCTGTGTTTAATAAAGACAGAAGAATTCCCATTTATAATGTTCAGGTGGAAAACAACAGCGGTGGTGTGAATTTGCATGGCAATAACACAAATGAAATGGAACAGATCCAAGAGATACTTATATTGGTAATGATTGTGGATTTGATATCAGGGATGTTTGAAAAGACAGTATCAAAGGTACTATTATACGGAGTCTGTTTTGAGCATCTGGGTAAATGGTGATCCACTCACTGAAATAAGCAGAGTGTTTTGGCTAAGAAGATAATGAGGTCACTTTTGGAAATACTAAATGTTAGGACTCGGTAGGATATCTAACCGGTATTTAGGTGATACAGATCTAATGCTCAGAAAATAGACCCAGCCCAAAGATCTGAAATTGCAATTCATTAGCTTGCTCCTTGGAAGAAAAGCTATAACAAACCTAGGTAGCATATTAAAATTCAGAGAAATAACTTTGCTGACAAAGTATAGTCAAAGCTATGGTTTTTCCAGTAGTCACGTAAGGATGTGAGAGCTGGACCCTAAAGAAAGCTGAGCACTGAAGAATCAATGCTTTTGAGCTGTGGTGCTGGAGAAGATTCTTGAGAGTCCCTTGGACTGCAAGGAGATCCAAGCAGTCCATCCTATAGGAAATCAGTCCTGAATATTCACTGGACGGACTGGTACTGAAGCTGAAGCTCCAGTACTCTGGTCACCTGATGCGAAGAGCTGACTCATTTGAAAAGACCCTGATGCTGGGAAAGATTGAGGGCAGGAGGAGAAGGGGAGGACAGAGGATGAGATGGTTGGATGGCATCACTGACTCAATGGACATGAATTTGAACAAACTCCAGGAGATAGCAAAGGACAGGGAAGCTTGGCATGCTGCAGTTTATGGAGTTGCAAAGAGTCAGACCTGAGTTAGTGACTGAACAAGCATCTCATTCGATATGCGAATTGGAGTGGACCAGATAGGGGAAGTGAGGTCTGAGAAGAGAACTTAATAAATGGCAGCGTTTGAGTGACAGGTAGGAAAAGAGAGGCTGGTAAAGAAAGCCAAGGATGTACAAACAGAAAAGATGAAAGAGGAAAGTGAATGTGGCAGGCATGGAGACAAAGCCCTCCGATCACCCTGGAAGAGACAGCTTTCGCTTTAGTTGTCAAGAGGCAATCAGCTGCCAGCCTCAACCACAGCACGTGCAGGGTTTGTCACGGAGGTTGAAGCACACTACTGTACTTCCCATGGGAAGCCCGGCGCCAGGGACTGAGCACGGCAGGGGCGCTAGAAGCTGCCCTTTCCACCGAACATGGGACTCCTCCAACAGGCAGTGCTCGCTCGAGAGCTCCTCGCGGGAATAAAATCATCTGATCAATTGACAGGAGCCCGTCTTTGTCACTGGCCACCCCAGAGCTAGCATAAGTGGAACATAACAGGCATAACAGAGACTCCATCCCGATACCATAGACCCCCACTTATCAAGGCTGATCTGGCTACTACAAACAGTGAAAGTCCAACTGGTTATTAAAAGAAAGCAGCGTGTCATTATTCCTTTGTAGCACCACATGCCCACTTGATGATAAGTCGGTCACGTTGAGCCCTTTCTTCCTAGAAGGACCAGTGGTTTGTTGTCATAAGAGTGGACATTATTGGTCACTGTTCACCTTTCCTGCCTCGAGAGCCTCAGCCAGCACCACTATCTGGGAGATTTCAGAGTGTCTGCTCCACAGGCATAGAATCTCACACCACAGAGCATCTGACCACGAGACCTGCTTCAGAGAGGGGCAGACGGGGATGCTGAGCCCATGTCACAGGATCCACTGGCCGTATCAAGCATCATCTTATCTGGAAATAATTGAGTTTACAGGACGATGGAATAGCTTCCAAAAGCACAACTGAAGGGTCCCCTGGTAGGCAATCCTCTGCATGATGGAGCACCGTTATGCACAGTGCATATCATGTCCCATTAGGATACTGCGCCCCCCAACTGGTTCAGCGTCTTAGTATCTGCCCTCATTTGTGCAACAGCAGCCTGACTTTCAGGGATGATCAGAGAGCCACTCTGAGGCACCAGGCAAGCAGAGTGCGAAGTGGAGGAATCCAAGGGCGATGTCATCACTGACAAATGCTACCAAACGTTCAGCCCAGGGAAGGCTCTAAAAATGTCCACTGAATTTCGAAACCAAGGTTGTTAGTGACTTTGGCAAAGAAATTTTTCAGTTGAGCAATGGGGGCAGAAGCCAGATTGCACTAAGCTAAAGATTGAATGGAGGAGCCTGGTCAGCTGCAGTCCATGGGGTCGCTAAGAGTCGGACAGGACTGAGCGACTTCTCTTTCACTTTTCACTTTCATGAATAGGAGAAGGAAATGGCAACCCACTCCAGTGTTCTTGCCTGGAGAATCCCAGGGACAGGGCAGCCTGGTGGGCTGCCGTCTATGGGGTCGCACAGAGTCGGACACGACTGGAGTGACTTAGCAGCAGCAGCAAAGAGTGAATGGGAAGTAAAACTATCGAGAGAGCGACTTGAGAAAACTCTATGACTGCTCTGCTGTGAAGGGAAGGAGACCAGGAAGTAAGAATGATAGACGGACTAAGATGTAAGAACTATAGAGGAATGTTTTTTAGGAGATAGAGACTCGTGTGTTTATATAGCAGTGGAAAGAATCTGGGAGGGCAAGAGAGAGGGGAAAAGTCTAGGATGAAGAGACCAGTGGGCAAAGGAAACAGGAGGAAAGATTCCTCTTCCATTGTTGTAAGAGTGGAGGAGGTGGATGCTTTTAAATGAAGGACTTGCTGTTGCTTTGTTTTTGTAGTCTAATTCCCCCAACATCCCTATATGATACATCTGTGTTCCTGAATATTTGATAAGCATGGTGGTGGTGGGTTAGTCACTAAGTCATGTCTGACTCTTGTAACCCCATGGACTCTAGCCCTCCAGGCTCCTCTGTCCATGGGATTCTCCAGGCAAGAACACTGGAGTGGGTTGCCATTCCCTTCTCCATTTGATAAGCATAACCCCCCTGTATTCTTCACTCCGCTGAAGAAGAAAGATCGTCCTTGAGGAATGAAGAGCCCCCTGTACACTTGAACGGTTACTTCCCTGGTCTTTCCCCCAGTTCTTCAAGGTAGGACAGAGCCATTCCTTGGCTTTCATTTCACAGACACACACAGTGAGACACAGAAAGATTAAGTGCCTTGCTGAAACGTTCACGACTCACTGAAGTCTCCTGACTTTTGATCTCCCTTTCTGTTGACCAGCCTGACTAGAGAGCCCTGTCACGGAGTCTTACAAGCATTTCCGTACTGCATGGACACCTCCATCCTCTACTCTTCACGAAGACTTTTAGCTGACACAACTTTAACCACGACAGTTTCCCCTCCCTACTTTGTTGCTATTGACATTGAAGATATTGCATACAGTATACAAAGAAAGCATAGCCCCTCCAAGTCCTTTTATTTGTGTATTTATTTATTTTTTGGTCATGAGACATACACTTTCTATAAAGTGCTGTTTCTAAAGAGTTAAAGTGGGGGACTTCCCTGGTGGTCCAGGGGTTAAGAATCCAGCATGCACTGCAGGGGTACGGGTTCGATCACTGACTGGGGAGATAAGACCCCTTATGCTGCACACCAACTGAGCCTGTGCGTCATATGCTGCAGCTGGGACCGGATGCAGCCAAATATATAAATATAACAACAACAACAAACGAGTAAAATGGACCAGAACTTCCATTGTCACACAGAACTGAATCAGACCAAAACCTTAATGGATTCTTCCGTGCTTCGTAGAGCACATTTCAGAACTTCTGGCTTTGTTGTTTTAGATTCCAGGGATTGAGGACGGTTTTGAAATGGCAACTTGGTTATGCTACATAAGAAGGCCAGCCAAGCATTAAATAGGGGCATCTGGAGAGTCTGGAAATAATAACAGTTCTTTTTAGCCAAACTCTGACACAGAACAGATAAACCTTTGTTAGAGATTTACGAGCCGTACTGGGACAGAGACCCTCCCAGCTAGAATTGTGGTCACTTTACCCTCCTCACTGTAACTCCTAGGGGATGAAGAGCTGTGGAAGAAGATAAGAAATCTTGTAAATCTGGAGACTGCCCCTTTTGCACAGTGCACACTTGTTTTTGCTCTTAATGAAGCTGCACAGCCCTCAAGCTGAACAGCTGGTGGATGGTCCCTGCATGGAAGCGTGCCCTTCCCAGCGAGGCTTAAATCAGGCCAGATCTCACAGCCTCTTGGACCCACTACTGCTGCGGTGAAAACAGATAGCATGTGATCCAGGCTTTACTCTGGTTGGCCAGGTATTGCACATGCATGCCACCAGCACGACCTCACGTGATCCTCACAGTCACTCCGTGATGTGCGTGGGGCTAGCACGCCTTGCTAGCTTGTGCGTCGAGTGAGTTGAGCAAATAGTCTCCCTCACAGTGAGTTGGTGGAGGATTATTTATGTACCTATGCCTGTGCTGGGTCTTCATCACTGCCTGTGGGCTTTCTCTAGTTGCAGCAAGCAGGAGCTATTCTCTAGTTGCAGTGCACAGGCTTCAAATTGCAGAGGCTTTTCCTGCTGCAGAGCAAGGGATCTAGGCACGTGGGCTCAACAGCCGTGGTGGACAGGCTTAGTTGCCCAGCAGCATGTGGGATCTCAGTTCCCAGACCAGGGATTGAACCCATGTCCCCCACACTGGTGGATGGATTTCCAACTGCAAGACCACCGGGGGAATCCCTGGAGAGCTAGGATTTGACCACACATCTTCTGCCTCCAAGTCCAAAGTGGGTTGGGAAGAAATAGCTGAGAAGTAAACTCTGATAAACAGGAAGAATAATTTGCTTCTCTCATATAACCTTTTTTATTCTCATCAAGTTTTCTTTCTTGGCATATCGGTTAAATGTTTAATGGAGGTAGAGAATATAAGAAACACCATTACAAATGGGGTATTGTTTAATTTCTGCAGTTTCCCTTTAACAAAGAAAAGCCCTTAGCGTAAATCCTGGCTCTTAAAAGAGTGAGAGTTATGGATAATGGCTCATGCATTGCTATTAAGTCACCTCTTTGTCCAAGTGTGGACTGAGATCTCCACGAGATCCAGAAGGGACAGGAACATGGTGTTTCTCACCCAACTGGCTAGAAATAGCCTCACTCACGGGATGGGTATTCTTAAGACCTTTTGACATGGGAAAGTGGTTCTGAAGCTCTAAGTCTCTGAGAATAAGTGTGAACATTTTTGGTGCTCGGATCATTATATTTAAGGTGCAAGGCATTTGTACATAAGTGGGGGTGCTCTTTATACCAGTGTGTTAGAAATGAACGTGCCTGAAAAACCCTGAGAGCAAACAAAGCTTGGCCTTTTATACCTGCTTCCCCCACCCCAGGCCACTTGTCTGATCACCCACGTTCTTTCTGTCCCTACAATGCTGATGGAACATGTAATCATTATATTCAGTAAAAGAAGCCAGACACAAAGGTCACATGTCATATGATTCTATTTACATAATCTGTTTAGAAAAGGTAAATCCATCCCCAGAGACAGCAAATTCATGGTTGGCAGGGGCTATGGAGAGAGCAGGAATAGGGGTTGATCAGTACAGATTGCCTTGAGATATGATGAGAGTTTGGAACTAGAGGTGATGGCTGTAAACATTATGAATGCGCTGAATACCACTAAATGGTGCAGTGTATGAATTTCACATCAGTGAAGGCAGATGGGGTGAGGGGCGGGGATGGAAAAGGACCAGAGGCAGGACATTAACTACAGAATAGTGGAGAGAGCCTTGGATTTAGAGTTAGGAGACTGTGTTTGAATACTCTCTTTCACTTACACGTGTTGTGACATAAAAGATAAGAGAGGTGACATTTCTTAAGTCTCCGATTCCTCATCTAAAGTAGAGTCATACAACTACCTCACACGGCTACTGTGAGTCCTAAATGAGATACAGGATGTGAAAACACGTAGTTTCAGGCTGGACACGGAGCTGACACACAGAACGCCACGTAACACAAGAAAACAATGTAACAGTGATGGGCTTTTTAAGGCAGGACAGAAAACCCATTGAACTCATATTATAGCTCAAACTGTTAGGGCATGTAACTTGGATTAATAAACCAGAGTGGATAAAAATCTTGACTATTTTCAGAAGTCTTCTCTGAAAGACTAGATGTTTTTGAAGCAAGTTTTATGGCACTGAGGCATTAATTTAACCCTAAAAATGACTGTTACGGCCAATTCTTCTCTCTAGTGCTGTGTTTGAATTATATTGAGTTACTCTATCTCATCAATTTAAGATGCACATTAAAAAGAAAACTTTAATATCTCTGAAACCAGGAGTCCACTGATCAAAAGAGAGGCTGGATCACCCTAAGGAAATTTCTACAGTTCCACCCTAGAAGTGATTCTCGTCAACCAGTGGACAAGATGACTCCTTCTATGGATGCCAACCAGTGCCGATGCAAAGGACATGAGTGAAACATCCATGGTGATAGGGATTAAAGCCAAAGAAGGGCTCCTTCTCATCAAAGCGAGTCAAGATACCGCCTCTGTCAATGCCTGACCTGCCGACAGCAGAGCCTTGTGCTGTACCGTTAATAAGGCAAATTTGCTCAGAAAACAGCCAGCCATTTGCTGGCAGTTTGGTTACATTGGACCCTTTCGCTGCTGTAGAAAGCAGTGATGCATTTAAAAAAGAATCTCTATGCTGGATTTGGATTTGCCTTCCCTGACCTCAGTGCCTCCACCAGGGCCACTGTGCAAGGGCTTATACAATTGTTGATCTACCGCTAGGGAATCCTGCACAATATTGAACAAGCAGCTGGCGCAGCACTGCAACACAGCAGTCTACCAAGAGGCACTTCATGGTTGAGAAGGCACAACAAGAACACGCCCGCCACCCACTAATCCTGCCGGGCAACTCGTCAGGCAGAGCGGGCTGCCTCATCAAAGGAGGGGCTGACCGCTAAAGGCTCAGCTAGTGACGCGCAGGGGGGCCTGGCGTGTGGCAGTCCGTGGGGCTGCCAAGAGTCAGACACGACAGAGCGACTGAACGACAAGGAAAAGGAGGCTAAGTCCTGCATGGTTGAGGGTCTGGCCTGATGAAGTACATGCGCGCTGAGCCAAAGCTGCGGTATGCTCTCGTGTTCCTTAAAGCTAGACTACCTGGGTCTGAAGAGCTAGGGCTGTTGGTAGGGCTGGCCCTTCTCACCATCACCATAGTGACCTACTTCCGGAACTGGAACTTCTCAGTTCCTGCGAGATTAGAGGCCCTCCTTCCTGGACGGACAGATTACTTCCATCAAGTAAAACACAGTGTTCCTGATGCTATAATAACCACCGAGTCATTTGGACTCCTCATCCCAGTGGATAAATAAGAAAAGAAAGGATTTTCTCTACTGATGGGAGTAATAGAACTGGGAGAAGCTAGGTGGCTGCTACGCACTACATTAGCAGCTGCAAGGGGTATGTCTAGAGCCCAGGACTTTCACTGGGACATATCTTGGCTCTCCTGCGGCCAGTGATAATTGTGAATGAGAAAAGGCAGTGACTGCAGTTGACGAGGGCAAGGCGACTAAGGGTTTAGAACCTCTGGAGGTGCAGGTCTGGGCCTTCCCACCAGCCCTGCGCCCCAGCCGGTCTTGCCCTTTCTCTCTAAGGGTGAGAGAAATCTAGAACTGGAGTTGCAGAGAGATGATAACTATCAGTTATAAACTTGGGATCAAACGCAACAGAGGAGACTTCCGCTCGGGTCAGAAACCCTCTTGCGTTGTTTTTGTAAAGACTGCATCTTGAAGGGAGCTCAGTGACTGGCTGGACTTGTATATCCCTCTCTCTCAGGAAAGAAGTAAGAGTATCTTATTTGAACAGAACTGAAGATCACATGTTTTAGTCTGGGAGCAGGATATGATGGGGAACTCTGAGTGGCGCAGAGTGAACTACGCTGGAGACCTCTTATACATCACTTGAGATCCTCTCAGCCTCCTCGTCTAGCGATGCTGCAGCCAAGAGTTCATGCAAAAGTCGACTAGCTTCCTCCAGGGGCACCGTGACACTACCGCATTTCAGCTCTGTGTCACAGAGCTCTGTATCCTCTTGCCTTTCACCCTGGGGCTTTTCTGTTAATATAAGATCTGGAAACCCTTTTATCATCCATGCACAAGAAACCCAGAAGCTTGGTGAGTTTAACACCCTGACCTATGGGGGATTTTTGGTTTTTTCCTTGTAATTTGGAAGGAGTTTTAAAATCCTTACTAGCTTCCTATCATTCAGAAAACAAAACATATAAATATTATATATATGTTTGTGTATACAGGCTTCTCTGGTGGCTCAGCAGTAAAGAATCCGCCTGCCAATGCAAGAAACACAGGCTAGATCCCTGGGTTGGGAAGATCCCCTGGAAAGTTCAATGGATAAAGGAAAGGATAGTTTTTAAAAATCTTTTTTCTCTCTTTTTAACCATCTGACTCTCAAATTCAGGCAATCTGCTTCTTTTGAAAAATCTTAAGCAAATAATTTAGGCTTTCCAGGGGGCACCAGTGGTAAAGAACCCACCTGCTAATGCAGGAGACATAAGAGACATGGGTTCAATCCCTGGGTCAGGAAGATCCCCTGGAGGAGGGCACAGCACCCCACTCCAGTATTCTGGCTTGGGAAATCCCATGGACAGAGGAGCCTGGCGGGCTACAGTCCATGGGGTCACAAAAGAGTCAGCACACTTAGTGACTAAACAACCAATGTGTGTGTGTATATGTAATAATGACACATAATATACATAAGTACAACAATGATCTGCTCCTCTGTAATTGCTCTGGTCTCATTTCCTACAACCCACTCTCCTTCAGCCACATTTTCCTCCTTGCTACTTCTTAAACATCCTATGCATGTTCTTCTCATGTCCCCCCTGACTCTGGGTCTCTGCATGTATTCAGAATCTTTCCTCCCCTAGATATCAGCCTGGCTTAAGTTTTTTATTTCTTTTTCTTTTTTGGATCCTTCTGGTCTTTATCTAAATGTCACCTTCTCAATGGAGCCTTGTCTAACCATTTAAAATATGACTTCCAGCATTCCTTCTCCTTCTTCCTTAATTTTTCTCCATTACACTAATCACCACCTGACATTCTATGTGTTTTCCTTATTTATTTATTAAATTGTTTTTGATGACTACTTTTCCTGCTGGAATGTAAGATCAAGGGGGTCATTTATTATATATCTCCAGTGCCTAAAATGGTACTTGCATATAAAAAGTGATTGGTGGAAAAAGAAAGGAAGGAAGGATAACTAACTAGAACGAAATGCCATTTATCCGGAAGTAAGATTTCTGGCTATCTCAAATCTCTGGAGCATGGCCATGAAGCCAGAAATAACTGAAAAGGATGTTGAGAGGGAAAGCGAACGGTCACCCAGCCCACTGAGGACTTTTTCTGCGGGAAAGCCCCCCAGTTACCCTCTCCCTTTAAAGTCTGTTTATTTCCAAGTCCACCTCCTTTCCCTAGAGTTAGCCTTCTAGTTTTTCAACTCACAAAAAGACTGAAATAACAAAATATAAGTAGCACCTGGCAATAAGAAGAGGCAATTTCAATCCCCTAACTGGAGTTGAGTAATCATGATAACACTCGGGTGTGGGTAAAATTAAGCTAGTGCTTGCAAAATGTAAGCCAAGAGCTTCGTGTATCATATAAACACAGGGATTGTGTTTTTGAAAGAAAAAATTGGGACACAGTGATCTCTTCCCAGGTGCAAAATGGGTGTGGGGAGTTTAGTTAAGATGATGATGAAATATTTGAATTTCTGGACTATTCTGATGGTAAAAAAAAAATCTAGGGCATATTTACATGTCACTACATGTAAGACAGTAACATTTATAGGATACTTGAAAAATCACAAATGCCTGTTTGTAATTTTAAGAATAGAATTGTTTTGAACATTTCTGGAATGCCCTAAATGTCCTTAAAGATTCATACAAAAATGAAGCAAAGTAAGTAGTGTCTGACATCTAAGTGGAACCTTTTAAAATCCAATGTGTAGCTTTGAACAAATGGGACCACTTTGTTCATCCTTGAAATTCTCTTCAATGATTTTTAATTCCAGTAAAGAAAGGCCAAAGATGAAAGAAACACACTTACCAGCTTCAGTGAAAATGGAAACAGGGTCAGTGTGGAGGATTAAATGTCAGATATGAAGCCTAGACTCTTACAAAATCTGGTTTTAAACTATTGAAGAATAACCACATTCAGTGAACTTCTAGCCTATTCAAAGGACAGGCTAAGTGTGAGGCATCAGAAAGTAACCATAAGAATGTATTTTGGAGAAATATATCACCTCCAAATGCCAGTAAGTTTCAAAAATATATATATTTCAGCATTCTTTGCAGTAAAATATTTATAACAAAAAGAGTTTTAGTTAACACAAAATGTATACTTAGGGTCACACAAAAATCCCAAATTATGTCCAAACAGAATTTCTTTGGTAATTTGGCTATTTGTCTTATTTGAACTCAGCCTGTTGGAACGCATAAGAGATTGGTCTTGCAATTCCAATTTAAAATGTTTTATTGAGAAATTTATTTCAACCTGTGATTTAAGTTGAAAAGAAAATTATTTTCTTGTACTGAGTTTACTTGTCAGTGCCTTCTATGAGCCAGTAACTGTTCTCAGCATTTTATACACAATTCAGGGGAAAGCAGCGCTTCAGGGGCAAATTGTGCATCGATTCAGAGCACATTCTTCTAAGACTCTGAGTGTGATTCAGCAAGAGCTATTTACAACTCTGCAGGTTGCAGATAACTTACAATAGTGCAAAGGGATTTTGTCTGTAGACACACAAATTCTGTCTGTTAGAGCTTTACTTGACTCTACAAAGGAAGTTCGTTTTGCCACCAAAAGTGGGAGAGGGGAACTGCCTCCCTCTTCTTACCCCCAGCAGCTAGGATGTTAGCAGGGAGCCTCTGCCAGACGATCATATGCTCTCATATAGGATATCACTCTCTGGCCTGCGATTCAAAGAGGCATGGACGATGGAGAGCGGACTGATAGCGGCACACGGAGAGTGTAGTGGTATGCACCCGGCGGCCCAGACTACAGATGTCCTGTACTTGCGACTGTGGTCTTGTCCATGGAGTGGTTCCCACCAGATGGTTGGCGGTGGCTCTGACTTCCTGCCTGCCATGTGCCTCAGCCTATTTTCAAAGCCTGATTCTACAATGATTCTGTAAATTATATGTAATTCTTGCAAAATATTTCTTTTCTCCTTATGCTAGACAGAGTGGGTTTTCAGTTTCTTACCAATGAAAACCTTGACTATACCCACACACAGAGAATAACAGAGAATAAATCACAGAGCCTGGAGGTGTGGGGTGATGCTGCCTTTATAAGACACATAGTATTGATCCTTGCTTGGGTGCTGAAGCAGAGGGCTTTGCTTTAAGTTGGGAGCCAAATGTTATTCAGGTTATGACCACTAATTGGGACTAAAATAATTGTGCAACGTAGACTTAATCCACATGTCCCTGAGGGTAGAACAGGTGTGACTCGAAGATATTTGAGATTATTTCGGGTGGAGTGTCCACGTGGCATTAAATAATTAGTGAATCACACAGGGAGAAAGTGATTCCCTTTTCCATTGCCTTTGAGTCCTCCTGATATCAAGAAGGACACCATGGTGGGTTGGCATCTCTTTGCTATTTCTTGGACACCTATTACTCTTCCTTTATAACAAAGAGAAAGCCGCCAGAGGCCCACAGCATTCAGACAACAGTATTGAGCTAGAATAGAATTGCATTTTGGTTTTGCGGTGTTCAGTCTTCTGGTTCCCTGCTGTTTGGAGCAAGTCATGCGAATTTCCAGTTATATTCACAATGTAAGCCTTCTAAACAGATTTCTTTTAGTTAAAGAGGTGACTCAGCCTAAAAGTATTAAGCAAATCACATCACAGGTAGGCACAGACACGGCAACACACTCGAGGATGGTGAGCTACTGTCTTCCCTTTAGAAAACACCAGGATAGGCCACTAATTGGAGCCACAGATTCAGAATCCAAATGACTCAAAAACTGAAGCTCCTCCAGAACCCGGACTGAAGGCCCACAAGTACGTGATGGACAAACCGTTATGCCACTGAAGCGCTGGACTCTGGAAGGCAAAAGATAGAGGGGGTGGAGGCAGTGATTGTCCCCATCGAAAAACAAAAAGCAGGCGGGTCAACAGGGCAAGGCAAGGTAAAGCAGCATTTTCCTCAGGAAAAATCCACACAAACCCAGAACAGACATCTAACCCCATCCACCTCCTCATCCAGAGAAGGGACGGTCTCTCATCAACATTTAAATTCTGAATTTTATTCTGCTTGCTTCATTTCAGTTAAGGAACTTCATTTAAGTCAGTGGGAAGGAGCAAGTTTTTCAAACCACCTGTACATCAAAGGTTCTAGAATGTTCCACCGGGGAGTAGGCATGTCAGCTGTCCTTCACTAGCCACCTAGTGAGACCCACTGTTATAAAGGGAGGATACGGTGCCCAATGGGGCAGGGGTGAAGTGGGAGAAATGATTTAGAACCACTGCTTCGGTGACAACACAGATGGTATAACTTCTGTCCAGACCACCCGGCAGGTGTGTGGATGGTGAGGAAGGGGGCCATGTCTTTACCTTTCAGCACCATGCTACGTGGATAGAAGACAGCTTCAGGAAAAACTGCTCTTGCCACCAGGGTAATTTGCAACATGGCTAAGCAGTGGTTAAACAGCATCTACGTTTGAAAATAGGGGTTACCACCAGATTGGGTTTTTAATGACAAGGATCTGTTCTGTTCCACCAGGGAAAGCCTTCTTTCTATGATAAAACTTGGATGTGGTCTTTCTTTTCCACCCTCCCTCCCATCTCCTGTCTCTTCCTTTCCTTCTCCTTTCTTCCCTTGTTTTCTTTTCTTCCTAACTTCCTATTTTCTGAGTGACTGCATATTTCTCAGGCCAGCAGCCCCCAGGGTTATGTGTGGCTTACTGGACATCCCAAACTTTCAGACTTCTTTCTCCAAAGCCTCACGACCATACTGAGTAGAAAGCTGGCGGGGTGAGACCCACTTTCTACCACCAACGGGGGCTCCAGGGCGTAGCTCTGGTGTTCCACACCCTGGTACCACCGCTTACCAGCTGTGTGACACCGAGCCAGCTGCTTCATCTCTCTTGTACCTCAGTGTTTTCATCTATACAATGACAGTAATAAAATCACTTGCTCAACTGGATTTTGTGAGGATTCAGCAAATGAGTTGGCATAAAGGACTGGACTGAGAACTGCCCATAAAGTACCGTACTGTAATAAGCACTCTGTGAGTGTTAGCTTTTGCATATTTCACTTCTCTTATAAGCTTGCCTTTCACAAAAGAGTTCTGCTGCCCCCCAAAGATTTTTTTTTTAATTTTTAATTTTAACTTTAGTTTACTTTACATTACTGTATTGGTTTTGCCAAACATTGACATGAATTCACCACGAGTGTACAAGCGTTCCCAAACATGAATCCCCTCCCACCTCCCACCCCATACCATCTCTCTGGGTCCTCTCCTTGCACCAGTCCCAAGCATCCTGCATCCTGCATCCTGCATCCTGCATCGGACATCAACTGGCAATTCGTTTCTTACATGATAGTATACATGTTTCAATGCCATTCTCCCCTCTCATCCCACCCTCTCCCTCTCTCTCTCCCCCAGAGTCCCACAGTTCAGTCTCTAGATCTGAGTCTCTTTTGTTGTCTCGCATACAGGGTCATCATCCCCATCTTTCTAAATTCCATATATAAAATCGTTTTGCTGCTTTTGCCCAGGGTTGCAGTCACCGTTTACATTAGCATACCATGTACCCCATACTTTTCATCCACTTTCTCTTCTTCATCTCATGATAACGTCAATCTTCAGAAGAGCGCCCCTCCTGCCCTGCTTCCCTCCGTCTTCCCATGGTTGTGAAGGTCACGCTCTCCCCACCACTGTCTTTATCCAGGGAGCCAGTGGATTCAGACGGACTGGTCTCATTGCAGACTGTTCTTATCACAACACAGGCATCAGAAAGAACCTGAAGGAAACGTGCGTCCTCCCATGTAGATTCTCTCACCTAATTTCACAGTTAGCCACAGAAGGGGGAAGAGACGTGTCTTCCAACTCCCATTCCATTGCTCCTTCTCCGACATTACCTTTCTCCTCATTGTTCGGAGGAAATAGAACAGAATGACTCCCACTTCCTTTCCGCGGCCAGAGCCACCCTGCTCTTCAATGACTCTTGAAACCCTGCTCCCTTGAAAGAAATCTCTAAAGACGTGATGCCTCTGGTCTCCATTCCCCCCACACACAGTGGACAATCTGAGACCAGTGTATCTGTTCATTCATTCACCTAACAAGCTTTTTTTATTTTATTTATTTATTTTTTGAGCATTAAAGTAGTTCTACAGTTGAATGGGGCTTCCCTGGCGTCTCAGTGGTCAAGAATCCTCTTGCAAAGCAGGAGATGGGGGCTTGATCCCTGGGTCAGGAAGATCCCCTGGAGAAGGAAATGGCAACCTACTCCAGTATTCTGGTCTGGGAAATCCCGTGGAGAGAGGAGCCTGGTGGGCTATAGTCCATGGGGTCACAAAAGACTCAGACGTGACTTAGCGACTAAACAACAATAACAAGGGCTGAAAGACATGGTGCCTGGGTTAGACAAGTTCATTTTCTGCTAAGACAGGCACTCAAAGAGATGACAAGTTACAGAAAGCCTGTGTGTTGGGGCGAGGCTGGGGTTCACGCACAGGATGCTGTCAGGGGAACAGCACTCACTGAGCCCAGGAGTCGTTGGCCAGGAGAGGCTTCCCGAAGGCAGTTAACCCCCAGTCTGGACCTTGGAATAGGAATCAGCCAGATGAGGAAAAGGGAAAAGTCGCTTTAGGCAGAGGGACTAGAATGCAGAAGGAAAGGCAAAAGCAGCTTGAGGGAGCAAAGAATTTGAGGGAAAGTTCCAGAAATTCTGCTCAGTAGCAGAAACTCTTTCTACCCCTGAAGTGTGACAGACCATGGGCCATGAGGTCTGAAAGACTGGTCTCAAAGGATCTTGCAGGCTGTACAAAAGAACTTTATCAGGTGGGGTGCAAGGAGTCAATGGAAGGGTTCCATCAAAACATCAAGATGCTGAGAACAGCTTTTCTTCTGGGGTGGCAGCATGGGCAATGAAGCAATGCTTGGAGGCTGCACACAAGTACATACTTGTGCTGAAACGATCATAACCTACTGCTAACTGCTGGAGGGAATTTTAAACAACTTCGCGATTGCTTTCCATTTCGCTACCTGTGCTTACTGACCTTAACTGGGTTTAACCAGTTAAGTAAATAGGAAAACAAGATTGTCTTTACTATTCTTTCTTACCATTCTGTTGCTGATCACCCAAAAAAGTCTTCTTCCCTTGATTGCAATCATCCTCTCAATTGTCATTGATTTAAATGTGTGTTAAGGAACAATGGGCTTCCCTTGTCGCTCAGACAGTAAAGAAAATGCCTGCAATGCAGGAGATCCAGCTTTGAGCCCTGGGTCGGGAAGATCCCTTCGAGAAGGGAATGGCAACCCATTCCAGTATTCTAGCCTGGAGAATTCCATGGTCAAAGAGCCTGAAGAGCCACAGTCCATGGGGGTCCCAAAGAGTAGGACACGGCTGAGCAACTAACACTTTTACACACAAAGCTTATTTAACATTAAGCTTCTAATTTGGTAGCATTTAACATGCAGATAAAAACATAATATTTGAAAGTTCATCTCTTTTTATCTTTACCGTGCTTATCCAAAAGGAGATTTCTGGATGTGCTATAAAAGTAGGTGTGGCTTCTCAGGCAGCTCACTAGTAAAGAATCTGCCTGCTAATGCAGGAGACCAGGTTTGGTCCCTGGGTTGAGAAGATCCCCTGGAGAAGGAAATGGCAACCCACTCCAATATTCCTGCCTGGAAAATTCCATGGACAGAGGAGCCTGGCGGGCTACAGTCCATGAGGTTGCAAAAGAGCTGGACACAACTTAGTGACTAAACAGCAACAACAAGAAGTGGGTAGTTCATCATTGAGTGAGTAACACATATACTTCATACAAAGTGTAAAGGGGATTCCATATGGGCAGGTGTTCCATCTGTAGATTTAAATAACCCTGGATTGCATATACTCAAGGGTGGGGTACAGGGCATTCCAGAAAGTTCCAAAAAGCATAACTTGAATATCCCCCACACTGGCAACTATTGACACAGCATTTACATTGTTTTTAACATTATTTATATAACATTTAGACTGTATCAGGTTTTACAAGTAATCTAGAGGTGTTCTAAAGTGTACAGGAGGATGTGCATAGGTGATATGCAAATACTTCACTTGAATATCCTTGGATTTTAGTATACCGGGGTCCTGGAGCCAAGGGCCATGGATGCTGAAAGATGACTGTGTTTTAAAAAGAGCCCTGATTAAATTCCGTCAACTATTTGATGAATCAAGAAACCTACTAAGATAACTTCTCATCTAGAAAGACTATAAAAATTGAAACACACTTTTTTTTTTTTTTTTGCAATTTTTCATCACCCAAAATAGGATCAAAAAGATCAGTTCTTGAGTTGTCAGCAAGCTCGTTTACATTTTAAGTAAAACTGAGATTCTGGCTCAGGCAAAGTGCAGAAAAACAACTCTCTTAGAAAAGACAACTGTCACTTTTCATCTTGTACTAAAGTTTTGTTAACTTCTTCTGCGTTGTGAATAACTGGGATATCATCAATCCCATGTTTGGTGGATGGAGTGTTTACTCACTACACACACAGACACACACACACACACACAGACACACACACGCGCCCCCTGGCCTATTCTCAAGCTCTTTTTATGCACTTCCAGCCTCCTCCTCCAGCTGCATGGGACGCCTGGGTTCCCCCTCTCCTCCCCAGGTACTCACAGGGTCTGCGTGCTGAGGGGTAAGCTAGGGATGCGCTGGATGTCCTTGCAGGTGACTCTGAAGTCGTCCTCCTGCCGGCATTCGCAGGGCGGAGACGGACACCTCTCCCCGCAGAGGCTGCTGGGCAGGACCAGAAGCAGCGCCAGCCGCAGGAGGGGAGTCGGCCGCATCGTCCTTGGGGCCCCAGGCTACCTCTGCGTGCTCCGCGGTCGCCTCCCTCTCATCCCTCTGCGCCTCGAGCTCCTCGGGGCCAGGAGAGACGGCGCGGGGCGGGAGGGAGGAGGGCTCGATGAGTCTGTGACTTCAGCACCAAGCCGGAGGCTGGAGAGGGCACCGAAGAGGCTCTTAAGGGCTCCGTCGCCCTGGCAACCCTGAGGCCAAACCAGCTCCCCGGCTTCGCTCTCCGCGCCCCCAGCCTCGTCTGTTCCCGGCCTCCCTCTGCCCTCCAACCTGCCCCCACGCGCTCCTCGCCTCGCCTTCCTCCCAAAAACCTGGTTGGGACTTCTCCTCCTTTGCTGGTCCCGAAACCCAACGGGCCACCCCATTTTCCCGCGGCCCCCAGGGAACTGCCTCTCCGGATCCACGCGCACGCACCCTCTCTAAACGGAGAAAGTTCCAGCGGAACAGACTGTCCTCCTGGGGAGGACCCGGATCCCGCAGAACTTCAGCTCTCCCCAGCCCAGGGCGCCTCTGCCCGAGCGTCCGAGGCAGGCACGCGTGGCCGGCCAGCCCGCGATGCGGCCGAGGCGCGCCTCTCGCGCAGGATCCTCGCGGGTCCCGCGGGGCGCGCGCCGACCCTCGCGCAGATCGCCGCGCGGGCTGGCCTGGCCGCCCGGCTCTCAGCGCGGCGCGCGGCCGGGCAGGCGATGGACTCTGGCGCCACCTGGTGGGCAGACCCGGAGACGGCGGGAACTGTTCAGTCCACTTCAGCCGCTCAGTCGTGTCCCACTCTGCGACCCCATGGACCACAGCACGCCAGGAATCCCTGTCCATGACCAGCTCCCAGAGCTTGCTCAAACTCATGTCCATCCTTGGTGATGCCATCCAACCATCTCATCCTCTGTTGTCCCCTTCTCCTCCCACCTTAAATCTCCCAGAATCAGGGTCTTCTTCAACGAGTCAGTCCTTCACATCAAGTGGCCAAAGTATTGCAGTTTCGGCTTCACCATCAGTCCTTCCAGCAAATATTCAGGACTGGTTTCCTTTAGGATGGCCTGATTGGATCTCCTTGCAGTCCAAGGGACTCTCAAGAGTCCTTTCCAACACCACATTTCAAAAGCATCAATCCTTCGGTGTTCAGCTTTCTTTATGGTCCAACTCTCACATCCACACATGACTATTGGAAAAACCATAACCTTGACTAGACGGACCTTTGTTGGCAAAGTAATGTCTTTGCTTTTTAACATGCTCTCTAGGTTGATCATAGCTTTTCTTCCAAGGAGGAAGAGTCTCATCCCCTTCTCCTCCTGCCTTTCCCAGCATCAGGGTATTTTCCAATGAGTCACTTCTCATCAGGTGGCCAAAGTATGGCAGTTTCAGCATCAGTGCCTGTGGCTTAAACGGAACTCGGAATCCAGGGCTGCGATGCTGGAGATGAGTCCCACCTGATGAATTCTGGTCTGCCCAGGAGTATTATCGACCCCATGAATCCCCCCAGAAGATGGGAAGAAAAAGAAGACTCAAGGGGAAAACTATCGTCTACTCATCATTCTTCATGCAGTAACCAACAAGATAATTCAAAATAGAAATTGGATTGTGCCTGTTTCTCTCTTAAAAGCTTTCCTGTTGCTTACTAATTCTTCTTGAGGTAAAGAGAATATCATTCACATATTACATGCTTCCACTTATATGAACTTCTGGGATCGGGGAGAAGCTATGGTGAAGGAAATCAGAACTATGTTTAGGGGAGATTGGGAAGAGACAGGAAAGAACTTACGGGGGTTATAGAAATTTTCTATATCTTGACTGGACATAGGTGGATGCATGCGTTTTCCAAAACTCACCAAACTGTGCAGTTTAAATATGTGCATTTCAATTTTTGTAATGACTTTATTCATATTCCACCCAAACTGGAAACCACCCAATACATGTCTTTCCACTAGGTAAGTATAAACAAAGAGTGATATTAATACATCCATATGATGGAATATTATTTCACAATCAAAAGAAGAAATAACAAAATTTTTCAAAGAAAATTAGATTTAAATTCTACAGACTGACCAATAAAGTCCTGCTCTGTGATTAGCTACTCAGTGTCTCTGACGCTTTGTGACCCCACGGACTGTGGCCCGCCAGTCTCCTCTGTCCATGAGGGTTCTCCAGGCAGGAACACTGAGTCAGTTGCTGTGCCCTTCTCTAACAGCCCTGCTACAGGTGCTGGTAAAATTTTGCTGTATAGAACCAGCAGTTCTGCTGCTGCTGCTGCTGCTAAGTTGCTTCAGTCGTGCCCAACTCTGTGTGACCACATAGACGGCAGCCCACCAGGCTCCCCTGTCCCTGGGATTCTCCAGGCAAGAACACTGGAGTGGGTTGCCATTTCCTTCTCCAATGCATGAAAGTGAAAAGTGAAAGTGAAGTCGGTCAGTCGTGTCCGACTCCCAGCAACTCCATGGACTGCAGCCCACCAGGCTCCTCCGTCCATGGGATTTTCCAGGCAAGAGTACTGGACTGGGTTGCCATTGCCTTCTCCAAACATTCAGTCAATTCAGTTGCTCAGTCATGTCTGACTCTTTGCGATCCCCATGGACTGCAGCATGCTAGACTTCCCTGTCCATCACCGACTCCCGGAGTTTACCCAAATTCATGTCCATCTAGTTGGTGATGCCATCCAACTATCACACCCTCTGTTGTTCCTCTTTTCCTCCTGCCCTCAATCTTTCCCAGCATCAGGGTCTTTCCTAGTAAGCCAGGTGGCCAGAGTATTGGAGCTTCAGCTTCAGCATCAGTCCTTCCAATGAATATTCAGGACTTATTTCCTTTACAATTAACTGGTTTGATCTCCTTGCAGTCCAAGGGACTCTCAAGAGTCTTCTCCAACACCACAGTTCCAAAGCATCAGTACTTTGGCACTGTTCTTTCTTTATGGTCCAACTCTCATATCCATACATGACCACTAGGAAAATCATAGCTTTGACTAGACGGACCTTTGTTGGCAAAGTAATGTCTCTGGTATTTACTATGCTGATTAGGTTGGTCATAGCTTTTTTTCCAAGGAACAAGTAACTGAATTTCATGGCTGCAGTCACCATCTGCAGTCATTTTGGAGCCCAAGAAAATAAAGTCTTGTCATTGTTTTCACTGTTTCCCCATCTATTTGCCATGAAGTGATGGAACTGGATGCCATAATCTTAGTTTTTTTAATGTGAGTTTTAAACCATTGTTTTTCACTCTCATCCTTCACTTTCATCAAGAGGCTCTATAGTTCTTTGCTTTCTGCCACAAGGGTGGTATTGTCTGCATATGTGAGGTTATTGATATTTCTCCCGGAAATCTTGATTCCAGCTTGTGCTTCTTCCAGCCCAGCGTTTCTCATGATGTACTCTGCATAGAAGTTAAATAAGCAGGGTGACAATATACAGCCTTGACTTACTCCTTTTCCTATTTGGAACTATTCTGTTATTCCACATCTGGATCTAACTATTGCTTCATAATCTGCATAAAGATTTCTCAGGAGGCAGGTCAGGTGGTCTGGTATTCCCATCTCTTTCAGAATTTTCCACAGTTTGTTGTGATCCACACAGTTAAAGGCTTTGGTATAGTCAATAAGGCAGAAATAGATGTTTTTCTGGAACTCTCTTGCTTTTTCTATGATCCAACAGACGTTGGCAATTTGATCTCTGGTTCCTCTGCCTTTTCTAAAACCAGCTTGAACATCTGGAAGTTCTTGGTCCGTGTACTATTGAAGACTGGATGGAGGATTTTAAACATTAATTTGCTAGTTTGTGAAATGAGTGCACTTGTGCAGTAGTTTGAACATTCGTTGGCATTGCCTTTCTTTGGAATTGGCATGAAAACTAACCTTTTCTAGTCCTGTGGCCACTGCTGAGTTTTCCAAATTTGTTGGCATATTGAGTGCAGCACTTTCACAGCATCATCTTTTAGAATTTGAAATGGCTCAGCTGGAATTCCATCACTTTCGATAGCTTTGTTTGTAGTGATGCCCACTTGACTTCACATTCCAGGATGTCTGACTCTAGGTGAGTGATCACACTATCATGGTTATCTGGGTCATGTAGATCTTTTTGTATAGTTCTTCTGTGTATTCTTGCCACCTCTTCTTAATATCGTCTGCTTCTCTTAGGTCCATACCATTTCTGTCCTTTATTGTGTCCATCTTTGCATGTAATGTTCCCTTGGTATTTAGAATTTTCTTGAAGAGATCTCTAGTCTTTCCCAGTCTGTTTTCCTCTATTTCTTTGCACTGATCACTGAGGAAGGCTGCTGCATTCAGATTTCCTTTGCCTTTTGTTTCCCTTCTTTCTCAGCTATTTGTAAGGCCTCCTCAGACAACCATTTTGCCTTTTTGCATTGCTTTTTCTTGGGGGAATATCTTGATCATTGCCTCCTGTACAATGACATGAACCTCTGTCCATAGTTCTTCAGGCATTCTGTCTATCAGATATAATCCCTTGAATCTATTTCTCACTTCCACTGTATAATCGCAAGGGATTTGATTTAGGTCATACCTGAATGGTATAGTGGTTTTCCCTACTTTCTTCAATTTCAGTCTGAATTTGGCAATAAGGAGTTCGTGATCTGAGCTACAGTCAGTTCCCGGTCTTGTTTTTGCTGACTGTAATGAGCTTCTCCATCTTTGGCTGCAAAGAATATAATCAGTCTGATTTCAGTATTGACCATCTGGTGATGTCCATGTGTAGAGTCTTCTCTTGTGTTGTTAGAAGAGGGTGTTTGCTGTGACCAGTGCGTTCTCTTGGCAAAACTCTTTAGTCTTTGCCCTGCTTCATTCTGTACTCCAAGGCCAAACTTGCCTGTTACTGCAGGTATCTCTTGACTTCCTACTTTTGCATTCCAGTCCCCTATATGAAAAGGACATCTTTTTTTGGTTATTATTTCTAGAAGGTCTTGTAAGTCTTCATAGAACCATTCATCTTCAGCTTCTTCAGCATTACTGGTTGGGGCATAGACTTGGATTACTGTGATATTGAATGGTTTGCCTTGGAAACGAACAGAGATCATTCTATCATTTTTGAGATTGTACCCAAGTACTACATTTCAGACTCTTTTGTTGACTCTGATGGCTACTCCATTTCTTCTAAGGAATTCTTGCCCACAGTGGAGATATAATGGTCATCTGAATTAAATTCACCCATTCCAGTCCATTTTAGTTCACTGCTTCCTTAAATGTTGATGTTCACTCTTGCCCTCTCCTGTTTGACCACTTCCCATTTGCCTTGATTCATGGACCTAACATTCCAGATTCCTATGTAATACTGTTGTTTACAGCATCATCTATACAGCATTGAACTTTATTTCCATCACCAGTCACATCCACAAATGGGCATTGTTTTCACTTTGGCTCAGCCACTTCATTCTTTCTGGAGTTATTTCTCCACTGATTTCCAGTAGCATATTGGGCACCTACTGACCTGGGGTCAGTTTCATTTTTCAGTGTCCTATCTTTTTGCCTTTCATACTGTAAAGAAACATCTGCTGCTGCAGCTGCTTCTGCTGCTGCTAAGTCACTTCGGTCATGTCCGAGTCTGTGTAACCCCAGAGACAGCAGCCCACCAGGCTCCCCCATCCCTGGGATTCTCCAGGCAAGAACACTGGAGTGGGTTGCCATTCCCTTCTCCAATGCATGAAAGTGAAAAGTGAAAGTGAAGTCACTCAGTCCTGTCTGACTCTTAGTGACCCCATGGACTGCAGCCTATCAGGCTCCTCTGTCCATGGGATTTTCCAGGCAAGAGCACTGGAGTGGGGTGCCATTGGCTTCTCCGAAAGACCCATCTAGTACTAGTTTTAGACTCAGTGGGCCATGTTGGATCTTTGTCACATCTTCTCCTCCATCTTCCTTTTTATAGAACCCTCTAAAAATGTGAAAGCCATTCTTAGCTTGTAGGCTATATGGCAACAAGCCTTGGGCCAGGGTTTGACCTAGAAGCCAAGTTTGCTGGCTTTCCTTGTTTTCCCTGTTTTTCACTTTGCTGGACCTGGAATGAGACAAGTTCACTATCACCTCTACTCCCTTGTCATTGTTGAACTCTATGCCTGGAGCAAAATGTCCTCAGATCTTCTGTCTTGGTTTAAATATCACCGCCTTAGAAACTTTTCCCTGAAAATCCTATCTCAAGTAATGATCCTCCCATCGATTTCCCTCACCATAGCACTTATCTCTGGCTACTATTACTGACTAGTTTACTCATTTATTCCTGTCTTTTGCTGCTCTCCCATCACCATCCAAATATAAGTACCATGAAATCAGGAACTTTGCTGATTTTTTTATTTTTTGGCCACTGTATCCCTAACACCAGGAACAATGCCTAGCACAGAGTTAGGAGATAATAATCAATCTTAAATGAATGAACAGTCTGTTCAGTCACTCACTCGTGTCCGATTCTTTGTGACCCCATGGACTGCAGCACGCCAGGCCTCCCTGTCCATCACCAACTCCTGGAGCTTACTCAGACTCACGTCCATTGAGTCGGTGATGCCATCCAACCATCTCATCCTCTGTCGTCCACTTCTCCTCCCATCTTCGATCTTTCGCAGCATCAGGATCTTTTCCAATAAGTCAGTTATTCACATCAGGTGGCCAAAGTATTGGAGTTTCAGCTTTAGCATCAGTCCTTTCAGCAAATATTCAGGACTGATCTCCTTTAGGATGGACTGGTTGGATCTCCTTGCTGTCCAAGGGACTTTCAAGAGTCTTCTCCAACACCACAGTTCAAAAGCATCAATTCTTCGGCACTCAGCTTTCTTTTATAGCCCAGCTCTCACACCCATACATGACCACTGGAAAAACCATAGCCTTGACTAGACAGACCTTTGTTGGCAAAATAATGTCTCTTCTTTTTAATATGCTGCCTAGGTTGGTCATAGCTTTTTTTCCAAGGAGCAAGCATCTTTGAATTTCATGGCTGCAGTCACCATCTGCAGTGATTTTGGAGCCAAAAAACTAGTCTCTCACTGTTTCCTTTGTTTCCCCATCTATTTGCCATGAAATGATGGGGCTAGATGCTATGATCTTAGTTTTCTGAATTTTGAGTTTTAAGCCAACTTTTTCACTCTTGTCTTTCACTTTCATCAAGAGGCTCTTTAGTTCTTCTTTGCTTTCTGCCATAAGGGTGGTGTCATCTGCATATCTGAGGTTAATATTTCTTCCGGCAATCTTGATTCCAGCTTGTGCTTCATCTAGCCTGGCATTTTGCATGATGTACCCTGCATGTAAGACTTCCCTGTAGCTCAAGTGGTAAAGAATCTGCCTGTGATGCAGGAAACAAGGGTTCGATCCCTGGGTTAGGAAGTTCCTCTGGAGACGGGAATGGCAACCCACTCCAGTATTCTTGCCTGGAGAGCTCCATGGACAGAGAAGTCTGGCGGGCTGTAGTCCATGGGATTTCAGACGCAGAGTTGCTCAGAGTTGGACTAAGCAACTAACACACACACACACACACACTGCATATAAGTAAATAAGCAGGGTGACAATATATAGCCTTGATGTACTCCTTTCCCTATTTGGAACCAGTCTGTTTTTCTATGTCCAGTTCTGACTGTTGCTTCTTGACCTGCATACACATTTCTCAAAAGGTAGGTCCGTTCAGTTCAGTTCAGTTCAGTCGCTCAGTCATGTCCAACTCTGCGACCCCATGAATCGCAGCATGCCACGCCTTCCTGTTCATCACCATCTCCCGGAGTTCACTCAGACTCATGTCCATCGAGTCCGTGATGCCATCCAGCCATCTCATCCTCTTTTGTCCCCTTCTCCTCCTGCCCCCAATCCCTCCCAGCATCAGAGTCTTTTCCAATGAGTCAACTCTTCTCATGAGGTGGCCAAAGTACTGGAGTTTCAGCTTCAGCATCATTCCTTCCAATGAACACCCAGAACTGATCTCCTTCAGAATGGACTGGTTGGATCTCCTTGCAGTCCAAGGGACTCTCAAGAGTCTTCTCCAACACCACAGTTCGAAAGCATCAGTTCTTCAGTGCTCAGCCTTCTCCACAGTCCAACTCTCACATCCATACATGACCACAGGAAAAACCATAGCCTGACTAGACGGACCTTANCCAGTTCTAACTGTTGCTTCCTGACCTGCATACAGATTTCTCAAGAGGCAGGTTAGGTGGTCTGGTATTTCCATCTCTTTCAGAATTTTCCACAGTTTATTGTGATCCCCACAGTCAAAGGCTTTGGCATAGTCAACAAAACAGAAATAGATGTTTTTCTGGAACTCTCTTGCTTTTTCCATGATCCAGCGGATGTTGGCAATTTGGTATTCCCATCTCTTGAAGAATTTTCCATAGTTTTTTGTGGTCCAGATAGTCGAAGGCTTTGGCATAGTCAATAAAGCAGAAGTAGATGCTTTTATGGAACTCTCTCTCTTGTTTTTTTTTTTTTTTTTCCAGTGATCCAATGGATGTTGGCAATTTGATCTCTGGTTCCTCTGCCTTTACTAAATCCAACTTGTCCATCACAAAAAATTCCTATATTAGTAATTTGTTGCAGCGTAATCAATAGCCCTAAAATGTATTGGCTTAAAACAACATTTATTATCTCAAAGTTTCTGTGGGGCAGTTTGGGAGTGGCCTAACTGGATGCTCTGGTTTAAGGTCTAGTGTGAGGTTGCAAACAAAATGACAGCAAGGGCTGTCGTCATCTGATTGTTGGGCTGCAATATTGCTAAGTTTACTTATTAACTCTAGAAGCCGCTTCATCGATTACATCCAATTACCTACATAGATGAATTGTGTGGTCTGAGAATAGACAGTCTACTTTTTTTAAAGCTGGATTCTTCTCATTTCTTTTTCTTATCTGAATCTACAGGCTAAAAACTCCAGTACAATTTTTAGTGGAAAGAATCAGGGCAGATACCATCTTGTCCCTAATCGCACGGGAGAGGTCATTCTTTCGTCATGAAATATGATGTCACCTATGCAGTTTCCATAGACGCTTTTTATCAAATTGAGAAGTGTCCTTCTATTTCCCTTTTTCTTAGAGTTTTTTTTTTTAAATCAAGGATTGATATTAGATTTTATCCAATGCTTTTTCTGCATCTGTTGAGATGAGTCAGCATTTTTCTTTTTTTAATTTGTTGATGTGGTGAATCATAGAGACTGAGTTTTGAATGCTTAACTCATCTTGCATTCCAGCGAAGAACCCCACTTGGTCTTGATGTATCAAGTTTACTTATATTCTGATTAAATTTTCTAAAATTTCGTTATCAGTTTTCCATAGACGTTAACCAGTGATAATGGTCTGTTATTTTCTTTCTTTATCATGTTTTTGTTTAGTTTTGGTATAAGGATAATTTTGCTATGATAGGATAAGTTTGAAAATATTCCCTCCTCTTCAGATTTGCATGAGTTTGTGTGGAATCGATATTACTTCTTTCTTAATTATGTGGTAGAATTCACCAGTGAAGTTATCTGGAGATTGAGTTTCACTTGTTGGAAGATTTTTAACCACAAATTAAATTTCTAAAACTAGATGTAGGGCTATTCAGATTATCTAAAATCCTGAAGTAGCTTTAACATTTTGCGTCTTACGACAGGTTTGTCCATTTTATCTAAATTTTTGAATTTATGTCATAAACGTGTTCATAATATTCTCTTAACCTCTTTCTATTTGTATAATCTGGTCTAATGTCAGCACTCTCATACCTGATACTGGTATTTGTATCTTTTCTCTTTCTTGACAATTATGTCTAGAGGTTTATCAAGTTTATAAATATTTTCAAAGAGGCAAATTTTTGTTTCAGAGGTTCTTTTTTTTTCTTTATATTCTATTCATTGATATATGCTCAGATCTTTATTTACTCTTTTCTTTTGCATCTATTGGGTTTAATTTGCTCTTCTTAGTTTCTTAAGATGAAGGCTGGGGTCATTGATTTGAAACCTTTAAAAAAACCATATTTACTGTTGTGTAGATTTTCTCTGTAAGTACTGCTTTAGAGACATCTCAGAAGTTCTGATCTCTTGTAATTTTGTTTTCATTCAGCTTAAAATGCTTTCTTTGTTGTCGTGCTCAGTCGTGTCCGACTCTTTGCAGCCCCATGGACTGTAGCCCACCAGGCCCCTCCATCCATGGGATTTCCCAGGCAAGAATACTGGAGTGGGTTGCCATTTCCTTCTTCAGGGGATCTTCCTGACCCAATACTTCCTAATTTTTGTTTGTTAGAGGGGTGGGATGGGGTGAGAAGTAGATCATTGGAGATCATTTACATTCCCATGGGATTCTCGAGACCAGAATATTGGAGCGGGTAGCCATTCGCTTCTCCAGGGGATCTTCCCAAACCAGGGATGGAACCCTGGGGAAGCCAATGATCCACTTCCCATCCCATAGATTATGTACATTTGATATCATTATTGATATTAAGTTTAAGTTTGTAACCTTGTTCCTTGCTTTCTATTTTTCCCATCTGTTCTTTGATCCCTTTTGCCTTTTCTTTAACCTCTTTGGATTAATTCAGGAATTTTAAAAAATTAATTTATTTTTAATTGGAGGATAATTGCTTTACAATATTGTGTTGGTTTCTGTTACATCAGCATGAATCAGCCATAGGCACACATATGTCCCCCCTCTCTTGAACCTCTTTCCCACTTCCCACCCCTTCCCACCCCTTTAGGCAGTCACAGAGCACTGGGTTTAGCTCTCTGCTGCTGTGCTGTGCTTAGTTGTGTCTGACTCTGCGACTCCATGGAGAAGGCAATGGCACCCCACTCCAGGACTCTTGCCTGGAAAATCCCATGGACGGAGGAGCCTGGTGGGCTGCAGTCCATGGGGTCGAGAAGAGTCAGACACAACTGAGCAACTTCACTTTCACTTTTCACTTTCACGCATTGGAGAAGGAAATGGCAACCCACTCCAGTGTTCTTGCCTGGAGAATCCCATAGATGGAGGAGCCTGGTGGGCTGCCATCTATGGGGTCGCACAGAGTTGAACACGACTGAAGCGACTTAGCAGCAGCAGCAGCTGCAACCCCATGGACTGTAGCCTACCAGGCTCCTCTTTCCATGGAATTCTCCAGGCCAGAATACTGGAGTGGGTTGCTGTGCCCTCTTCCAGGGGATCTTCCCAACCCAGGGATTGAATCCAGGTCTCCCACATTGCAGGCAGATTCTTTACCATCTGAGCCAGCAGGGAAGCCCAAGAATACTGGAGTGGGTAGCCTACCCCTTCTCCAGGGGATCTTCCCAACCCAGGAATTGAACCAGGGTCTCCTGCATTGCAGGTGAATTTTTTACCAGCTGATCCACCGGGAAAGCCTGCATCACAGAGCAAATTTCCACTGTCGATCTATTTTACATATGGTAATGTACATGTTTCAGTGTTACTCTCTCTATTTGTCCCACCCTCTTCTTCCCTATTGTGTAATTCAGGAGCTTTTATTATTCCATTTTATCTTCTTTGTTGACTTTTAGCTATAACTCTTTGCTTGGTTATTATAGTTGCTTTAGGGCTTAGAGTGTACATCTTTAAGTTATCAGAGTCTACCTGTAAGTGACATTACACTACTTTAAATAAGGTTTAAAAACTCTACAACAGTATTAGAGCTTCCCTGGTGGCTCAGATGGTAAAGAATCTGCCTGCAATGCAGGATACCCAGGTTTGATTCCTGGATCAGGAAGATCCCCAGGAGAAGGGAATGGCTGCCCACTCCAGTATTCTTGTCAGGAGAACTCCATGGATAAATAGATGGGGAAACAGTGGAAACAGTGACAGACTTTATTTTCTTGGTCTCCAAAATCACTGCAGATGGTGACTGCAGACATGAAATTAAAAGACACTTGCTCCTTGGAAGAAATGCTATGACAAACCTAGACAGCATATTTAAAAGCAGAGACATTACTTTGTCAACAAGGGTCCATCTAGTCAAGGCTCTGGTTTTTCAGTAGTCATGTATGGATGTGAGAGTTGGACTGTGAAGAAGGCTGAGCACCGAAGAATTGATGCTTTCAAACTGTGGTGCTGGAGGAGACTCTTGAGAGTCCCTTGGACTGCAAGGAGATCCAACCAGGCGATCATAAGGAAATCAGTCCTGAATATTCATTGGAAGGACTGATGCTGAAGTTCCAATACTTTGGCCACCTAATGTGAAGAGCTGACCCATTAGAAGAGCCCCTGAGGCTAGGAGAGATTGAAGGCAGGAGGAGCAGGGGACGACAGAGGGCGAGATGATGGGATAGCATCACTGACTCAACAGACATGAGTTTGAGCAGGCTCCGGGAGTTGGTGATGGACAGGGAGGCCTGGTGTGCTATAGTCCATGGGGTCACAAAAAGTCGGACACAAAAGAGTAACTGAACAACAACACCACCCACTCCAGTATTCTCATTTCCTGGCCTTTATGCTTCTGTTGCCATACATTTTACCTATGCATAAGCTGTAAACTCTACAATACATTGTTATTATCTTTGTTAACCAATTACCTTTCAAAGAAATTTAAGTCATGAGAAAAGACTCATGTAGTTATCCTTGCTGGTCTTTTTCATCCCTGAGTGTATATAGATCCATATTTTCCACTGATGTCACTTTGCTTTTGCTTGAAAGACTTTAAAATTTATTGCAGTGCAGATCTGCTGGTTATAAATTATTCCAGCTTTTGAGTGTCTGAGAAGTGCTAATATTGCTTTCATTTTTAAAAGATATAATTTCTTGGTATAGGATTATAGAATGACAGTATTTTTTCATCTCAGTACTTAAGAAATATTGCTTCATTGTATTCTTGCTTGCAATATTTCCAAGGAAAAATCTTCTGTCATAATTTTCTTCTTTTGCAACATACTTTTTTTTTTTTTTCCATTAAGATGCTTTTAAGACTTTTGTTATCGCTGATTGAGAGTCATTTGATTATCATGTTCCTTGATGTATTTTTCTTCTTATTTCTTTGCAGTATTTTTCAGGTCTTGGATTTGTGCATTTTATGTTTTTTTTTTAATCTGAAAAAATTTAAGGCATTATTTCTTCAGATACTTTCTCTATCCCCTTATCTCTCTCTATTTTTTTGGGAGATTCCAATTATTATACTCATATTAGGCTGAAGTGTGCCACAAGAGCTCACTGATGCTTTTAAAATCAAAACTTTTTCTATTTTTTTTTTTTATTTAGGAAGTTTATTTTGCTATGTTTACAAACTCAGTATTATTTTAAAAATATTTATTTTTATTTCTGTATTTGTTTGTACAGGGTCTTAGTTACGGCATGAGAACGGTTAGCTGTGTCATGGCCCCCTGCTTTGGGAGCATGGTGCCTTAGCCACTGGACCACCAGGGACATCTCAAATTGGTATTCTTTTTCTCTTTTTCTGAAACAGTTAATCTGCCACTAGTCTTGCCAGTGTATTTTTCATATCAGGTAAAGTTTTCATATCTAGAAGTTCAGTTTGGGGTTTAATGTATTTTTCCCTCCTGTGTCTGTGTAACTTTCTGAACATCTGAAACACAGTCACTGCTGTAATGTCTGAATTAATTTCCTGAGGCTGCTGAAACAAAAGCACCATGAACTTGGAGGCTTAACACAACAAGAATTAATTCACTCCCAGTTCTGGAGGCTTGAAGTCTAAAGTCAAGGTGTTGACAGGGGCATTCCCCCTTTGAAGGCTCTTGGGGAGGATCCTTCACTGTCTCTTCCAGCTCATGATGGTTGCCAATAATCCTTGGTATCTCTTGATTTTCATCACTTCAATTTCCCTCTGTCATCACAAGATGTTCTGTGTGTTTCTGTGTCCAAATTTCTCTTTTCCTGTGAGGACAGCAGTCATTAGATTATGGTCTACCGTAATCCACTCTAACTTCAATTTAACTGCAAAGATTCTATTTCCACATGAAGTCACATTCACTGGTACCAGGTGTTTGAATTTCAAGATATGGAATTCAACCTATGGCAATGTTTGACAATTCTAACATGTTTGTCAGTTCTGAATCAGTTTAGTTTTCCTCTTTAAATGGGTTGCACTTTCATTTTTTTTTATATGCCTGATGACTTTATTTGGATGGCTAGCGTAAATTGTAACATATTGATGCTGAATTATTTGATTTCACATAAACTTGAGATTTGTCATCAAATATTATTTCCAGGTGATGCTAGTGATAAAGAACCCGCCTGCCAGTACCTGAAACATGAGACACAGGTTTGATCCCTGGGTCAGGAAGATCCTCTGGAGGAGGAAATGGCAACCCACTCCAGTATTCTTGCCTGGGGAATCCTCATGGACAGAGGAGCCTGGAGGGCTTTACTCCATAGGGTCTCAAAGAATCAGACACAATTGAAGTGACTTAGCATGCACATACATGATTGAATTATTGGAAAACTTTGGTATTTTTGGATCTTGCTTTCAAAGTTTGTTAGGTGGGACCAGAATAGCATTTAATCCGGTGTTAATTACTTCCCAGCCCTGAGACAAGACTCTTCTGAGTATTTTCTACCTAATGCTCCATGGATTATGTGGTGTTTCAACCTGACAGGTGGAATTAGTCACTGTTCCTGGTCCTGTGAGTGACAAGAACATTTCCCTCCAGATTGGTAAGGTACTTCTTTCTCTAGCCTCAGTTTCTTCCCATAAATGGGATGATTCATCCTCTGCTGAACACTCCATAGGATTCTCTGGAGTTTACCCTTTATGTAGCCCTCTCCACTCTGATTTGTTCTGCAAACTCCAGCTACATTGATTCTCTCTGCCCCTCAGCTCTGGTTTCCTCACTTCAGAGCATCCACTGGGGTATTTCTGAGTTCCTTCCCCTCGTACCATGGCCTGGAAATGCTCCCAAGGCAGTGAGTTGTGGCAATTGAAGGGATTACTGTGTTTCCTCTTCCTCTGTCCTTCTTTGTCTGATGTCTACTGTCTTGAAAAGCTTTGTTTCATATGTTTTGCCTGTGTTTTTGTTTGATTCAGGTGTAAATCTGGTCTCTGCTACTCCTTTGCTGGGAATAGAAATGGTATGCTGAAATCTGTAACATTTTGAAGATTTAGACAGCATAAAATTGGCTTACTGGATTATAATGCAGGTAAAATTTTGCATGTCAATTGGTTTCAATTTACTAAACTAGAATCCATTCAATGAATGGATATATTCTAATAGCTTGCTTGAGAAATTGTTATGACAATCAATAAAGCAATTTTCTTTCCTTAGCATAGGTTTTAAACTGAGGCAAATAAACACATATGAATCAGTTTAAATAAAGGGATGTGTTTATACCCACATCAATTAAACACACAAAAAATTCTTTAAAATATAAGAGATAAATGAAAATGGCTATGGAACATTATGTTTTTCCTTTTGTAGGAAAACCATTAGCATGGTCCAAATATCAGACAGTGGTATTTAGCAATGAGTTCCTCTGTGTATTTTGTCTCTTTTGAAAAGATGCCTATTAAAGTGGAACATAGGCTATATTATTTAGCACCCAAAAAAGTCTTAGAATTTTGGTTTTGTGCATTAATAGTTGTTCATTTTGATCTAAATACATGAATATTGTTGTTTTATATTTGTGATGTTCTTGACAAATATCTATAATTAGGAAGTATGTGACTAGAAAGACTATTATGGGGTCAATGGTGCATCTTTACAATGAATGATTGAAAATGATTCTTTGAGTAGTGGGCAATACCACTACTGCAACATCTTATATTTTATTTCAATTCTTATTAGACTTTCAGTTATCTTGAACACTTGATGCATACAGAGTCAACAACCATTTATGTCATCTCATGCTGGTGTAAAGGGAGTGGTTTTCATCACTGCGTCGGTAGAGAGAGAGTTTTGAGTAGTTCCCTTCAGTCGTAACAAATCAGGATGTTAGAGATTTCCTTTTTACCTTATGCATAGTATTCCACTTTGGTGCTCCATCTTCCTTCTTATGGCTTATAATTGTTCTCTGGCATTATGATGTCCTCTGGGCTTCCCTGGTGGCTCAGAAGGTAAAGAATCCACCTGCAATGCAGGAGACCTGGATTTGATCCCTGGATTGGGAAGATCCCTTGGAGGAGGAAATGGAAAGACACTCCAGTATTCTTGCCTGGAGAATCCCCATGGACAGAAGAGCCTGGCAGGCTATATACAGTTCATGTGGTCACAAAAAGTCAGACACGACTGAGTGGCTAATCATATTATGATGGAGCCTGACCATCTGAGATAGCTGGACAGAATCAAGTGAAATATAGTGGTAAAGATAGTCATTACTTGGGCTGGAAAATCACTGGGCAAGATGCAAGCTGTTTTTGAAGGGACATCCTCCTGTAACCTCAAAGGGCAGGACAGCTGGGCTGGGGCTGTGAACTGTACTTGCTTGAGTACTGCTGAGTGCTCTGTGGATGTGGGCTTTCTTCCAACACCATCAGGTCAGCCCACCTTCAGCCTCCCATTCTAGGGCTTTCTTCTGCTTCTTATGACATTTCCAGATAGGAATCACTTTTTTCTGGAGGGCACTGCTCTTGTCCATGATATCTGTGTCCAGATTTTTTGCTTATACCACACCTTTCTGAATGCAGGGCTAGTAGCTTCATGGGTTTGTAATTGTATAATTGCACAGAGTCCTGCACTCAGAAAGACCTCGATCTTAGTTTAATCCTCTGCTGTTGCCATTTTGACGTCCTTATTTAGTTCTGAAAGGGCCTCATACTGTCATTTTGCACTGGGCCCCACAACTTATCAGCCAGTCTTATCTGAGAATCTCTGGGCCGAAGTCTCAAAAGTCAGGAAGAGATTATTCTTTTTTTTTCCTTCTTCTTTTTCTCTTTCATTTGCTCTCCCTTTCTGCTTCCCGTGGTCACATGCCTTCTCTGAGCCATGAGCACAGCACTGCTTAGCTGGCTGTGTGAGTGAGGGAGCCAAATGGACAAGAAAATACTTGGGGAAAATTTGGTTAGTAGTTAAAATATATTTTCTTGTCACATAGAAATGTTTCCTGCTGTTGTTCCAGAGTAGTGTGAATTTCAAGGTATGGGTGGCATGCAGCTTCTGCGCCTTCTACTTGAAATAACACTGCCTGCGTCTGCCACAACAGCATATGGAATAGCTGTATTCCTTTCTGTAGGCTTATCCATTCCAGGTGAGTTAGATTATGAGGATCGTACCAATGCTTTCAGATCTAACGTCATCCCAAAACTTCTTTATTGATTATCCCATCTTGATGTTTAGTGTTTGGCATGGTTCTAAAGTGTTTTTGATGAAACTGTTCAAAAAACTCGATGTGACATTAACACCTCAGATCTCACAGGCTGGAGAGGCTTCATCAGTGTAATCTTCATCAAGGTTCTTTGAATTTCAATCAATAGAACTTATCTTAAGCTTCAAAAGGGAAGTCATGACAAGGCAGTATTACCTATTCTTTATTTGAAGCACCTGGTCAGTCACTCAGTCGTGTCCTGCTCTTTGTGACCCCATGGACTGTAGCCCGCCAGGCTCCTATTTCCATGGGATTTTCCAGGCAAGAATACTGGAGTGGGTTGCCATTTCCTTCTCCAGGGGATCTTCCAGATCCAGGGCTCGAACCTGGGTCTCCCACATTGCAGGAAGACTCTTTACCACCTGAGCTATTAGGAAAGCCCTGGGCAAAGCAATAAACAAGGTTCCAATGTTCATGGAACTGACATTTGAGGATATCTTACTATCTATCACCTAACCTGTATTGAGTGCTTACTATGGGCTAGGCACTGGGCTAAATCCTTTACACACATTAACTGATTTTTATCCTCACAACAACCCTACACATTAGGTACTATTCTTAGTATCAAGGTCAAACTGTAGATAGGTATTATGGCTAAGATTTGAACTTGAGTGATCCGGCTTTAGAATCTGTGCATTTAACTGCCTTTAGCTGCCTCTCAGAGAAGGCAATAGCACCCCACTCCAGTACTCTTGCCTGAAAAATCCTATGGACGGAGGAGCCTGGTAGGCTGTAGTCCATGGGGTCGCTGAGAGTTGGACATGACTCAGTGGCTTCACTTTCACTTTCATGCATTGGAGAAGGAAATGGCAACCCACTCCAGTGTTCTTGCCTGGAGAATCCCAGGGACAGGGGAGCCTGGTGGGCTGCCGTCTATGGGGTTGCACAGAGTTGGACATGACTGAAGTGACTTAACAGCAGCAGCTGCCTCTAGTGTATCCTGAATCAGGAATATGGGATATACAAGTGGGGATAACACATAATAATACAAGTGGGATTGGAACTAGGAACTTAGTTGCTAGGAAGCAAGGCTATCTTTTCTTAGGCCTGTTTCCTCTGGGACTGCACAGTTTATTCCTGCTTTATTTGTTTGTTTCTCTTTCTCTGCATATTAGATTTTTTCAATCTCTCTTTGAACATTGTTGAAGATGGTCACTTCACTGTGACAACCTCAGCTGGTACCTGTATATCAAGACTATTCAGGCAATGAATGAAATTCTTGTGTCCTAGTTTTAAAGGATAAGGAGAATAAATTGGCCCAAATTATTTCAGCCATCTGCCCCTTCTTCAGCCATCTATAGTCAGAGAGGTAGGGACTTTGTATAATATAAACAAGGTCTTCGGGGTCCCAGTGCTGTGGGTATGATCATTCCCAATAAGGGGGAAACGTGGGTGAAGTAAGGGCTTCCCAGGTGGCGCAAGTGGTAAAGAGCCTGTCTTCCAGTGCAGGAGACATAAGAGACTTGGGTTTGATTCCCGGGTCAGGAAGATCCCTGGAGGAGGGAATGGCAATTCACTCCAGCATTCTTGCCTGGAGAATCCCATGGACAGAAGAGCCTGGTGGGTAACAGTCCACAGGGTCACAGAGAATCAGACACAAGTGAAGTGGCTTAGCATTGCATGGGGGTGGGGTATGTAAAAAATGAAGGGTTGCTGATGCAAGCATGTGTTATGCCGGGATTCTGACCCCTGGAGGGGGGGATTTTGATCCAGGGTCAGAGAAGAGGCTTGAGTACTTGGAGATTTTTGTGTAGCAAGGTTTTTTTTAGAGTATACTGGAGATAGGGAAAGCTTCTGTCATAGACAGCAGAAGGGGACAGAAAAGTGCCCCCTTGCTAGTTTTTAGTGAGGTGTTTTATGTCTGTTAGAAAACTATTAATCAGATAAGAGAGACCCCTCAAGGCTGAGGGAATTTCACCAGACCCCCCTCTAACAATATGCATTTTTGAGATAGGATGGCATGAGGTGTGTCATCCCCTGGCCATGAAACAATTGACATGAATACTGGTTTGTTGAGCTGTTATCAGCCCAGTTCAGTTCAGTTCAGTTGCTTATTTAACTTATATGCAGAGTACATCATGAGAAATGCTGGGCTGGAGGAAACACAAACTAGAATCAAGATTGCTGGGAGAAATATCAATAACCTCAGATATGCAGATGACACCACCCTTATGGCAGAAAGCGAAGAAAAACTAAAGAGCCTCTTGATAAAAGTGAGAGAGGAGAGTGAAAAAGTTGGCTTAAAGCTCAACATTCAGAAAATGAAGATCATGGCATCTGGTTCCATCACTTCATGGCAAATAGACAGGGAAACAGTGGAAACAGTGAGAGACGTTATTTTTTTTTGGCTCCAAAATCACTGCAGATGGTGGCTGCAGACGTGAAAATAAAAGATGCTTGCTCCTTGGAAGAAAAGTTATGACCAATCTAGACAGCATATTAAAAAGCAGAGACGTTACTTTGCCAACAAAGGTCCATCTAGTCAAAGCTATGGTTTTTCCAGTAGTCATGTGTGGGTGTGAGAGTTAGACTATAAAGAAAGTTGAGCACTGAAGAACTGATGCTTTTGAACTGTGGTGTTGGAGGAGACTTTTGAGAGTCCCTTGGACTGCAAGGAGATCCAACCAGTCCATTCTAAAGGAAATCAGTCCTGAATATTCATCGGAAGGACTGATGCTGAAGCTGACACTCCAAAATTTTGGCCACCTGATGCAAAGAACTGTCTCATTTGAAAAGACCCTGATGCTGGGAAAGATTGAAGGCAGGAAGAGAAGGGGACGATAGAGGATGAGATGGTTGGATGGCATCACTGACTCAATGGACATGAGTTTGTGTAAACTCTGGGAGCTGGTTATGGACAGGGAGGCCTGGCGTGCTGCAGTCCATGGGGTCGCAAAGAGTCGGACATGACTGAGCGACTAAACTGAACTGATAGAAACCTATGCATTACTCTCACCTGGGTTTGTAATAATTTGTTTCATAATCTATTTCCTTCACTTCACTCTGAGCAACATGTGGGCAGAGATGATGTTGTTTATCCTCTCTTTTTTTTTTTTACTGCATCTTCAGGGCCTAGTACAATGTCTGGTTGATAAAAAGATTCAGCATATATTTGCTGAGTTAAATGAATACATTTGTTTTGAAAAATTAAAATGTTAGCCAATAAATGGAGTTATTATTATGCTTCCATGTGCATTTGGGGAAGCTTAAGGCTGTTCTGAATTACCTTAATTTCAGGATCAGGCGGAGCACATTCTTGAATACAACTTAGAGCAAACAGCTTGAAGATAGATGCAAATATGTAGGTAGATCTTTAGAAGAATTATTTTATATCCAAACCGAATATAAAATAAACTTTACCTCTCAATGTGGGCCAGAGAAAATGTTTGAATAATTGTAATATATAGTATGTACGCACACAAGCATGAGGTTGCGGGGGCGGGGGGTTGGTGGTGCGGTGGGGGGAGAGAGAGCCAAAGGGAGAATGTGCAGTGAGGAAAGGCTGAGAACAGAGATAAAAATTTAAAAAGGTTAGGACCCTGCGTTTGAAGGGCTTAGAATCTAGTGAAAGTGACAGTCGTTCAGTAGTGTTCAACACTTTGCAAACCCAAGACTTAACAGTCCATGGAATTCTCTAGGCCAGAATACTGGAGTGGGTAGCCTTCCCCTTCTCCAGGGCATCTTCCCAACCCATGGATCCAATCCAGCCCTCCCACATTGCAGGCAGATTCTTTACCAGCTGAGCCACCAGGGAAGCCCTAGAGTCTAGTGGAGGAGACCAACTGGGATCGGATTACAGTACAGAATTATTAGAATACGGAAACTGTGTAGTTTAGAAATGTGATTTAGCTTTTTTGGAGGTAGCCAGGAAAACTTTCACAGATAAAATAAGATTTGATTTTAGCCTTGAGGAGGGAAGAATTAATGGTCTTCTTCAATAGCATTTCCTGGAGCACGAAATGGCACCCCACTCCAGCACTCTTGCTTGGAAAATCCCGTGGATGGAGGAGCCTGGTAGGCTACAGTCCATAGGGTCGCAATAGTCGGACAAGACTGAGCGACTTCACTTTCACTTTTCCCTTTCATGTATTGGAGAAGGAAATGGCAACCCACTCCAGTGTTCTTGCCTGGAGAATCCCAGGAACGGGGAACCCTGGTGGGCTGCCGTCTGTGGGGTCGCACAGAGTTGGACACGACTGAAGCGACTTAGCAGCAGCAGCAATAGCATTTCCAGGGTTCAATTATTTGTTGAAGGTTTTATCCCGTTTTCATTACTGAAACTGACATCTGTAGTGGAATATGTCTCTCTCATGTTCTGCAACGACTGAGGAGATGGCAGCCTTCACTGAGGGTAGCAGCTGCCATGACGTGACAGCCACATACACTTGGGGTTTGCCATTTGTTGACTGTGCGGCTTCAGTCGCGTCATTTGCTCTTTCCAGGCCAAAGGATTTGATTAGTTAATCTTCACTGTTCCCTTTCAGTTCTGAGAATTTGTGAGCCTTCAGAAACAGACATTGGGTCTTGGTATGAAGGGGATTTTCCCATCTCACTGTTGGAAATTACACTTCCCTGTTCCCCACAGAGTGAAAGAAACATAGTTTGTGTATTACAACTACTTAGATTTCTTTTTGTTTGCTTTTTATTTTAAATGAATAATTTAGACTGTTCTGATGATGTTAGAGCGAGGGCAAAAGCAGCTCTCTTAATTCTTTATCTGGGGGTTGTCTCTTACAGCTGCTACTGGCACTTTAACAAAAAGAACAGAGCAAGAGGGCGCCGCCTGAGGACTCAGGTGCCCGCTAATCCGGCCTCTTCCGGGAAAGTCACCAGCAAGACCCGTTGTAATGCATCATGGGAAATGCAGTTTCTCCTGAGTCGCTCTCTCCTAGTAACTCCCTGCTCTTGAGCATGAGGTGGACTACAACTCCCAGAGGGCCAAGCGGGAGCAGCGGGGCCCGGTCCCTTCGCCGCGGCTGGGCGGCTAGTTCAAGTTGCCATAGCTGCGAGTCTGGGGAGAGCGCAGTCGGTTGCGTCGCCGCGTCTGGTCAGTTACATCTTCTGGGGTCGCCGGTGGCCGTGGGAGCCGGGTGGGGCCTCGGCAATGACCCGGCGTTAAGGACCTGGGGTCCCCTTCTAGTTCAGGTAGCTTCCCTCTGCCGCCCCTCGCCCTTGCCGTACCACTTCCCTGTCGTGTCTGGACGTTTTGGGTCGCGCTTCCCCTGGTCCCGGGGCTCGGGAGGCCGGAGCTGCGCGGAAGCCCTGGGCTGGGGCCGGGGGCGGGGCGGGTCTGTGGCGAAGCCGGGGAGACGGCGAGCCCGGCACCGCCACGCCCCGCGTCCCTCGGCGTGCGGGTCCCCAGCCAGGTCCTGGTCCAGTTACGCGGGGAGTCTGAAGTTGGCTGTCCTCTTTGCGAGAGCACCGCGCGCCCTGTCGCTAGCAGCTGTGAAGCTTGAGCTGTCAAGGAGGTCGGCCTCCTCCTTGCCTGGCCTGGGATATAATTGGACGCTTCGTACCTGTTTGGGAGTCACAAAAACTTGCTACCCTCGGGAGCGCTGTCTGTATCAGCGCCTTGTCTTCCTTTGCCAACCTGGACGTTGCCTCAGCGTCAGCTGTTAACAGTCCCTTCCAGGAGTTTATTTCCTGTCAACACCTGGACATTGAATTCCAGCTGCTCCCTCAGCGGTCTGATGGAGCTCAGTCGCTTCTGCGGACATTCTATAAAACCGCTTTGCAGCCTTATGCCAAGTATTATGTCAAGCCCCAGGGAGGGCTCAGTGTTTGTTACTTTCTTTTTGATTATACAGAGCTGTGCCCACAGACACACAGTGTAAGCCACACATGCAAGTTTAAATGTTTTTAGTACCCATACTAAAATAAAAAGGAGCTGGTGAAATTAAATAATTTTTTTTTGACACATCCAAAATGTTTTCACTCTCAACATGAAGTCAGAACGAAACTGGAGATATTTCACATCCTAAAATAACTTAAAAAAGTGGACTAAATGTTATGTGTATTTTATGTGTATAGCACTTTAGCCATGGCAGCCCACTTCAGTATTCTTGGCTGGAGAATCCCAGAGGAGCCTGGTGGGCTGCCGTCTATGGGGCCGCACAGAGTCGGGCACGACTAAAGCGACTTAGAGCAGCAGCAGCAGCAGCAGCACTTTAGCCACTTTTGGCTAGTGACTGCTCTAGTAGACAGCATAGCTGGAAGATTAACATTTTGGTAGTTTCATGTTGGCACAGAAATTTGTGTGTGCCCATGACCCATAGAATGAAGGTTGCTGTTTTGTTGAAGGAGTTGGCTATGCATCATGCCTATGTCCTGTCCCACTGCATGACCTCTGGGTCACTTTGAACTCTCTCTTAACTGTTTATTTTGACTAAGAGAATCCTTTTTTTTTTTCCCTTTGGAGTGATTTATAGTTGTATTCTGATCTGCTTTTTATGTGGACAATTACCAATTTTCTGGATAATTTTCTATGGATTCTTACAGACTGCTTTGAAAGGAGTCACAAAGAATTGAGACTGTTTCTATCCACAGATCTTACAACCAAAGGCATTTTATTTTTACTTATTTAATTGCTGTACTAAGTGTTGGAAGAGCTGGGCAGTTTATAAAGTATTTCCTTTAGGAGTGCTAGCATGTAGTTCATTTACTGGCTTAGAAGTATGTTTGGTCCCTTAAATTCAGATGTAACATGTTAAATTCATTACCTGCCTTAGTTAATTTACCCACTAATAGACTTAGGGATAGTACCTTTGGCTAGACTTGGGCTACAGTTTGCACTAAGGGATGACCAGGGATGGGTGGAAGTCCCCAGCGAGGAGTATGCTGGCTGGGGATTGGATGTGAAGAACTCCTGTGACTTCAGTGGGGCATTTGCATGATCCAAGAAGCAACTTCTCTGTTCTCTGATTTGATGTGATTTATTCTCTGCCATGCACACAAACTGTCCATAGGGTGAGCTTATTTTATCATTAATTGCTTAAAAACTTTTAAGGCTGTAGGTGTGTTTTACTCCTTGTTTCGTTTATCTGTAGGTGGTTTGGGGAAAGTGTAGGGGCAACCAAAGATCCTCCACTTGACTAGGCCTCTTGCCCTGAACCTCATGAAGAAATGATAAGAGGCAGACATACGTGCCTAAGAAGAGCTCTGAGCTCAGAGGACAGCAGCCTGGAGTTTGGGGGGTATGCTTTGTAAGTATGCTTCCTCCCTCCTTGAGTTTTTGAGATGACACATTTTTGTATATTTATAGTGGAAAGGAATATGTCAACAAGTAGACCTCTAAGGGGCCGGAAACCCCTTTCTAACATGCAATATCAAGATTAAATAGGATGGTTGTACATGCAGTATTACAAAAATTAAGGGGAACAGACTGGATACCTTAATGAAAGCGAGAGCGATGCACCTGTTTCCATTAGACAAGTATTTGAGAACCTTTTTGTCTCAGGGACTATATTAGGCACATTTTACATGTTTTATAGGTTTATTTCCCTGGTGGTTTAGACATTAAAGAATACGCCTATAATACAGGAGACCTGGGTTGGGAAGATCCCCTGGAGAAGGGAAAGACTACTCATTCCAGTATTCTGGCCTGGAGGATTCCATGGAGAGAGGAGCCTGTGGGCTACAGTCCATGAAGCAGCAAAGAGTCAGACACGACTGAGTGACTGAGCATGCATGCACATGTGTGTATATATATATGCGCACACACACACATTATGTATATAGTACATTTATTATACCTCTGTTCATTTTATAAATGAGATTTATCTAGGCTATTGGATTCGCTTGGATTCTGGAGCCAAAAAAGTGGTCTTCATCCCCAGGTCCTCTGACTCCAAATCCCAGCTGCGCCCACTATAGGAGGCCACATGGTGGTCTCTGATTGTCCTCTAGTAGAGTTTGGTTTATATTTAGTATTTTTAGATTGTGTATCATATAAACAAACTTTGTTATTCATCTCTTTAAATGTTCAAGGGGTTCTAGTATCTTTCTTAGTTTTTTATCCCCAAGATTTAATGGCCTTTATGGTATTATTGGGGTAAGAGGTAATTGTATCTATGATTTCAATTGAATATAAATGTATGTATGCAACATGAATTGTCATTGATAGTCAGGAGAATAGTGTTAACTCAGGCTTTGCATGAGTTAGATTTAGAATTCGTAGATTTAGAATTCTGGACACTTTAGCATTTTCGTGTTGCATTTTGATAGAGGGCACTTAAACATGTAGGGAAGACCCATTGGAGCCCTGTAAGAACACTTTGTTTAAGCTCTATGTGTGAAAGGTTCTTAGAATTAAAGAATATTAGAGCTGGAGTGGCTTGGTAGGATAACTTAGTCCCAAAGTTTTCAGCCACAGTCTTGGCACATTTGGAAATAATATAAAAATAACCTAGAGTGGATTCACTATTAACCATGTAATAATGTCACTGGGTTGATTCTAGTATGAAATGTTTCAATATATTCATACTATTCTAGTAGTGTTTTTCTTTCTTGTAATAATGTATTATTACATTAGCACAAGTTTTTCCTTATCTCTTTTAGCTGCTACATAGTTTCCCAAATGGCTAGATACATTTATTGTACCCCTAATCAGTGGACTTGTGTTTTTTTTTTTTTTACTATTATAAATAATTCTTCAATAAAGCTCTTTTACCTGNTATTGTACCCCTAATCAGTGGACTTGTGTTTTTTTTTTTTTTACTATTATAAATAATTCTTCAATAAAGCTCTTTTACCTGATGGCTCAGTGGTATAGAATCTAATAAAGGAGACGTGGGTTCAAACCTTGGGTTGGAATGATCCCCTGGAGAAGAAAATGGCATCCCACTCCAGTATTCTTGCCTGTGAAATCCTGTAGACTGAGGAGTCTGTTGTGCTACAGTCCGTGGAGTTGCAAAGTCTTGGCTATGACTTAGTGACTGAACAATAACACATAAGACGTATACATACATTTTGTAATACATCTTGTGTTTTCCTAGGATAATAGTCGTAGAAGTAGACTCTGGATCAAAAGGTGTATATGACTTATTTTTACTTGCCAGATTGTTCCCTAGAAAAACTCTTAGTTAATATCTTACAGCAAGGTATGTCCTTGTGAACACTGATGGTGAGAGCTTTTGTTCATAGGTACAGAACAGATAAAAAGGAATATCAGTATTTTAATTAGCTGTTTTTTAATTAGTGAAATATAGTATCTTTCACTTTTTTTTTAGAGCCATTTATGTTCTTTGAATTGTCTGTTTATCTTTTGTACCTTTTACTACTGGAATGTTCTTTTCTTCTTTTTTTTGAAAGATGATAAATTCTTTGGTTTCCGTATAATGCAAATATTTTTCTAAGTTTTAACTTTCATTTTCTAATCTTGTTCTGGTGTCTTATTAATAATTATGAATGATCCTGAGTCTTATTAGGCCTTCATCGGATATTAACACCTCTTGAAATTTATAAAACTCTTATCTTAAAGTGAAAGGTGCTCAGTCATGTCTGACTCTTTCCATGGACTGTATAGTCCATGCAATTCTCCAGGCCAGAATGCTGGAGTGGGTATCCTTTCCCTTCTCCAAGGGGTCTTCCCAGCCCAGGGATTGAACCCGGGTCTCCCCGGTTCAGTCACACGCCAGTTCAAAACACGACATTGGAGGCATGTTCTTTACCAGCTGAGCCATGCATGGTGTTTGCCATGAGACAGGTGCTCATGAATGAATGAACTCACAGATGTATGAATTAAAGCTAAACCTGAATTAGGCTTTTAATGAAGAGAGACTTGTGGAAGAAATGGGCTATAATTATTATTTAGAAAACATAAGATAATTTTATAGATTGTAGGAGGAAGGAAAGAGCTTGATCGTGGAAGAGTGAAGGTTTTAAAATGACAAAAATAGGTTGGTTTATTAACAGCAATTGATACAGTAAAACAATACTGAGAGTGCACACTGATATTAGTCCAGGTAACATGGAGTATGTACAGCTTTATAGTACAGATAAATAATAATTGAGGAATGTAGGTAGCTGCAAATTGCAATGAGAAAATGATTTGTAATAATTCAAGCAAACTTGTAGGTTTGATTCAGTTATAAGTTTTAACCATTGAAATGAATTTTAAATTATTATCCTTATTTATGAGACATTGTCAAGTATTCACATTTGTACTATTTTGCAGTTCAGTCCATATTGTTTGAGAACTCAGTTAATATAGCCCATGTACCACAAGAATTATTTCATCCAACAGTTATTTCATTAGAATTACCAATTGCAAAGTCCTGTACTTTGAAGTTTGTCTCTGGGTTAATCAGTGTAATAAGGGAAGTTTAACTGTAAATTCATTAAAATTGTTCCAGCCACATGCCCGGCACTATGTTAGATGTTGAAATACATCTGTGAGCAAAGTTAATGGACTCTGTGATAAGATTTAGTCTAATAGGGAGACAGACAAGTAAACAGCCAGTTAGCTCCTCTGGGCTGTGAGGAGGTGGTCCAAGGTGGGGGCAGTGAAGAAAGGTTCTCCAGAGAAAGTCTCCTCTGAACTGAGACTTGAAGGTCAAGTAAGAATTAGCCAAAGGAACCGGAGTGAGGAGAATGTTCTAGGTGGTGANGGGCAAGAAAATACTTTTTGTTTTTAAAGTTTATGTCTTTAGGATATGGTTTCTGAAAAAAAAAAAAAGAATACCTGAAAGAGGTTGTAAAGATTCCTAGCAAGAGATAGGATTATTTAAAAGTCATCTTAAAAGAGCTGCAGAAAGTCAGACTTATAGCAGAATATCATACTTTATTATCTTATGCTATATTCATTATATAAACCATCATTTCTGAGTAAGTGGGAACACTTGGAATAGTTTGGCCTTAAATGCTCTGGTTGTATGTATATGGTGGGAGAATTGTATCGTAAGAAATAAGGTAGGGAAAGACACACATATACAGCCCCATCATTTCAATGTGTTTGGAAGTTAAATGGTGTTTTTGCATCTAAGAATGTAGTGGAAGAGGCAGAGGCTAAGAGACAGAAGATGTAGGTTCCAGATCTCTTAATGTAGCTTTTTATGAAAGCAATCGTGGATAAGTATTTTACTCAAACTTTTTGTTCCTTTAGGAACAAAAGTAAAGGGTTGTAATTATACCAACTTTATAGGCTTCAAATAGAGATCAAAAGAGAAAATGCTGGTGAAAATTCTTTGTAAGCTATAAAGCAGTATGCAAATTTAAGGTATAAATAGCAATAAGAAATATTTCCTTTCCTAAAAATTTGTAGTGTTGTTTTGTTCACTAGGAAAGTCAAGAGGAATTTCTGTTTTAAAAACTAGGAGGAAGAAAACAAGCTTTATAATACACTTAAGATGTAGCATGTTTATTATGAAAAACTTAATGTTACATGAACAAATAAATAGCCCCAAATGATATTTATGATAACTCTTTCAAAAATTGGTAGTCTGTCCCTTGTTATATCAATTGTTAATGCTTATTTTGTGAACCCTAATATGAATTTATCCTTTTTTGCTTCTACTGTTAGATGACAGTTTGAAACCAACTTGTTTTCTCAAGGAGAGCAGGCTTGAGAGGAAGCCTCAGGAAATTAACCATCTTCTGAACCAAATCAAATGACTTATTAATAAACTATGTGTGTGTGTGTGTGTGTGTGTGTATATCAATTAGCCTTTGCATAATAAATAAATCCTGGCAGGCATACAGCAGTGCACTTGTATTGTCTACCTATCTTGCCTGGACACGTTAGTCTGGGCTCAACTGACTGGTCTGCTGATCTAAGCTGGAGGTCGTTGGGGCAGCCATGTATCCCACACCTTCCAGTGGGATCGTCTTTGCGTGTCCTGATGGTGACGCAAGAGTTATGAGGGGAGCAGGTTCCAATGTGAAGGCCCATTTCAGGTATCTGTTTGTGCCCTGTCAGCTGAAATCCTGTTGGCCAACTTAGGTCAAATAGCTGAGCCCAGAGGCAGGGAGGGTAATTCCACCCATAGTGGGAGGATTTACATTTTGGGGAGGTGAAGAGTTGGAGCCAGATTACGCAAGCAGCACTTTGTTCTGCATTTAATTTCTTCTATATACCAGAGTGGGAAAACATCCTGAGTGGTGTGCCGAAAATCAAGACTTCCTGCTCAAGGCTTACTTCTCGTTCTGGTTTTGTAGTCTGTAGGCTAATGTGGAAGATGTGTTACCCGATTTCCTTCTGGTCTGTAGAGGGGAGCATTGACTCTCAAGCATTTAACCTTGATTGATTCTTTCCCAGTAGAATTGTTCATTTTTAACTGGGGAATGAGGCCAGTAAACTTCCTTTGTCTTGGTTCTTTATCCAAAGTAGGATTGCAAAGTCAGCTATTAATCAGGTCCTACGCCTGGTGGGTATTGCAAGGGCAAGCGGGAAGGTGCATGACCCACTCAGGGCAGCCACTGTTTACAGCTGTGTTGCCGTGGGAACAGTCTTCCCCAGTGTAGCCAGATCTTTGGAGTTTTCAAGAGAAACTGGAAATTAGATTGTTTTGGTGAAATCTGTTTGTTTTCAAATTAAGGTTTTAAGATAGCACAATGAGAGCTCTGTTCAATATGTATGGCTTGCCTGGATTTGGTCATCCCCTGATTTAAAGAGAATGGTGTTAGGAAGTCAGGGATTCTAGCTCTGTCTTCGTCCAGGCTCATCTCATGTCCATTTTCTGATAGTTTGGGCGATTATTAGGGGTTGTGTCCACACCCAGAGAGCTTCATTATTGTCTACTTTGGGAATAGTGTAGTTTGCCATTCTAGGGCTTAGCTCCAAGTAAGAAATCCATCTTCTGTTTGTTAGCATCCATTTCTGTCTGTTATCTCTTTTTCCCCACCCTTGGGTTTTTGTTGATTGTTTTTTATCTTGACATGTTTTACTTTTAATTTAATTTTGTAAACTGCCTCATTTATTTTAGAAGTGTGTGTAGGTGTATGAGTCTAAGATATCTGTGTCATTCTTCTGGTGAGACAGGGAAAGAGTTATTAAGTAGCTTTATTTTCTTTTAAAGCCTTGCTAATTTTTAACAAGTGGCATACATATAATTAAGCAGCTATTAGTTTTGTCTCCATGCCTGAGGAAACAGTAATTTTGAATGCCATGCAGGCTTTTCCGGAAATGCCCCTACCACCTGCTTGCTGGGTGCTGACCCAGTGACTCTGCCCTCTTACTCCCGCAAGGGGAGCAAAATGGAGCCTGGGGGCTGGGTCTGTCTGGTGTCCTCCATGGAGTAGAGGAGTGGGTGTGTGCATGTGTGTGAGAGAGAGAGGAAGGGAGGGGGAAGTAGGAGGGGGAAGGCAGAGAGAGGAAGGAGGGAAATGGATGGTAGCAACAGGAGTAAGTGGAGTATCCAAAAAAAAAAGAAACCTACTGTATTCGCAAGATACATATGTGTATGTGTATGCATGTGTTCATGCTCGATCGTGTCCCACTCCGTGGGACCCCATGGCCTGTAGCCCGCCAGGCTCCTCTGTTCATGGGATTTTTCAGGTGAGAATACTGGAGCGGGTTGCCATTTCCTTCTCCAGGGGATCTTCCCGACCCGAGTCTTCTGCCTTGAGTGGCAGGTGGTTTCTTTACCGCTGAGCCCCCCAGGAAGCCCATATATATGAATATGTGTACATATATGCATAATATTAAATGTTAATTCTCTAGGTCAGAACTTCTCAGCTGAAAGTGATTGTAGCCTTGCACCTTGTCTCTGCCCAAGGGGACGTTTAGGGACATCTGCTGCTGCTGCTGCTGAGTCGCTCAGTCGTGTCTGACTCTGTGAGACCCCAGAGACGGCAGCCCACCAGGCTCCCCCATCCCTGGGATTTTCCAGGCAAGAGTACTGGAGTGGGGTGCCATTGCCTTTTCCAAGGAATATCTGGAGACAGTTTTAAGTCTGTGCTCTGGTTGAAGGATGGGAGAGCTCTGAATATTTGTCTCTTCCCTTGTTCCTCTGAAATGATGCTTTTTAATGGACTCTCACTTCTTTGTCTCATCCATCTGTCAGGCTTCTCATCCTTGTGGATGGGTGGGAAGATCCTGAGCTGGCCCCCTGGCGTGTTGTCATAGCACCTAGCTCATCATGTGTAGACTTCGTACAGGTCTTTCTCTCCCATTGAGGACTGTGACCTAATCACTCTCCTCTTTCATTTCTAATATGGTGACAGTTCAGTAGATGGTGAGAGCATGCATCTGTTGTCTCTCTCCAATTCTGTTCCTGTTACATTCTCTCTTGACTTAACTGAGAACTGACTACTGGACAGTAGACTTGGATCTCTCCTTTATTTTAGTTTTGACTTTTTGTGAGGAGATTAACAGCCCCTGTTATGTTTAATTTTGTTCCCCAGCAAAGGATAATAAATTAAGTAGTAACATCACAATAAAATATTTAATTCTTCAGGAGCAGTTCAAGATGCACTGGAAGTAGCTCCCTCTTTTGTGTCTTCACTTAGGTGGTAATAGATGCAACTGAGTAGCCTAGACATCCTTAAGCTAAAGATTTGATGTGAGATCTCAACCCCACTGTCACCTGGGAAAAGGTCCCCACCACAGGGAGCTTGGCTTGGGTAGTGGGCAGGTGATGACTTGAGGTTTGGTATGAGATGACTCAATGGACATGAATTTGAGCAAACTCTGGGAGATGGTGAAGGACAGGGAAGCCTGGTGTCCTGCAGTCCACGGGGCTGCAAAGAGTCGGGCAGGACTTAGACACTGGACAAGCATTCTTGATTCATTCTCAGTCCATTGGATCTCTGCTGAGTGCTAACTGTGTTATTACTAGAGTTCTGGGCCTTGGGGTGCCAACACTGAATAAGTAGAGTAAGTGTCTCCCCCCATGAAACTTACGTGAGGGCTGGAATAAAATCCACGCTTCTCTCAGCCTGACCCTCTCCGTGAGCTGTCCCCAGCCTGCTTCTCAGACGTCGTCCCGTGATGCCCTCCTCCTTGGTCGGTGTGCTCCTGCCTTTTGCTGTTTCCTAAACACAGCAAACGCCTTCCTGCTTCATGTGCTGTGCATCTGTTCTTCCACCTGTCTAGAATTTGGTTCCCTCCTCATGTCTATGTGAAGTTCCTTCTCATCATTATGCTCTCTGATTAAAAGAGCCCTGTCCTGCCACTTTTCTCTAAAAAACTCTCCCAAACCAAGTTACTCTTATTTTTAAATTTTTTAATTGTAATTTTATTGGCTTACAGTGTTGTGGTTAATTGCAGGTGTACAACAAAGTGATTCAGCTATACATATATTCATTCTTTTTTAGATTCTTTTCTCATGTGGATTATCATAGAATATTGAGTTCTCTGTACTGTCTAGTAGGTTAGGTCTTTGTTGGTTATCCTTTTTTTTTTTTGTTACAGCTCAGAGTTTTATTTGGTAAACAGAGGATAGTACACCCCCTGCTAAGGCGTGAGGGTGGGCCAATCCCGAAGGAGAAGCCGGTTGTCTATCTTATATGTTATGGTGAATAATATATGGTGAACTAACCATACATTATGGTGAGTGTGTGTGTGTGTGTGTGTGTGTGTGTGTGTGTGTTCATCCAAAACTCCAGACTTATCCTTCCCAACACATTTACCTGTTGGTAACCAACCATAAGTTTGTTTTTGATATCTGTAAGTCTGTTTCTGTTTTGTTCGTTTGTATCTTTTAAAGAAATGAGATTCCACATGTGAATGATACCATACGATATTGTCTTTCTCTGTCTGACTTAACTCAGTATGATGATTTCTGGGTCCCTCCACATTGCTGCAGATGGCACTATTTTATTCTTTTTTAAATGGCTGACTACTATTCCATTGGGTATACGTACAGCATCCTTATCCATTCCTCTGACAGTGGACATTTAGGTTGCTTCTGTGCCTGGCTATTGTAAATGGTGCTGCAGTGAACACTGGGGTGCTTGTTCCCTTTTGGATTATGGTTTTCTCTGGATTTGTGTCTAGGAGCAGGATTATTGGATCATATGGTAGCTCTGTTTTCAGTTTTGTAAGGAATCTCCATGCTCGTCTCCACAGTGGTTGTACCAATTTACATTTCTATCAACAGTGCAGGAGGGTTTCTTTTTCTCCAATATTTACTGTTTGTAGACTTGTTGGTGATGGCCATTCTGGCTGGTATGAATCGATCACTTCATGATATTTTTGATTTTCATTTCTCTAATGAATAGCAATATTTGAGCATTTTCTCATGTGCCTGTTGGCCATCTGTGTGTCTTCTTTCGAGAAATATCTATTTAGATCTTTTGCCCGTTTGATTGAGTTGTTTGTTTTTCTGATGTATAGCTGCATGAACTGATTTTTTATTTTGGAGATTAATCACTTGTTGCTCCCTTCATTTGCAAATATTTTCTCCCATTCTGTGGGTTGTCTTTTCATTTTGTTCATGGTTACCTTTGCTGTGCAGAAGCTCTTAAGTTTGATTAGGTCGCATTTGTTTATTTTTGTTTTTATTTTCATTACTCTAGAAGGTGGATCCCAAAAGGTAACGCTGAACATAATATCAAAGAGTGTTCCGCTTTCCTGTAAGAGTTTTACAGTGTCTGGCTGTACACTCAGGTCTTTGATCCATTTTGAGTTTATTTTTGTGTAAGGTGTTAGAGAATATTCTAATTTCTTTTACACATAGCTGTCCAGTGTTTCCAGCACCACTTATTGAGGAGACTGTCTTTTCTCTGTTGAGTATTCTTGCCTTCCTTGTCGTAGACTAATTGGCCCTGGGTGTGTGAGTTTACCTCTGGGCTTTCTGTCCTGTTCATTGGTCTATATTTCTGTCTTTGTACCCATACTACCCAATCTTGATGACTGTTCAATTCAGTTCACTCACTCAGTCATGTCCGACTCCTTGCGACCCTATGAATCACAGCATGCCAGGCCTCCCTGTCCATCACCAACTCCTGGGGTCCACCCAAACCCACGTTCATTGAGTTGGTGATGCCATCCAGCCATCTCATCCTCTGTCGTCCCTTTCTCTTCCTGCCCCCTATCCCTCCCAGCATCAGGGTCTTTTCCAGTGAGTCAGCTCTTCATATCAGGTGGCCAAAGTATTGGAGTTTCAGCTTCAACATCAATCCTTCCAGTGAACACCCAGGACTGATCTCCTTTAGGATGGACTGGTTGGATCTCCTTGCAGTCCAAGGGACTCTCAAGAGTCTTCTCCAACACCACAGTTCAAAAGCATCAGTTCTTTGGCACTCAGCTTTCTTCACAGTCCAACTCTCACATCCATACATGACCACTGGAAAAACCATAGCCTTGACTAGATGGACCTTTGTTGGCAAAGTAATGTCTCTGCTTTTCAATATGCTATCTAGGTTGGTCATAACTTTCCTTCCAAGGAGTAAGCGTCTTTTAATTTCATGGCTGCAATCACCATCTGCAGTGATTTTGGAGCCCAGAATCCAATGATGACTGTAGCTTGTAGTATAGTCTGAAATTAGGGAGTCTGATTTCTCCAGCTTCATTTTTCTTTCTCAGTAAATTTTGGCTATTTGGAGTCTTTTGTGTCTCCATATAAATTAAAATTTTTTTTTTGTTCTAGTTCAATGAGAAATGTCATTGGAAATTTGAAAGGAATTGCATTGAATCTGTCAAAGCTATGGTTTTTCCAGTAGTTGTGTATAGATGTGAGAGTTGGACTGTAAAGAAACCTGAGCACTGAAGAATTGATGCTTTTGAACTGTGGCGTTGGAGAAGACTCTTGGGAGTCCGTTGGACAGCAAGAAGATCCAACCAGTCCATCCTAAAGGAAATCAGTCCTGAATATTCACTAGACGACTGAAGCTGAAACTCCAGTACTTTGGCCACTTGATGTGATGAACTGACTCATTTGAAAAGACCTCGATGCTGGAAAAGATTGAAGGTGGGAGGAGAAGGCGACAACAGAGGATGACATGGTTGGATGGCATCACCATCCAACTCAATGGACATGAGTTTGAGTAAACTCTGGGGGTTGGTGGTGGACAGGGAGGCCTGGCATCCTGCAGTCCATTTGGGTTGCAAAGAGTCGGACATGACTGAGTGACTGAGCTGAACTGCACTGAATCTGTAGAATGCCTTGGGTAGTATAGTGATTTTGACAATATTGATTCTTCTGATCCGGCTTTGATCTTACATGAATTTGCTAAAAGGGTTTGAGGAGATGATGTTACAGAGGAGGACTGATGTAAAGAAGACAGGCACAGGTGATGATTATCTGTGCATGGTAGCCTCTGCAGGTGTGTTAACTTTTTCTCTTGAAGGATGCAGCGGTCGCTATTGAAGCAGTGAGAAATACATTAAAGCTTTTGAACTTGGTTCGTGGCTCAGCTTAAAATACATTCCCTAGCTGCCCCAATCCCCTTTAAATATCAACGTCATTACCTTGAGGACAGCTGCCTTGGACAGGGACGGCTGAGGCTCTTGGAGGCCACAGAAGCAATCAACCTACTTAACATGCACCAGTCAGCCTTTGTGAAATATCACCCCTGATGCTGGGTGCTTATCTTTTATGGAACAGCTTGCAAATCCTAATTGTTTTAAACTGGCTCTGAGGAAAAGAGACTTGAGAATCAATAAATTACAGCTCTCATACATACAAATGTGCATCATTATAATGAAGACAGTCTGATGGCTCTTTAGGTCAAATAACAAAAGAGGTGGACTTGAGTTTGTAGACTCACTGCCAGTCCTCTTATTGCAGGGTTGAAATTACAGGTATGAATGCAGTTTTTATTCTCTCACAATATTCAGGTTTGCATATGGGCATTCATTTTTGATGGATAGATCCTCAGTGGGAGTGAATTGATGAGGGGCTCATTACTTGCTCTGGTGGCCATATGTCTTCTTTATAAGGTTCATTAAGGCAGAAGCAACAATATTTATGCCTTTAAATACTGATGTGTTGGGAGCAGCCAAATAAACTATTCCGAGAATGGTGCCATCTGTTTTCAGACCCAGAGCTTTCTCTGTGACTCTGGAGACTTTCGCCCAAGGTCACCCGTCTTGGATCTCTCGAGAGTCTTGGGAGAAGCTTAGAATCTGAAAAGCAGACAGCGTGAGTAGTCCTGCTTTCTCATCAGTGATAAACTGTACCCGGAGGTTTAAGCTGCAGAGTATCTGCTCCTCTTCAGTGGCTCAGGGTAAAGAGTCTGCCTGCAGTGCAGGAGACGGGGGTTCCGTCCCTGGGTCGGGAAGATCCCCAGGAGAAGGAGATGGCACCCCACTCCAGTATTCTGGCCTGGAAAATCCCATGGACAGAGGAGCCTGGCAGGCTACAGTCCATGGGGTCGCAAAGAGTTGGACACGACTGAGCAACTGCACTTTCTTTCTTTCTCCAGTTAAAGGAAATGCCTGTCACACATTTAAGAAGGATTTAGGTGATTCAGCTCCTTTAAATTGTTCTTTAATCATTTTTCAAATTTAGCAATTCTTTCTTCTTTTGTCTACAAACATCATGCTGAGATTTCTTATGCTAATGAGAATGAATTTCTAATCCACCTGAATTTTTTTCTTTTAACTCTTTAAAAATAATGAAGATTATTTTTCTTGAGCATGCTAGGTGTTTAAATTCTTTTTGGAATTCAAATTGCAGTAGTGATTATTATTCATGGACCACTTTAAATTTGTTTTATTAAAACACATTTTCCAGGTTATCAGCCTGTTCTTAATCTGCTGTCTCTGAAGGGGATCTTTATATATATATATATATATATTTGTTTTTTCTTTTAAGCATTGATTTTCTTTTTCTTTCTGATTACTCAATCATTGTAAGAAAATTCAGGGAGAATAGGAATGTTTAAAGAATAGAAATCGACTATAAACTTAACATGGTAAATACACTTTTATTTTCTTCTCCCTTTGTTGTCATCCTTTCCTGTTCCTCTGAATATGTATGTGTGCATGTGGGTGAAGTCACTTCAGTCATGTCCTACTCTTTCAGACCCTGTGGACCATCGCCCACCAGGCTCGTCTGTCCAAGGGATTCTCCAGGCAAGAATACTGGAGTGGGTTGCCAGGCCCTCCTCAAAGGGATCTTCCCCACCCAGCGATTGACCCTACTTCTCTTATGTCTCCTACAGAGGCAGGCGGGTTCTCTACCACTGGCATCACCTGGGAAACCCCTGAATATGTATACTGGCAATTTATATTCATATACAGACATCATGTAATGTTTATTACAAAATTGGGATTCATGCTTTTATCCCTTGCGTTGCTATTAAATATCTCCAGAAATAGGGTTTTAATGTCTGTGTACTGTTCCATTACATGAATGTACTGTATTTTAACTCTTCTCTTATAATTTGAAATTTCAGTGCTTTTTATTTTCTCTGTTATATAGTTGTGATATTTGTTCTCAGCAAATATTCTTATATATAAATTTCTGTATATATTCCAATGATTTTGTTAGGAGAAACTGTGGAAGTATTGTTGGTAGGTCAAAGGTACAAACTGCTTTTGATACATATTGCCTGCTGACATCTAGACAGTTTGTATCAACTTACACATATCCATTGGGACAGCATAGGAATGTTCCTTCCCCTACAACCTGGCTAAGATAGACAGAATTATTTAAGGGAGAACAGTGGGCTATAAAAGCATCTCACTGATGATTTATATTTCCTAGGTTATTAGATAGGACAGTTTTGCATGGCCATGAATATTTGCTTATTTGCTTTTTTTTATGTGACTCCTCTCAGTATGCTTATATCAACATGGACTGAGTCTAATGCTTTGGGTACGATTTCACTGGGGAGATTTTCAGAGTCCTAAAAAAAATCTTATTTTCATTAATGCCACTGATACTAGGATAAAGAATACTTTTGAAAAACTATCTAATTGTACAAAATAGTAACGGTCAACGGTCATGAAGAGGGCAGCATTGGCATTTACTGCTGTGTGCGTCTCGGTCAGTTATCTTAAGGGGCTCTTGGAACTATCTGCATGGCCTTTGGTTGAATCCCTGGATCAGGAAGATCCCCTGGAGAAGGAAATGGCAACCCGCTCCAGTATTCTTGCCTGGGAAATCCCATGGACAGAGGAGCCTGGCAGGCTACAGTCCACGGGGTCACAAAGAGTTGGGTCCGGCTGCGTGACTGACACTTTTTCCTGATGGTGGGGCAGCGGCCATCTGGCGACTCCCGAGGCCACTCCTTTCTCACTTGTTTCCCTCTTCCTCCACCAGCTCCGTGTCTGGGGAGTGAAGTGTTGACTGTTGTTAGACTAACATCTTTTGCTAAGGTTGGGACTCTGCCACTGTACCTGCCTTCTGCTTTGACACTTAGGTTCAGGTACTCTGTTAGCCATGAGAGGTGTGTTTGACCTTTTGAACTGTTGGTAGTAGGTGTAGACAGTGCTAAGTTTTTTTTTTTAATCAGCAATGAAATAGTAATCGAATTTCTATTTTTTATTATAATCAGATTCTTTAATGTCTTTAGTGTTTTAAATTCAACACTTATGACATGTAATTAAAGTTCTTTCATATGCTATAAAAGCAAATGTTTCATATGCTGTAATATGATATAAAAATCTTCACCTATATCTCACGTTGAATCTTGATATTTCTACAGGAGTTCCATCAGATGCAGGAGTTTGTACGTCTTTTATTGCTCAACGTAATTGAAATGAAAAGCTGAGGACTTTTTGAACTAGTGAAATTCATGCTGAAAAGTGTGATTTTATCTTAGTAAAAGTATGTAATCCTTAATAGGGGTAAGTGAGAGGTCTTGTGTGTGTGCATGTGTTATGGGACAGTTACATATAGTTAAGCTAATGCTGTTTGTATGGTTTTGATAACAGTGCTGTATGTGTGAGCTGTTAATGCTGCTATAATTTTCTCTTTTAGATTCAGATACCCTGTATCTTCACTTGTTAATGTTTTCCACTAATTACAGTGTGTGTTCCATTAAGAAAGACTGCGAAGTACATATGTACCTGTGGTAAAAGTAGAGGAGTGCGGTGTGGAGAGTTAAACATAACATCATCCAGTGGTTAACCCGGGGCTGGGGTGGGTGGAGCGGCGGAGTCGTCGGTGAGGACAGGGCGGGCGGCCGCCTGCACGCATGCGTGACTGTGTCCGCCTCTGCAGCCCCACGACAGGCTCCCCTGCCAGGCTCCTCTGTCCATGGAATGTTTCAGGAATACTGGAGTGGGTTGCCATTTCCTTCTCCAACGGATATTCCCAACCCAGGGATCGAACCTGTGTCTCCTACATTGGCAGGAGGATTCTTTACTGCTGTGCCAAAACTAGGACTCTGTTTACAGTGTTGTAAGTATGCGTTGGCCAAAAAGTTTGTTCAGGCTTTTCTGTACTAGCTAATGGAAAAACCCAAATAAATTTTTTGGCCAACCTAATATTTTATTCAAAATATTAGAAGTACACGTGTCAGAATGGGAAATAATAATATTAAGAATATATTCTTAAAAATAATAGGGAAATAGATGATAGAAGCAGAAGAATATAATAGAAAATAGAAATAGAAAATTATAACATTCTGGTAGTAGATACATGCTTGCTTACTATCTTAGTCTCTGTACTATTTTATATTTTACACGTTTCCCCCAAATTATTTAAAAAAACATAAAATTTTCATTTTTCACTTTTTTAGTCAAGTTGATACTCAAATAGCTTATTAGATGACTCTGATATGCCATTTATATTAATTGACATTGTGTGCATGCTAAGTTGCTTCATTTGTGTCCAGCTCTATGCAACCCCACGGACTGTAGCCCACCAGGCTCTTCTGTCCCTGGGATTTCCCAGGCAAGAACACTGGAGTAGGTTGCTGTGCCCACCTCCAGCAGATCTTCCCAGCCCAGGAATTGAACCCGTGTCTGTTATATCTACCTGCATTGACAGGGGGTTCTTTACCACTAGCATCATCTAGGAAGCTCCCCCTATGTATAACTAATTATGTATGTATAACTAATTATTATGTATAACTAATATATACATAACTAATTATGTATACTAATTATTATGTATAACTAATTATTATCAAAATTTGATATTCAAAAAAAATTCAGGTTGTCTCAAAGATGGTTATCTTGTTTCTTGTTCTCACCAACAGCCATTGTGGTTAACGTCTGGTTTTTCAGTGTTGCCTTTTTATTCTGCCTGGTGATATCTTAATTCCAGTTTAGTTTCCAGAATTATGACTGGTTAAAATGAAACTTAGTCTTTCAGATACAGAATTCTGACAGATCCAGGCATAATTATTACTTTCCATCATATAAGAGAAGGAATAAGGACATAAAAGCCTTTTTAGTCTGAGGCCAGAGGTTTGATTTGTTTTATTATATGCAGCATAGATAATGTCGCTGTTTTTTCCCTAAGTGACTAACAGAGATTTCATATTGCTACTTGCTTCCCACTCTCCCTGCCTTTGGTATTTTTATGCTTAAATGAAATGACAGGGCATTGGGGAGGCTGTAGACACATGTGAGCCATGGCCTGCTGCTACCTCTAATGCTTTTTACTAACTTAAGGCTGTTCAGGAGACAGCAGAACAGAGCAGAATGAAGAGGACACTGAAGGTGAAGAAGCCTGGCTGAACCCTAGGTCTGCCTCCTGAGTCTGTTACTTATAATCACTGTCTGGAGTTTGACTTGTTACTTAACATCTCTGCCTTCAGCATCCTCTATAGGTTAACTGCCCATTTTAGTAAGTTATTACTCTTTGTAACCCCATGGACTACAGCCTCCCAGGCTCCTCCGTCCATGGGATTTTCCAGGCAAGAGTACTGGAGTGGGTAGCCTATCTCTTCTCCAGGGGATCTTCCCGACTCAGGGATTGAACCCAGGTCTCCCGCATTGCAGGCGGACGCTTTACCCTCTAAGCCACCAGGGAAACGCTAAATTGGATTGTCTATGTGAGCATTTATAGAGTACCTGGCATTGTAGTAGGCTCTCAGAAAATGTTGAATTTTTTTTTTCCTCCTGTTTTCACCAAAGGAAAGTGTTGGAAAGTCCTTTAACTTACAGTAAATGATTTTAGGTCAAGTGGCATAGAAGGGTGTGCTCACATGTGTGCATGGGTGTGCAGAGACACACAAGTGATTTCCTAAGTTTAAAGGTGAAGTTCTATTTAAGATTTCTTAAGTTTATTCTTTTGGACTTAAACAAGTGTGATCCTGCAAAAGTGTAGCCATACAGTTGTATCAGCCTTTGTTTCTTGTTCGTGTTTCCTGATGTCAGAGGGAGCTACATTGTCGGCACTGTGCCTTTATGCTTGTGGACAGGAGAAGGGGGGCGAGAACTGAGGAAAGAGGCCAGGAAGGAAGTTGAGAGGCCTGGGCAGAGGAGAGGCTGCAGCCTGACAGCTCTTCTCTAGCACTGTCTCAGATGGGTCCAAGAAGGTGGATGTTCTGTTGATTTCTTTTTTCTGATGCTACAAGGACAGACTGTATTTCACTTTGAAAAACCTGAACTCACAGCAAGCTCCCTTGCTTATCTTTTTAGTTTAATATTTTAAAACCATGAATACTTTCATTAAATGTGCTAGAATCTACACATATTTAGCAAATTCTCTCTATCCCTTTGGCTTTAGATGTTTGGTCATGTACTTCCCAGATTCATTCAGAATAAAGATCCAAAAATTTCAGAATATTCTAGATTATTAAAGCGAGGTTTCCTCATACTGTTTTTAAAATGCCAGAAAACTGGCCATATAGATTTTAGGAAGATTGTAACAATTAATGTTAAAATAAAGATCATTAACTCTCTATTAAGCAGAAAATGAAATTGTTGGAATACTCAAACTTTCACTTTTGATAATTGAATCTTCTCTGATGTTTCCTTGTTAAAAATATATTTCATTTTGTCAACTTCTATAAAAATTTTCTGAAATTTTGAGATTGTCTTTCCTGAAATAATTTTCTTTTGCATTAGATTGAAAATTGAGGTAAGGATGGGAAGAAAGCATATTTAGAGATGTTTCTACTTAGGAGATTATATTCAGGCTTCTTGGCTTTCTGTTTTGGTGGAGATGTTGAAGATGTCATCTTCTCACATATTTGTCATCATGGAATTTGTACTTCTGTGATGGCATTTAATTTGACTATATTTTAAATTAAGAGGTATGAGAGTGTTTGCTGTGCAATAAATGGAATTCTCTTATTTTAGTTTATTCTGTGTGTGTTGTATTTTTATTTAAAGATACACATGTTCTCATAGCTTAGCAGAATGGAAGTCAGATGAATATTGAGACCTGCAGGTCCTACCTTAGAGAATATCTGTGTTATTTTTTTTCTTTTATTGTAGAGATACCAATCTGTATGTCTCATAGACCTTAGAGTGTTGTTGGTAGGGTTGTATGAGATCCTGTATGCTTTGAAAATTTAGGAGCATTGCACAAAACTAAGTGATTATTATTATTTGGAGTTGTAAATGTCTGAGGAATTGCTCATAAAGCAGAAAAGACAAAGGAGAGAGAGTTGCATGTGGAAATGACTTGTGTTTTCAAGCTCTGTGTTAGAAATTATGAATGGCAAAAGACTAATGTAATAAATACTTAAGATCAAAAAGCAAATAAAAGTTAAATTAACCTCTTATTTCTCTGCTCTTTACCATTTGATTGACCTTGAGCTGGATTTATTTTTAAGGATTTTTATACATCAATGGCAGAATCCTCCAGCGATTCAGATCACTTCCGCTCTCGTGACCGATTGAGTCGATGGGCTGCCAGTTCAGTACACAGGGAAGTCCGACATCGTCCTACTGTGGATGTCACTGAGAAGGTCAACACGATAACCAGTACTTTACAGGTTAGTTTAGCAGTAGTAGAGAGTTGACTCATTGGAAAAGACTCTGATGTTGGGAGGGATTGAGGGCAGGAGGAGAAGGGGATGACAGAGGATGAGATGGCTGGATGGCATCACTGACTCGATGGATGTGAGTCTGAGTGAACTCTGGGAGTTGGTGATGGACAGGGAGGCCTGGCATGCTGCAGTTCATGGGGTTGCAAAGAGTCGGACAAGACTGAGTGACTGAATTGAACTGAACTGAGCATGTGGTAGATTTTAACTAGGTTAAGCTAAGAAATGGTTTAAGTCAGTGTATTAGTTTTTTATGACATGGTAACAAATTACCATAAAACTATTGTCTAAAAAACCCAGAAATTTATTTTCTTAGAGTTCTGAAGGTCAGAATCTAACAGTGGTCTCATTGGGCTAAAAGCAGGATATCAGGAGGTCTGCATTCCTTTCTGGAGTCCCTAGGGAAGTATCTGTTCCTTTTCCAGCCTTTTCTAGAGGCTGCCCAAATTCCTAGTCCTATAGCCCCTCCCTTACTCTTCACAGCCATAAGGGTGGGTTGGACCCTTCTTACATCATGTTACTATGCCTACTCTTGTTTCCCTTTAAGTCTCCTTATGAGTACCTTGGGTCCACCCCATAATCCAGAATAATCTCCCCATCTCAAGGTCCTTAATTTAGTTATATCTGCAAAATCCCTTTTGCCATATAAGGGAACGTATACACAGGATTGAGAGATTAGGACCTAGACATTTTTGGGGCCATTATTCTGCCTAACACAGTCAGATACTTGAGATATCTGATAGGTTGCGGAAATGTCTTGGGATAAGATAGTATTTCCAAATACTTAAAATACTCTGGGAGTGAAGCCAGTAGGAATTACCATAGTTTGGCTTCTTGTGGACATGTTAGTGAAGTTGTTCCTATTTTGGGTATGTAAATTATTCATGGATGAATGATATTGAGATGCTATTTTTATTTAGAGGCTAGTTTTTGACGGTGTTTGGAAATTTAAGTGGGCATTTTATATGCCCTTCCTAGAAAGGGTTTTGATGATGAGGTGGGGGAAGGGTATCATGTTGGGGAAAAAGAAAACTCAAATAGAATTATTTTTTTCCTTACCCTTTAATCTGTTACTTCTGTTTTGCCTGAATAACCATGGATTTTGGCTTTCAATTGGTTTGAGTTATTATGCTTAGATAAAAAGAGGCTAATTTCTGGTGGAGAAACCATAATATGCTTTAAAACTCAGAAACCTATTTCTTTTGAAACTTATTTAAATTAACATAATATTGGATTTTTGCAGTGCAGATTCTTGTAGTTTTCCACTAATGAAACATATTAATAAGTATATATTTTGAAAGAAATGCCTTCATTCACCTTTCAGGTGAAACCTAGCAAATTTTGTGGAAACCATTTTTATTGTAATTAGAAACAAATTTGTTTATAGCTAAAAATTAAAGGCTACTTTATTTTCTTTTCTCTTAATTGAGTTCTAAGGTAAATAATCAAAATAACATTGATCCTAGTGATTTGCTTGTCTTGAACACAATCTACTACATTTTTCTAAGAATTTCTCTTCTATAAAGAGGGAGTGAAGTGTACAAATTGTTGACGTGCACAAATTGATGATGAGGATTCTTATCCAATTTATGATTTTATTTCCAGCTTGTTATGGAGCCTTGGATAAGGACTGAAACCATTTGCTTCAGATTTCACACGAGTAAATTGCAGATGGGCTTGAGTTTCTTTATCAGTGTTAATAACATTTATTTGATATTTATGAAGTATATTGATGTCCAACTTAATTATTGTATCAGTTGTAACTTTTGCAAACAGTTGACATACCTTTTTGATATACTGCTAAGACTGGGGAATACATCATTTGGAGCAATTAATAAAGCCCACTTTTTTTTTTAGGACACCAGTCGGAACCTGCAACAAGTCGACCAGATGCTTGGACATTATCGAGAGTATAGTAATGGACAGGCGGGGGCTATAGAACATGTAAGAATGTTTACAAATGTTTGCATTTTCTCTTACTAACCTTTTTGGAAGTTTAGTTGTTGAATATGGATATGAGATAAAGGAGATGACCATCATGAATAGCTTTAGCTTTTTGACTGGTTTATTATTTTGTAGTTTAAATTTAGGTTAGCTTGTCAGATGGATTGCCAACTAGTGTGTATAGATTAGATTCTATTGAATTTGAAAGCTTTATTTATTAATTTTTTTTGGCTGTGCCACATGACATGTAGGATTTGTTCCCTGACGAGGATCAAACCACTGCAGTGGAAGCATGGAGTCTTAACCACTGGACTACCAGGGAAGTCTGAATTTGACAGCTTTAAATCAGAGAGGGAAGAATGCAGGATGTGAATTAAACTGGAACTTACTAAATTTGGACCATGGTTATTCCTCATGGGGAATTAAGAATTTTAAGGATGGTTTACTTTAGTAAGACATGCTCATTATTTAAATAAATACTAAAACTCCATAGCCCTCTTTAGTGCCACTCCAAAGGAGGTAACTGTTGTGACAGCTTCTTATATATCTTTCCAAACATTTTCTATGCATACATAAGCATACATGAAATTGCTTTGAAAACCGGCATCCTGTAAAAAGTGTTACTTAACTTTTGTATAATGAGTGTTATGTAACTTTTATTCATTTAATGTGTATCATTTTTCATATGACACAGTAGCTCTTCCTCATTCTTTTGAACAGTTATAATATTCCATAGTATAGATGTATTTAGGTCATTGTTTGTTATTATAAACTGTGCGGCCATGACTGTTACTGTACACATTTGTTGTGTATAATCATGTATGATTCTTGGAAGTATAGGATTCCTGGGTTAAAGGACATGTGCAGTTAAAAATTCTCCAGACGTTTCAAAATGCCCTTTCAAGTATATGACAATTTAAACACATGGGGATTTAATATAATTCACGTGAGGATGGGAGCTGGAAAGATACCCCAGAATTCTGGGATAAAATGACTATTTTTATTTGTTTGTTTGATTTTGGCCATGCCATGTGGCTGGTGGGATTTTAATTCCCGGATGAGAAATTGAACCTGGTCCCTAGGCAGTGAGAGTGTGAAGTCTTAAACACTGGGCCACCAGAGAATTCCCTAAAATGAATATTTTTTATTAATATTTTGCTAATTCCATCTCTTATTTCCTTCTTTTGGAATTTGCTAACTCATCTTCTGCAAACTCTTGGGAAACCAATTAAATTTATTCCTTCATGTTTCTAATTATGAGTATACTCTAAGATGACAGGTATTACATGTGTGCTGTAAAATTGATTATTTTATAAATATCTGTGCTGTACTGAGTTGTCACTTAAGTCTCAGGCTTAATTGATGATTTATTTTCTTTTTACAAAGCAGAAATGTAGTCATCCATTTGCTTGTAATTGGAGGCTAATTGCTTGAGTGCAGGGAACATATTTTCTCTTGTAAGGTTTTTTTTACTACTTTCATTTAGAAAATAAACTTGGACATTTTTGCATCTACCAGGTTTTTATTATTTATGATGTATTTGCAGATGGTGCCATAGACTTTATATATTTGAGTAGCTCATGAGATGTTTTTGATTTAATTACCATGTTAATAATGGTAGTTAAGTTTTTGCTCCATAATTTATTAGTAAAAAATTAAAAACATTAACTAGTGGCAGAGAACTAACCTACTTTGAAAGGGAGAATATTAGATGAATTTCCCGTGGATTGAGTTATTGGGAAATAAAACTATGTACTAGAGAAACTTCTGTATGGTTAAGCTTTTAAAACACAGAATGCGTTCTACTAGAACTGGGAGGCCTAGAATTGAATAACGCTGAGTTCTGGGGGAACGGTTTTATACATGAGAAATAAACTCAACAGGTATTTCATTTCCATCTAAATTACCCGTACATAAAATGTAGAGCCACTCATATTTAAAATAGGACATAGGAGAACAAGATTTTTTTACCTTGCACATGTGCCAAGTTGCTTTGGTCATGTCTGACTCTGCAACCCTATGGACTGTAGCCCTCCAGGCTTCTCTGTCCATGGCATTCTCCAGGCTAGAATACTGGAGTGGGTTGCCATTTCCTCCTCTAGGAGATCTTTCAGACCCAGGGATCGAGCCCATGTCTCTTATGTCTCCTGTATTGGCAGGCAGGTTCTTTACCACTAGCACTACCTGGGAAGCCCTCCTTTTATTTTAGGCCATTCTTTGGTCTAAATTCTCCTCCTTAGTTTCTCCAGATTCTTGTTCTGTTAAAGTAGTTCGTTCTCAATGATTACCCACTCACCCTCATACCAGAGGGTGCTTTATATTACAGTCCCTCGATGGAGCAATGATTTCCATTCTACCACCTGTAAGTTACCTGGGGGCACACTTGCCTTAATCTGTGGGAAGATGTGCAACTCAGAGTATTTCTCACAAGTCAGTCTGATGGGTTTCTCAGTATAAATTGCTTTCTTAGCATTAAAATATTTACTGTTACGAAATATAGCAGTAAAATGAACATAACCTAAAAATGAGTGTATGTAACATGCCAACTATCAGGTGATTCATTTGAATCTTTTTATTTATATTCTTTAAGTCTTGTAAGTACATAATAGTGTTATCCTCTGTTTTTAAAATTTTAATTATTGTGTGTTCTGTTTAGGAAGGGATTCTGGAAATTGATTTTTGTTTTTTGTTTCTTTTTGAGCCTGTGCTCCAGCTCATGCAAGTTCTCTTGCTGTGGAACCTAGTTTCTTTTCAACATTGTGTAGCAGATTAATTCATTTTGAAATTATTATTATTATTTTATTGAGGTATAGTTAATTTATAATATTGTGTTAGTTTCTGGTATACAGCAAAGTGACTCAGTTATACACACATATTTATTAATATTCTTTTCCATTATGGTTTATTATAGCATATAGGATATCGAGTATAATTCCCTGTGCTAAACAGTAGGACCCTGCTTATTTGTTTTATATAGAATAGTTTGTGTCTGCTAATCGCAAACACCTAATTTATCCCCCACCTACCCCCTTTCCCCTTTGGTAACCACAGTTTGTTTTCTATATCTATGAGTCTGTTTCTGTTTTGTAAATAACTTTGCTTGTGTCATATTTTATTTTCACATATAAGTGATATCATATTTGTCTTCCTCATTCTGACTTACTCATTTAGTATGATAATCTCTATATCCATCGTATTGCTGCAAATGGAATTACTTCATTGCTAATGGCTGAGTAGTATTCCATTGTATATATGTATATACCACATCTTTATCCATTCATCTGTTGACATTTAGGTTGCTTCTATGTCTTGTCTATTGAAAATAGTACAGCTATGAACTTTGGGGTATATACATTTTTTTTGAATTAAGAGTTTTTTCCAGATATATGCCCAGGGGTGGATTGCTGGATCTTATGGCAATTTGTAGTTTTTCAAGGAACATCCATACCCCTTTCTGTAGTGCTACACCAATTTACCTTCCATCCAACAGTGTAGGAGGGTTCCCTTTTCTCATACCCTCAATAACATTTATTATTTGTAGGCTTTTGATGATGGCCATTCTAACTAGTGTGAGGCAATACCTCATTGTAATTTTGATTTGCATTTCTCTAGTAATTAGTGATGTTGAGTATCTTTTCATGTGCCTATTGGCCATCTGTATGCCTTCTTTGGAGAAATGTCAATTTAGGTCTTTTGCCCCCCTTTTGGGGGGCATTGTTGGATGTTTGTTGTTGTTGCTGTTACTGAGTTGTATTAGCTGTTTATCTACTTCTGCTTTGACTGTGCCAAAGCCTTTGACTGTGGATCATAACGAACTGTGGAAAGTTCTTACAGAGATAGGAATACTTGACCACCTTACTTACCTCCCGAGAAATCTGTATGCAGGTTACAAAGTAACAGTTAGAACCAGACATGGAACAATGGACTGGTTCCAAATTGGGAAAGGAGTACGTCAAGGCTGTATATTTTCACTGTGTTTATTTAACTTTATATTCAGAGTACATCATGCAAAATGCTGGGCTGGATGAAGCACAAGATGGAATCAAATTTCTGGGAGAAACATCAATAACCTCAGATATGCAGATGACACCACTCTTATGGCAGAAAGCAAACAGGAGCTAAAGAGCCTCTTGATGAAAGTGAAAGAGGAGAGTGAAAAAACTGGCTTAAAACTCAACATTCAAAAAACTAAGGTCATGGCATCTGGTCCCATCACTTGTTGGCAAATAGATGGGGAAATAATGGGAAAATTGAGAGACTTTATTTTCTTGGGCTCCAAAATCGCTGCAGATGGTGACTGCAGTCACGAAATTAAAAGATGCTTGCCCCTTGAAAGAAAAGCTATGACCAAGCTAGACAGCATATTAAAATGTAGAGACATTACTTTGCCAACAAAGGTCCATCTAGTCAAAGCCATGTTTTTTCCAGTAGTCATGTATGGATGTGAGAGTTAGACCATAAAGAAAGTGCAGAAACATTGATGCTTTTGACCTGTGGTGTTGGAGAAGACTCTTGAGAGTCCCTTGGACTGCAAGGAGATCCAACCAGTCCATCCTAAAGGAAATCAGCCCTGAGTATTCATTGGAAGGACTGATGCTGAAGCTGAAATTCCAGTACTTTGGCCACCTGATGTGAAGAGGTGACCCCTTGGAAAAGACTCTGATGCTGGGAAAGACTGAAGGCGGGAGGAGAAGGAGACGACGATGATGAGATGGTTGGATGGCATCACTGACTTGATGGACATGAGTTTGAGCAAGCTCTGGGAGTTGGTGATGGACAGGGAAGCCTGGCGTGCTGCAGTCCGTAGAGTTGCAAAGAGTCAGACATGACAGAGCGACTGAACTGAACTGTACTGAGCTGTTTATTTTGGAAATCCTCTGTCGGTCTCATTGTTTGGAAATATTTTCTTCCATTTTGTAGGTTGTCCTTTGTTCTACTTATGGTTTCCTTTGCTGTGCAAAAGCTTATAAATTTGATGTCTCATTTGTTTATTTTTGCTTTTATTTGTATTGCCTTGGTAGACTAACCTAAGAAAACATTGCTATGACTTATGTTGGAACAGATTTTACATATGTCCTCTTCTGGAAGTTTTGTGGTGTTGTGTCTTATATTTAAACCCCTAAGCCATTGAGTTTATTTTGTGTATGGTGTGAGGGAGTGTTCCAACTTGATTGATTTACATGCAACGTTCCTGCTTTCCCAACACCACTTGCTGTTGTGTGGTGCTGTGTCAAAGGGGGCTGGGTATGACTCTGGGTATGTGGGTTTATTTCTGGGCTCTCTGCTCTGTTCCATTGATTCATATGTCTTTTTTTGTTTTTCTTTCTTTCTTTTTCTTTTTTTTTTTTAAACCAGTACCATGCTTCTTGATGTAGATTTTTGTAGTATTGTCTGAAGTCTGGGAGGGTTATACCTCCAGCTTTGTTCTTTTTCCTCAGGATCGCTTTGGCAATTCTGGGTTTTTTGTGGTTCCATATAAATTTTAGAATTATTTGTTCTAGTTCTGTGAATAATGTCTTGGGTAATTTGATGGGATATGCATTAAACCTGTAGATTGCTTTCAGTTGTATGGCCATTTTAACAATATTAATTATTTCAATCCAAGAGCATGGTATATCTTTCCGTTTCTTTGTCATCTTCCGTTCTTTATCAGTGTTTTATAGTTCTCAGCATATAAATCTTTCGCCTCCTTGGTCAGGTTTCCTGAATATTTCTTTGTTTTAGATGTGATTTTATTTTTTAAAATTTTATTTATTTGTTTTTGGCTGTGGTCTTCGTTGCTGTGTGGGATTTCTTTGGATGGAGAGAGTGAGGTCTACTCTCTATTTGCATAGTATGGGCTTCTCATTGTGATGGTTTCTTTTGTTACAGAGCATGGGCTTTAGGGTGCATAGAGTTTTTATCATGAATAGATGTTGAATTTTGGTTGATCCATTTTAACCAGTGTTCAACTGTTAAAAGAATTTTCATGTTAAATATCCATTGTCTAATTGAAATGAGCATTTCTCTTTTAACATATAAGAGATTTCCTAGGAAATGAGATCAGCTGTTCTGCTCTAGGTAAGATAAGAACTTTTATTATTAACTTAGATTTATAAATGATACTAATGCTAAATCTTAGGAAATGGATATAAGTGATATATATAGTTTACCTTTGAACAACACAGAGGTTGGAACTCTGACCTTCCATGCAGCTGAAAATTTGTGTATAACTTGTAGTTGGCCCTTGGTGTCTGAGTTTCCTCCCTGTCTGAAGTTCTCCATATTTACAGTTCTGTGTTCATGGATTCAGCCAACCTTGGCTCATGCGATACTGTGCTATTTACTATTGAAAAAATCTGCATATAGGTAGACGAGTGTAGTTCACACCTGTGTTGTTCAAAGGTCAACTGTATATAAACTTATATATTTCTCTTATTGGGATTTAGTTTTGTGAGCATAATTTGTCAGTGAGTGAGGGACAATATAAATATTCAGTGCAATGTTTTCCTCCTGAGATGATCTCTTCAAACAAGAGAATTGTGGGAATTATTTCTGTTGGTTTTGTAAGGGTCCAGAGTCATGATCAGTCAATTTTTGGACTACTTTTTCTTGAAATGTACATGATTTTGCTGTTTTCTTGAATCTTTATTCCAGCACTAAATGTAATTCTTTGCTTATTATATGTGACGGTCTTGCTCTGTGAAGAGCTGAGCAGTGTTGGAGGATCGGCAATGGGTGTGTGGTATTTTGTAGGAAAACAGCGCCTACCTCTTTGGGAATTTCTGCCTAAGTTTAGTTTACAGGCTCTTTCTTTTTTTTTTTTTTTGTTTGGTAGAAACTCATTTAATTGTTTCAGTAGTCCTACTAGGTAGATGCTGCTGGGGCACGGAATGGTCACTAACTTGCACAGTCTCACAGTAAGTCAGTGACAGAGCCAAGGATAGGATATTATCCCCAAACCCAGCACCAGGGTTTGTTCCTGTCACTCAGTTGTGGTTACCCACGTTTTCATGATGCTGTGAATTTTTTTTTCCTGAAAATTGGGATTTTGGATTCCAAGTTTGAAGGGTTATATATAATTTACGTTGATAAACTAGATTTTGGAGGTTATCTTAACTGATTGAAGATCCAAAGCCCGTCGTCATACAGGTCATTAAGGTTACATCTGGTACAATGTCCAGAATGAGAGTTAGATGGAACAAATGTGGAAACAGAATGGGAGGGAGTCTGGTGCTGAGCTTGGATTGGCATTGAAGGCTTGTCAAAGTCGGCAGTTTGAGCTGCCACCTAAGGCAATGTGGTGGATTCTGCACGTTTCCTTCCCCCTTCTTCCTAAGTGATAACTGTTGATTTTTTTTTTTTTTTTCCTAACTAGCCTTTCAGGTAGCCATTGCAGCCAACAAGCTATATTAAGTTGGATGATACGATTTAGGATCTTTGGGCTCAGTGAACTTTATGAACTTAAGGAGGTGTCATTCTGTGTTATTTCTCATGCTGTAAATATTTTGGGAAGTCTGAGAACATTTGGTCCAAAAAGAACCTATGTTCTGAAAGTGTTAGTTGCTTATTCGTGTCTGACTCTATGCAACCCCATGGACTGTAGCCTGCTAGGCTCCTCTGTCTATGGAATTCTCTGGGTAAAAATACAGGAGTGGGTTGCCATGCCCTCCTCCAGGGGATCTTCCCAACCCAGGGGTCAAACCCGGGTCTCCTTCATAGCAGACAGATTCTTTACCATCTGAGCCACCAGGGAAGCCCTAGAGGACATATGGCAAAGTTTTATTTGCAAGTTTACTAGGAAGATTTGAAATGTATTGTACTCCTGGGTTAAATAGTGCAGTTGAATTCTAGGACTGTATGTTATATTCATGAGAGAATAGGTCTGTTTTTTATGTTAATGTTATAGAAATGGAATGCCCTTAAGGAATGTTCAACATAGAAAGTTAATACATTCTGCAGTAGAAATTTGGACTGTAGCTGATGAGGCTGAAGTAGTTAATACTCCATATAAAGGAAAGATACAGTTCTCTTAATTCAAATCATTAGATTCACTAAGGACATTTTTAAGGTAAAGGTTGGTTAAAATATGGTAATGTCAAATTAGACCTTAGAGGCATGCATTAATAGGTCATTTTTCTTCAAATTAAGTATTCTGATTCAAATTTCCCTTTGGGAATAATAGACTGTTACCATCTGGAATATGAACTTTGGAAAAATTTGAATGCTACATGACAAAGTCTAGGTTTTTCTTCTTTTCAGTGGGTTCCAGTTGTCAGATATACATAGTGACAGCCCAGAAGGATAATGTTAGATTTTTGGAGCCAGACGTGAGCCACTTGTAATATTCCAGAGCTGAAGGTACTCATACCTTTCTCTCTGGTTGAGTTCTGATAATTGCCCTAAAGGTGAGAACTGTACTAACTTTTAGCAACTTTAGTGTTAAGTAGTAAGAGTCTCTGGATAAGAAATTGTAGTGGAACAACTGAATTCTGTCAGAACCTTCTTTTTGTAAATATATTTTAGATCTTAGGAGTTAGGTTCTTAGACCCTTATGTTTAAAATTTTATTGCCAAGTTTCCCATGAAACTACTAGACAGAATTTTTTACAAAATTTTGCTTTGAAACTAGTGGAAAACTGTAGACTTTGGAGTCAGACTTATTATTGAATCCTGAATTTTTTCCACTAGAAACCATTTCAGTGATTTTGGGCAAGTTATTAAACCTTTCTGACCTTGAGTTTAATCATCTGAAAAATGAACATAATTATATATGCCTTATAGAGCTAACATTTATTGAAGTAGTCATGCTGTTTTAGACTCTTGTTAAACCTTTATGTTCTTGTTACTTCTTTAATTCATTGCATAATCCCTATCTTCAGGTGTTGGCTATGTTCTTAATATAGTACTTGGTCTATTAGGCAGGGCTTCCCTGGTGGCCCAGAGATAAAGAACCAACCTGCCAAGGCGGGAGATGTGAGTTCCATCCCTGGGTTGAGAAGACTCCCCTGGAGAAGGAAATGGCAACCCTCTCCAGTATTCTTGCCTGTGAAATCCCATGGACAGAGGAGCCTGGCGGTTTGCAGTCCATAGGGTCACAAGAGTTGGACACAACTGAGTGACTGAATCTCCACAGCACATTATAGGCATTCAGTACTGGTGCTGTGCTTCCCTTGAATTCATTGGGTCTGACTTAAGTTTCTTTTGTATATTATTGTTTATATAAACAACATAATGTGTTATAACATTCACAGTGATGTGTACCTGATTATTTTGACTTCAAAGTATATGCTAAATAGGCAGCATACTATAATTGCTTTTGCCCCCATGATTATATTGCCTGTCCACCCAAAATACAATTAAGGTACTATTAAAAATACATTCCATTTTTCATACATGCTTATTTAACATTACAAATATTTTATGGAAGTACTTTTAAAAAATAAAAAAAAAACTGGTTAGAATATGGTTCTGTATGGGCTTTGAATATATGAGATTTCATTTAAAAATAAAATAGTTACATAAATAAAGGGAATTCCTAAATTTGAAAAGTATTCGTATAGACTTATATTTCCATAAATCAGCATATGCAGAGAGGTTAGGGATAGCAGTCAGAGATAATGATCTTTTTGATAAATAAAAAAGATAGCAGCAGCCATTTAAAAAATACATTTTAGCAACAGATGGTGGGACCGGAAAAATACGGAATCCATAAATTTGCACTCTAATTTTATAAAATGCCCCACCTTCTCCACCTCTTCTTTCTGTCCTCCTCCTCTTTGTTCTAATGTTAATAGTAGAAGATAAATAGGCTGTAAGGGACCAAAGGAGAGCTGATAAAATTAACTCTACAACCAATCTATTTTGCAGTCTATTGCCAGATCAACCTTGACGTTCTGTGGGGAAACAGGCAGTGAAGGAAGGTCAAGTAGAAAGCACTTAATTGGTGTGCCCACGGCTGTCATTATTATGTTGGACAAAATTTTTGACATCACCTCTTCTCTGCCTCTACTTCTGCCCTGGATTTTGCCAAATTGACCACACACTTGTAAATCAAGTACTTCAATTTTTCTTTTCTATACAACATGAACTGCCTCCATAGTTACCTGGGCTATATTTGTTGTGAATGTTTGCTAAATACTGACTTTACTGTCCGGTGAAACCAGGGTAAATGGTTAGATGAAGTATTCACATGTTTCCAGTTTCTGCTCAACCATGCAGCCAAGTGGATGCAGTTACCTGTACGTGACCAGATTTGCATGCATTTCTGTATAATTTGTGTTCTGTATAATTTGTGTTAGGGGATGTGTGTTTTCCTAGTATGAAAATAAAGGATAATTTGGATTAAGAAAGTATCTGAAGAAACTAAATAGGATCTTTAATGGTTTCCACAATTTAAGCCTATTTGGGAAGATCCCCTGGAGAAGGGAAGGCCTACCCACTCCAGTATTCTGGCCTGGAGAATTCCATGGGCTGTATAGTCCATGGGGTTGCAAAGAGTCGGACCCCACTGAGCGACTTTCACATCACTTGAAGTGCAACATTTAGAATGTTTACCACGGTCGTTGCTGACTTTTTTTTTGTTGTGTTTTTCATTTGTATATAAGCTAATTATCTGAGTATTTGTTACCTATTGTGTTTATGTGTGAGTAATCACTGTTTCCTATTTTATTTTTGTTTTCTTCCTACTTTATTATGGAAATTCCTCTTTGTGAAAGTAATGGTAGATAGTTTTTCCCCCCCTCTCATTCAGTGAGCTTAATTTTGTTGAGAATGTGAGTATGTGAGATACACTGCTTATTAGTATCAATAACTATAAATTGACCATGGAAGTTAATCCATGTGGCTCTTTGCCTTTTCTCATCTTGCTGAGGGCAAATTTTACTTAATACGATTTATTTCATAGGCATTTTTGATAACTGTGTGTGGAGTTGGTGCCTAGTTTCTTAGCTGTTTACTGTTGCTTGGAAACCTTACCTTCCCAAAGACTGGTCAAGAGGTTTAGTTATTAATGACTTTTGGAGAGTCAGTATATATATTTTTTTTCACTGAAAGAAACAAACCAGAGTCCCAGTCCCAGGTGAGGTGAAGTTTAGCGTAACTCTTCCACTGAATACAGCTGTAACACCTTTACTGAATGCATGGAGTAGCTTTTTGAGGACTCTGAAAAGTAGACAGGTAGTCCTTGTTGCATGGTTTTGATGTGCATGAATTTCATTACCCCTGTGTGGTTAAAATAACACCCGTCCTTAAACAACACAATTCAAATTTCAATTAACACAACATTGTATTAATGATGAGTAACTGCAAAAAAAGGAGAAACTTTGCTGCTAGCTTTTCAGGCCACACATTACTGTGTAAATAACAAATTGCTGCTTTGAAGTTTGTTGCTGATTGGTTGCAGATAGTGAAAGTATAATTGTGATACTTCCCTTCTATTCCAGTGACAAACCTTGCTATTTATAAAAATAAATAATAACAATAAAGGAATTGGTCAAAAAGGTGAAAGTGTTGCAAAGAAATCAAAATTGATAATGCTAAAATGAAATTTGAATTATATTATGGAGGAGTTACACCTGGGGTTATAAAGATATAGGAAGGGTGGTGGGGAGGAATAGTTAGGGAGTTTGAGATTGACATGTACATACTGCTATTAATATATTTAAAATAGTTAACCAACAAGGACCTACTGTATAGCACAGGAAATTCTGCTCAATGTTATTAACAACCTAAGTGGGAAAATAATTTGAAAAGTGATGGGTACATGTATATGTATAACTGAATCACTTCACTGTACACCTGAAACTAACACCACATTGTTAGGCAACTACACTCCAATGTAAAGTCACAAGGTGAAATAGCTGAGTGTGAATAGTGACAGTCTTGCTGTTTAAGAGTCTGCAGATGCACAGACTGAGCGACTTCCCTTTCCCTTTTCACTTTCATGCATTGGAGAAGGAAGTGGCAGCCCACTCCAGTGTTCTTGCTTGGAGAATCCCAGGGACGGGGAGCCTGGTGGGCTGCCATCTATGGGGTCACACAGTCGGACACGACTGAAGTGACTTAGCAGCAGCAGCAGCAGATGTACAGAGGAATTTAGTGAGTCATCTTTAGGGAATTATATTTTTCTGAAGAGTTTCTTCAGATTAAAACATCCCATTTCTTCACTCATGTTTGCTCTTACATTCAGCATCTGTAATCATCACAATGAAAATTGCCATTTACTGGACAAACCAATCTTCCTTAGGCACTGCTCTAATTATTCGACATATATTATGTTATTTCATCCTCAGAATAAAATGTTAGTCTGCTAAATAGGTCAACTGGAGCAGATGCAGAAGTAGTATAGTTGAGGCAAGTACTGGCTTTCTTCTGGTTCTTCTGAATCATGATGTTTTTAATGATTACACCCCTTATATGGAGTGCGACTGCTGCCTAGGTGATTTCTCTTCATATATTTGATTTGCAGTATACTCAGTCTTTCTGAGTTTTGTATATATATGCAATATATTTATATTTCAATTCACTGGGCTTGACTTATATGTTGTCTCAAATTAGACCTTCAAATAGAGACGTTAGAGGCCTTTCAGAGATGTTGATGAAAATTTTTAAAATTTGCCCTTTTATTGTTAATCTGAAAGCTTATAATTTACTTACTCCTTTCCAAAATGATGAGTTATTTCCCTAGCATTCTCTACTGGTGACCAATGACGTTTTTTTTTTTTTTTTTTTTTTGAGTATCATTAACTTACGAACTTAGGCATATTGGAACAGCTTTATTCCATTGTAGTTAGTATTTTTATTGATGCCCAAATTATTTCATCTATCACTAGAAAGAGATTTGTCAACTTGAATTGTTTGTTTAAAAGAATGTCTTAACAATTTGAATGAACTACCTTGTAAACAAGTATTGCCATTCAATTTCAGTGGCTGAGTTTTATTTTTATTTCTACCAGGTCAGTTCAGTTCAGTCGCTCAGTTGTGTCTGACTGATTGCAACCCCATGGATTGCAGCATGCCAGGCTTCCCTGTCCATCAACAACTTTGGGAGCTTACTCAGACTCATGTCCATTGAGTTGGTGATGCCATCCAACCATCTCATCCTCTGTCGTCCCCTTCTCCTCCTGCCTTCAATCTTTCCCAGCATCAGGGTCTTTTCCAATGGGTCAGTTCTTCACAGTAAAGTGTCTGTCTACAATGCAGGAGACCTGGGTTCGATCCCTGGGTTGGGAAGATTCCCTGGAGAAGGAAATGGCAACCCACTCCAGTACTCTTGCCTAGAAAATCCCACGGGCGGAGGAGCCTGGTGTCCATGGGGTCGCAAAGAGTCGGACACGACTGAGTGACTTCACTTTCACTTTCACTTCACATCAGGAGGCCAAAGTATTGGAGTTTCAGCTTCAGCATTAGTCCTTCCAATGAACACCCAGGACTGATCTCCTTTAGGATGGACTGGTTGGATCTCCTTGCAGTCCAAGGGACTCTCAAGAGTCTTCTCCAACACCACAGTTCAAAAGCATCAATTCTTCAGCGCTCAGCTTTCTTTATAGTCCAATTCTCACATCTATACATGACTGCTGGAAAAACCATAGCTTTGACAGGACGGACCTTTGATATGCTGTCTAGGTTGGTCATAACTTTTCTTTCAAGGTGCAAGTATCTTAATTTCATGACTGTAGTCACAATCTACAGTGATTTTGGAGCCCCCCAAAATAAACAATTCCATTGTTTCCCCATCTATTTGCCATGAAATGATGGGACTGGATGCCATGATCTTAGTTTTCTGAACGTTGAGTTTTAAGCCAACTTTTTTACTCCCCTCTTTCACTTTCATCAAGAGGCTCTTTAGTTCTTCTTCGCTTTCTGCCATCAGGATGGTGTCATCTGCATATCTGAGGTTATTGATATTTCTCCCAGCAATCTTGATTCCAGCTTGTGCTTCCTCCAGCCCAGTGTTTCTCATGATGTACTCTGCATAGAAGTTAAATAAACAGGGTGACAATATATAGCCTTGATGTACTCCTTTTCCTATTTGGAACCAGTCTGTTGTTCCATGTCCAGTTCTAACTGTTGCTTCTTGACCTACGTACGTATTTCTCAAGAGGCAGGTCAGGTGGTCTGATATTCCTGATCTCTTCAGAATTTTCCACAGTTTATTGTGATCCATACAGTCAAAGGCTTTGGCATGGCCAATAAAGCAGAAATAGATGTTTTTCTGGAACTCTCTTGCTTTTTCTATGATCCATCAGATGTTGGCAGTTTGATCTCTGGTTTCTTTGCCTTTTTTAAATCCAGCTTGAACGTCTGGAAGTTCATGGTTCATGTACTGTTGAAGCCTGGCTTGGAGGATTTTGAACATTACTTTGCTAGTGTGTGAAATGAGTGCAGTGGTGCGGCAGTTTGAACATTCTTTGGCATTGCTGTTCTTTGAGATTGGAATGAAAACTAACCTTTTCCAGTCCTGTGGCCACTGCTGAGTTTTCCAAATTTGCTGGCATATTGAGTGCAGCACTTTGACAGCATCATCTTTTAGGATTTGAAATAGCTCAACTGGAATTCCATCACCTTCACTAGTTTTGTTCATAGTGATGTTTCCTAAGGCCCACTTGATTTGCATTCTAGGATGCCTGGCTCTAGTTGAGTGATCATAGCATCATGATTATGAAGATCTTTTTTGTATAGTTCTTCTGTGTATTGCTGCCACCTCTTCTTAATATTTCCTGCTTCTGTTAGGTCCATACCATTTCTGTCCTTTATTGTGCCCATCTTTACATGAAATGTTCCCTTGGTATCTCTAATTTTCTTGAAGAGGTCGCTGCTGCTGCTGCTAAGTCACGTCAGTCGTGTCTGACTCTGTGTGACCCCATAGACGGCAGCCCACCAGGCTCCCCTGTCCCTTGGACTCTCCAGGCAAGAACACTGGAGTGGGTTGCCATTTCCTTCTCCAATGCATGAAAGTGAAAAGTGAAAGGGAAGTCGCTCAGTTGTGTCCAACTCTTAGCATCCCCATGGACTGCAGCCCACCAGGCTCCTCTGTCCATGGGATTTTCCAGGCAAGAGTACTGGAGTGGGGTGCCATTGCCTCCTAGCCTTTCCCATTTTATTGTTTTCCTTGATTTCTTTGCATTGATCATTGAGGAAGCCTTTCTTATCTCTCCTTGCTACTCTTTGGAACTCTGCATTCAAATGGGTATATCTTTCCTTTTCTCCTTTGCCTTTAGCTTCTCTTCTTTTCTCAGCTATTTGTAAGGGCTCCTCAGACAACCATTTTGCCTTTTTGCATTTCCTTTTCGTGGGGATCGTCTTGATCCCTGACTCCTGTATAGTGTTATGAACCTCCATCCATAGTTCTTCAGGCAGTCTGTCTATCAGACATAATCCCTTGAATGTATTTGTCACTTGCACTGTGTAATTGTAAGGGATTTGAATTAGGTCATATCTGAATGTTCTAATGGTTTTCCCTACTTTCTTCAATTTAAGTCTGAATTTGGCAATAAGGCGTTCATGATCTGAGCCATAGTCAGCTCCCAGTTGTTCTTCCTGACTGTATAAAGCTTCTCCATCTTTGGCTGCAAAGAATATAATCAATCTGATATTGGTATTGACCATCTGGTGATGTCCATGTGTAGAGTCTTCTCTTGTGTTGTTAGAAGAGGGTTTGTTGTGACCAGTGCATTCTCTTGGCAAAACTCTTTAGCCTTTGCCCTGCTTCATTCTGTACTCCAAGGCCAAACTTGCCTGTTACTGCGGGTATCTCTTGACTTCCTACTTTTGCATTCCAGTCCCCTATATGAAAAGGACATCTTTTTTGGTTATTATTTCTAGAAGGTCTTGTAGGTCTTCATAGAACCGTTCAACTTCAGCTTCTTCAGCATTATTGGTTGGGGCATAGACTTGGATTACTGTGGTGTTGAGTGGTTTACCTTGGGAATGAACAGAGATCATTCTTTCATTTTTGAGATTACATCCAAATACTGCATTTTGGACTCTTTTGTTGACTGTGATGGCTACTCCATATCTTCTAAGGGATTTCTGCCCACAATAGTAGATATAATGGTCATCTGAGTTAAATTCACCCATTCCAGTCCATTTTAGTTCACTGATTCCTAAAATGTCGATGTTTACTCTTGCCATCTCCTGTTTGACCACTTCTAATTTGCTTTAATTCATGGACCTAACATTCCAGGTTCCTGTGCAATATTGCTCTTTATAGCATCGGACCTTGCTTCTATCACCAGTCACATCCACAACTGGGTGTTGTTTTTGCTTTGGCTCCATCTCTTCATTCTTTCTGGAGTTATTTCTCCACTGATTTCCAGAAGCATATTGGGCACCTACTGACCTGGGGAGTTCATCTTTCAGTGTCCTATCATTTTGCCTTTTTATACTGTTCATGGGGTTCTCAAGGCAAGAATAGTGTTTTGCTGTTCCTTTCTCCAGTGGACCACGTTTTGTCAGAACTCTCCACCATGACCCCTCCATCTTGCTTCAGTTGTTTTCACCTGATTTCAAATGAATGGAGATGAAAGAATAAACCTAATATGTAAACAGTGTATTTATGTCAAGTTAAAGTGGAAAAATGTCATGTTCTATGATGCTTGTTCTGCAGCGGGGGAAATAGAATCAACATTGGTATGTGGTGAGGTTTCTAAGATAAATTCTTAGAATCTGGACCATTGTGGTCAGTACAGTAGTCTGTGTGGAACACTGATTTAGTTTCTGCAAAATATCATCATCCATCATAGTAAATTTGGAGAAGGAAATGGCAACCCACTCCAGTACTCTTGCCTGGAGAATCCCATGGAGGGAGGAGCCTGGTAGGCTGCAGTCCATGGGGTCGCAAAGAGTCGGACACGACTGAGCGACTTCACTTCACGTCATCATAGTAAATTAATGTTAAATAGAATTTTTTTAGTGTTTTGCTTTTACATAATTTTGGTTTGATCTGCTTTTGCACATAATTAGAAGTTATAAGAAATTTAAAAGAAATTTTATACTTTTTATCTTTTTGTTTTTTATTCTAGGAGTTAGCAAATTGGTTTTGTACATCATGAGTAGATTTTGTGTGGTGTCTGTTGTTTTATTGCTACTTTAAGTGTAGTTTTAAATTTTATTACATTTAGTTTGTGTCTTAGGTGGAGGACTTGTTTTTGCTGTGATGTTTGCAGGAGTGATTAAAAAAAACTTTAACCTCTTTTCCTTTTACAGTTCATTTTTGATCTTTATATATTAGCTAGTTCATCTGTTCAATGGTATATGGCATATCTATTCAGAGTTTTAAAATGAGGTTGCCAAATAGTTTGTCTTAACTTTTTATCTTATTTCTGAAACGATCAACTTTACAACATCTGTTATTCCTCCTAGATTTTGGGAGTAAAGTATCATTTCTCTTGTTCTGCAATATTTTCCCATATGTTCCATGGTGAGTTTTTGTTGTTAGCAGGGATTGTGTGTGTGTGTGTGTGTGTGTGTGTGTGTGTGTGTGTAAATTCATCTTCTTAATCAGCTTTTAGTTACAGCTCAGGATTTGTTTGCAAATAAACCCACATAATGGGTTTCCCAGGTGGCTCAGTGGATAAAGAATCTGCCTGTGATGCAGTAGACACGAGAGACATAGGCTGGATTCCTGGGTCGGGAAGATCCCCTGGAGAATGGCATGGCAGCCCACTCTAGTATTCTTTCCTGGAGAATCTCGTGGGCAGAGGAGCCTGGTGGGCTGCGGTCCATAGGGTTGCAAAGAGTTGGACACGACTGAAGGGACTGAGCACAGCATAGCGTAAAAAGGATGTCCATCGAGTCGGTGATGCCATCCACCCATCTCATCCTCTGTTGTCCCCTTCTCTTCCTGCCCTCAATCTTTTCTAGCATCAGGGTCTTTTCCATTGAGTCAGTTCTTGGCATCAGGTGGCCAAAGTATTGGAGTTTGAGCTTCAACATCAGTCCTTCCAACGAACACCCAAGACTGATCTCCTTTAGGATGGACTGGTTGGATCTCCTTGCAGTCCAAGGGACTCTCAAGAGTCTTCTCCAACACCACAGTTCAAGAGCATCAATTCTTTGGCCATCTCAGTTCTAACAAAGTAAGGCGCTTTGGGTTTCCTGGTGACCTAGGCTCACTCTCTGATAGAAGCAGAACCAAATCCCTTCTGACAGAAGATGTCATCAATCCAGAGCTTTAAATTGACTCCACAGTTTTTATTATGTCTGCCACATGATTAAAAAATACTCAGGCATAAGAAAGTGCAAGAGGTGACTGAAAACCAAGGGAAAAAGAGGACCTGTAACGAATTATAAGATAACTGTGATTAACCTGTTCAAGAAATTAAGACTGAGAATGTTGACATAGAATGGAAAACTCTAAAAGACAAAAAGTCAAATGAAAATCACAAGGATTTCCCTGATAGTTAAGTGGCTAAGACTCTATATTCTTGATGCATAGGGCCTGGGTTCAATCCCTGGTCAGGGGACTAGATCCCAAGTGCTGCGACTAAAGGCCCCTCATCCCTCACCTGGAGATCCTGCATGCTGCAATGAAGATCAGAGATCCTGTGTACCCAACTAAGACTTGGTGTAACCAGAAAAAAATTAATGGAAATTGAAAAATATAACTAAAATAAGAAAACAAGTAAATTAAGAAAAAGAAAACATCAACAGATGGATTAACTAATGGCTTGTATACAGTTGAAGAGAGAATTAAAAAATTGAGAGATAGACCAGCAAAATATATTCAAAAAGAAAAATGGGGGAATGAAAGGAGGAGAGGAGAGCATGGTTGGCCCATGGAATTTGGTAAAACGGTATCACTTGAATGCAGCTGGTTGGAGAGGAAGAGGAGAAGGGAAGGGGCAGAAAGAAAGGGGCAGAAGAAATGAGATGTGACTGAAGACTTACAACAACATGAAAGAGATCAGGTTACAGATTCTATTATCTCTATGAGTCAGAAGTGCAATAACTACAAATAAGACTACACATAATCATACCATTGTAAAACTATTGACACTTAAAGAGAAAAATCTTAAAGATAGCCAGAGCTATAAAAGGCAGGTTACCTTCCAAAAGATGCAATGATTAGAAATGTCAGCTGACTCTGCTTCCAAAGATATAATCAACTTTACTTCAATTAAAAAAATAAGCTATGAAGAAAGAGGATACTGACATCAGGCTTAGCTTGTAAAGATGCAAAAAATAAACACAGGAAACCTTGGTAGAACTCGTTCTGTCACTAATTTGTGTGATCTAAAGACATTTTACTTTTTCAGTTCCTCTTTTCATGTTGTAATTTGGATTTGAAGTTTTTAATTTTAACATTGTACAATTTTATTCTTCTTATGGATTACTGATTTGCCATTCTAAGTTCTTTATGTAAGACTCTCATCTACCTGTATGTTAAACTTAGTTTCATTTTATATGTGTGTTAATTACTGTCCAGGTAGACCTCAGTTCTCCCAGGCTTTATCAGTATATTTCCCTGGATTGATAGTCTGGGCCCTTAACTGGTGAATGTTCAGGCAGGATGGTATCGTACATACCCCAATGTAGAGAAGCAGGGAACAGAGGGTATGGAAATACTAGCTTTATCTTTTTTTTCTTTTTCCAGAAATGAGAGTGGCAATACAAATACATTCTTGAAATCTAGCACTGTTCCTTTTAATCCAGGCTATTTTAACCTTGATTCTCCAGAAGAGCTATACCCGAACAACCAAAATGGAAAAGGATTTGCTCATTTGTGGCTCATATTGTTTCAGTTGTGCTCTTCCTTCAGCTGAAGCTACTTTCTTTCTGCACAGTTTCTCAAGGAAACCAACTGATCCCTCCATAAGTGATAGTCTGCCTTTAATTTTGGCTGGATTTAGGAAGCCCTCTCTTTTCTATCACTTGTTTTATTTTGACATTCTCTTTAAAGAGTTATAGATGACTTGTTTTCTGGATCCATATGTTATTTTTATTAATATTATTTTTTTATTCACACTTGGCTAAAATGCCTAGACCAGAAGTTTCTCAGCAGTTCATGGAATGTGGATCTTCCTTAGGTTTACTCTTTTTCCTTCAGATTTTAGTTGAATCCTCTTTTTAGGTCGATAGCTCTGTACAGCTCTGGATGTTATTCTCAGTATTAAGTGTGTTTTTATTTGTCGTAGCTCTTTGGGTCTAAAAAGATGCCATCTTATTTCCCCTGCTGGCTAACTCTGCTCGTCTGAAGAGAGCATTTGGACAACTGTGATCCTAGTTTGTACTAATAGTCTAATATCTGACCGTGTGGTTTTCTGGGATTTGAAGTCTTTGAATGAGTGAAAGAGATGTTCTGATGCAGAGTTGGGCAGTGCACATTTTTTCATAATGGCAGTCACTCTGACAACTGTTCATTTTCCTGTTTGTTACAGATCTGGGGCTTCCGAGGGAATGTTTAGAATGGAGAAAAACTTTTTCTCTCTTTTTCAGATCTGTTGGCCTTTTTATGTTTCTAAGCATGGGTGGAATATCCATCTGATTTTGTAAACCCTTGGATAGTAGACATGTCTTTTGTATTCTGGTAATACAAAGATGGAATAGGTAGGGACAGATGGTATTTAAAACCACATTAGAGTTGGCTCTTAAAATATTTATGTTTACTGTTTTTATATTTCTATTGACATAACTTAGTTCAGAATTTTCTGTGATATAAATTCTCTTTAGGAACACCATTAGTTCAGAAATAGCTTTAAAAATCTGTTCAGTTCAGTTCAGTCGCTCAGTCATGTCCGACTCTTTGCCACCCCATGAATCGCAGCACGCCAGGCCTCCCTGTCCATTACCAACTCTCGGAGTTAACTCAGACTCACGTCCATCGAGTCAGTGATGCCATCCAGCCATCTCATCTTCTGTCGTCCCCTTCTCCTGCCCACAATCCCTCCCAGCATCAGAGTCTTTTCCAATGAGTCAACTCTTCGCATGATGTGGCCAAAGTACTGGAGTTTCAGCTTTAGCATCTTTCCTTCCAAAGAAATCCCAGGGCTGATCTCCTTTAGAATGGACTGGTTGGATCTCCTTGCAGTCCAAGGGACTCTCAAGAGTCTTCTCCAACACCACAGTTCAAAAGCATCAATTCTTTGGTGCTCCGCCTTCTTCACAGTCCAACTCTCACATCCATACATGACCACTGGAAAAACTGTAGGGTATTTGTATTTGGAAGCTGTTTAAGAAGAATAAATCTCACTTCGTTATATTCTTTAATTTAGTTAAAAGAAAGCTTGGAACAGTCAATAGGCCAACTGCGGAGTCAACGGTTGTTGAGAAACTCAGGAGCGAGAAGTATTTCTGTTACAAGTCTGAGTACAAGTGACCTCGATGGTGGCACTGTGACAGGTAAATTTTTCAGATTCTGAAAACCTTTTCTTTTTTTTCTTTGTCTTAAAAATGTTCCTGAAGTACATATTGAGGACATGTAGTATTTAGACAAATGTAACCCATACTTAAAATCCTTCAGATAAGGTGCTAGAAGATACAAAGTTTTACAGTGAATATTTTGAAACGTGTTCAATGGGACTTTGATATTCTGAGTCTGTTACTTTGGTTCTTCTCAGGCTCTGTAGACCATGTAAATCTTTACCTGACAAAACTTTGATTTAATTGTCTGCCTCCAGTCAAAACAAACACAAATAGGATTTGCTATGTGGTGTACTTTCTGGATTATAGGCCTTATCGTAGCTTCATAGTTCTTCACATGTCTCATTATGAAACACGCTGTGACAGTTGTTACGAACAGGGGAGTTTTAGCCTTTCTGTGCAGCTAGATTGCAGTGGCTGCACAAAAGGTGATACCGCTTAGTTTGCCTATAATTAACCTTACTTACACTTTGCTATAAGTGGCAACCCACTCCAGTATTCTTGCCTGGAAAATCCCATGGACAGAGGAGCCTGGTGGGTTACAGTCCCTGGGGTCACAAGGTGTCGGAGACAGCTGAGCGACTGAGCACACATATCCTTTCCTACAGCACCGAGGTTCATGTTTGAATAGCGAAAACTTGTAAAAGTTTGCAGTGAAGAGAGGCAATTAGAGTGAACTTTAGTAGCTTGCACTGTTAATATTGTATTGGTCATGATAATGACTAAAAATCCCAGTTGGCTATTTTTCTTTACGTAGTTTAGTTCATTTTTACTGACTTGTAAACACCATTCAGATTTTAGATAATTTGTTCTTTGAAAATTTCTGTTTTATTAGTATTATTTTAGGGAATCATAGAAGTTATTTTTTTAGCAGCTTACTATTTTTATGTAAGAGAAAATATTCTATCGCTTCCTTGAAAATTACAGCCAGTTAGAATTTTTGATATGTTCTATTTTCAGAGCACTTCAGTTGTTCATTTTATCTGCTTTAAGAGCAACATAAGTGCCAATTTTGTGGGATTTTATGGCCACAGCGAGATTTGTTTGTGGATTGTCTATGGGAAATAGTCTGGGTTAAGGGCACATGTGTATATCCATGTCTGTTATGCATTTCCTGAGTGAAAGTTTAGATTGTTGCTTCTTATTTTTTAATCCTTTCTCTTTTCTTTCTTCTGTAAAGAGAGCTACCGTTTTCCACCTACCTCACCCCTCAAGGACTATGGGGATCAACAGGGTATTAAACGAAATAGGTCCAAAACTGGTGTCCGATTTGTTCCAGAGACTGATGACGTGGGCCAGGTACTTTGTTCCCATTCTATAGTCTGTCTTCTTCCTATTTCTGTTTAAATGACTAACACTTGAATTTTGTGGCTGTGTTTTAACTGTTTGATCATCACTAACTTTGTACTGATTTTTTTAATGAAGTAAACTATTCTGTTTTCAGTCTGTTGATCACCATCATCCATTTATTTTGAACTTTGTTATGGAGGATTATATTTTGTTTTGTTCCTTGCTCAGGTGGCTCACTGTTCTGGAAGCTCTGCTATGTCAGCTACTTTGTGATTTGCTAAGTTTAGTTTACTATGAGCAAATTAGTCTTTATGTGCTTAACCTATTGATATTTTCCATCATTTTTTTCTTATTGTTGAATCATTGATGGAGCCACTTTCTATGAAGCAGAAATTCTAAACTTTTTCCATGTATTCATGAAAGATTTTGAAAGTATTAGTTCTCTGGATATACTTTTTTTGCTTTAAACTTCTCTGCAAGATCTGAAAGTTTTTGTTGTTGTTGCTTTGGGTTGCTAAATTAATAATGGATAGGAGCAACACACTGGTTCCAAACAGGAAAAGGAATACGTCAAGGCTGTATATTGTTACCCTGCTTATTTAACTCATATGCAGAGTACATCATGAGAAACGCTGGACTGGAGGAAGCACAAGCTGGAATCAAGATTGCCGGGAGAAATATCAATAACCTCAGATATGCAGATGACACCACCCTTATGGCAGAAAGTGAAGAGGAACTCAAAAGCCCCTTGATGAAAGTGAAAGAGGAGAGTGAAAAAGTTGGCTTAAAGCTCAACATTCAGAAAATGAAGATCATGACATCTGGTCCCATCACTTCATGGTAAATAGATGGGGAAACAGTGGCAGACTTTATTTTTTTGGGCTCCAAAATCACTGCAGATGGTGACTGCAGCCATGAAATTAAAAGATGCTTACTCCTTGGAAGGAAAGTTATGACCAACCTAGATAGCATATTCAAAAGCAGAGACATTACTTTGCCAACAAAGGTCCGTCTAGTCAAGGCTATGGTTTTTCCAGTGGTCATGTATGGATGTGAGAGTTGGACTGTGAAGAAAGCTGAGCACCGAAGAATTGATGCTTTTGAACTGTGGTGTTGGAGAAGACTCTTGAGAGCCCCTTGGACTGTAAGGAGATCCAACCAGTCCATCCTAAAGGAGACCAGTCCTGGGTGTTCATTGGAAGGACTGATGCTGAACCTGAAACTCCAATACTTTGGCCACCTCATGAGAAGAGTTGACTCATTGGAAAAGACCCTGATGCTGGGAGGGATTGTGGGCAGGAGGAGAAGGGGACGACAGAGGATGAGATGGCTGGATGGCATCACTGACTCGATGGATGTGAGTCTGAGTGAACTCTGGGAGTTGGTGATGGACAGGGAGGCTTGGCATGCTGCGATTCGTGGTGTTGCAAGAGTCAGACATGACTGAGCGACTGAACTGAACTGAACTGAGTAGATACTGCTGACTTTGACATCTTTGTTATGGTAGTTTTAAGATTGACAGCTCACAGTTTGTTAGGATACTTGTTTGTATTTTGTGCTTATTATAGCATAAGATAAAAAGATAAAAGGACTAAGTCCTTTAGAAGATACCTTGTGGAAACTTTTCCTTGACTATTATTTTTTGGTAGTTGCAACTGACTAGTAGTGTTGATTATATGATTAAACCTAGAGCAGAGAACAATATCCTAACATTACTCACCCTTTCATTTTATTTATTTAGTGCTTCTGTCCTGGGATAGTGCTTGTACTTGGAAACAGTGATGAGCAAAAAGCCTTGCCTTTTCATGAAGCTTGCAATTTAGAGGGGGAGCTAGATACTAATCAAGAAGTATATAAATACACCCAAAATTATGATCTGAGATGCATGCTATAATAGAAAAAAAGCCTAGGGCTGTGGGAGTGTTCTGTAGAGGGACCTACTCCAATCGGGAAAGCCTTCCCCAAGAAAGGCTGATTAAGCTGAGATTTGAAAGTTGATTAAGAGTCATTTGAGGTACAACAAATAGCTTGGCAGGAGGGAAGAGAGCAGCTATACATAATTTACAGAAGGCAATGTGGCTAAAGAAGTGTGAAACTGATCCTGTGCACAACCATGTAAGGGGGTGACAATAACTGAAAAAATCAACCTGGCTCTAGTGTAGAAAATGAAGTCAGTGTGGACCAACCAGTAGGAAGGATGCCGCTGTGTTCTGGGTGTGAGCTGATGGTCACTTGGATGAAGGTAGATGGGGTTGGAAAGAAGGCGGTAGATTTAAAAACTATTTGGTGGATAAAATGAAAGATCTTGAAGATCAGATGACCATTTGGGAAGGGTGGAAATGAGTGTAATGGAGGGGTCAAAGATGGGTCCTCGGATTGTGCTTTGCAAAACTGGAAAATCCTGATGACAGAACCTCAGTGAGTGGCCTGTTGCTCATCTGCTGTGTTAGCTCTGCTCCTTTCACTAGTTCTGCCTTGTTTCAGCCCACGTCTTAGAGGACCTGTAGCTCCACTAACTGTGTACTTGCCTAGCGCCTCAGTGCCGCGTTTGTGCTTCTGTTTACATGTCTGTCTCATATAAATTCGGAGCCATTTGTTCCCAGCACAGTTGCTGGAACTCATCTGCTCAGTGTACATTTGTTGAAAGAATCAATTTGGTATTTCTGCAAGTCTGCATAGCTTACTTTTTTGTTATAAAGTATAGCCTACACATATGTGTATAGCATACCTATTTACCATTAAAAGTACCATAATATGAAAAGTCCACGTAACCACCACCCAGACCAAGAAATAGAGGATTATAGTACACCCGAAACCTCTTAACACTCCTCGCTTCCCCAAGGGCTATCAACTATTTTGCTTTCTGTATTAATCATTCTCTTGATTTTTTAAAAATACAATTTTTACTACTTGTGTCTTACTTAGTATTGCCTGCATTAAGCTTTATATAGGTGGAATAATGCAGTATGTATTTTCTAACTTGCCTTTTTCACTTGATGTTTGTTTTTGAAGTGTAGCTAGCTTCGATTATTTCATTTTCAGTGCTGCGTGACACTCCACTGGAAGACTGTATTGCAGTTTGTCTTCATTCCATTCCTAATGGACTTTTGTTTTCAGTGTTTCCATCATGAACAGTGCTGTTCCACACATTCTTGTCTGTGGTTCCTGGTGCATGTGGGCAAGGGTTTCTTGGCAATATGGGTTGGCACACTGAGGCACACGGTCTAGTTGAATAAAACTTTACTGTAGCACAGTCACGCTCATGTGTTTAATGGCTACTTTTGTGCTGTAATGGCAGAGTTGAGTCATTGTGACAGACGCCATATAGCCTGAGAGCCTGAAATATTTGCTACTGTACTCTTTACAGAAAAAGTTTCTGAACCACTTTTCTAGAGTGTCTGTCAAGAGTGAAATATTGCATTATAGAGCATGTAATGGTTAATGTTACATATGGTTTTAAACACTTTTCTTTGGGAAAGAGTATTTTGTATCTTTTAGAATAGACATTTGTTTTATTATGTCTTGATAACATTATAAAAATTTGTGTATTGTTGGAAAGAACAAATTCTCCTCTCTTACTTTCAATGAATCTTCATGGAAGAATTCAGCAGAATCCTAAGTGGGTAACTTTGTTTTGCTGTTTTTAGTTTCATGCTTTTCATCAGTCCCTCCGAGACCTCAGCAGTGAACAAATTCGCCTTGGAGATGATTTCAACCGGGAACTTGCCAGAAGAAGCCGGTAAAAGCTGAAAATGATTTTTGTTGAGGAATTGTTAGAAGAATAAAACAGGTTCTCTAGTTGACATGTTTGCATGAGTTTACAAAAAAAATACTGTGTTTTTATACTCATATTTTAAAGTATACTGATAGAACAGTTCAAAACCCTTGAATTTGCAATATATCATGACTCAGTGTTAGACAAGTTAATTTCATACTTTAAAAACATTTTGTTTTATTACAATGGAATGCTGGCATTATGGAGAGAGATGTTGTTAGATATTAGTAAAGAGGTAAATATGTAAACATTGGGTTAGCTAAAATGTTCATTTGGGTTTCTCTATAGTATCTTGTGGAAAAACTGAAATGAACTTTTTGGCTAACCCAGTGCATTGGAGAGAGAGCCCGAGACCAACTGACCACCATTGGAGCAAACATAATGTAGAATTCATGAGTGAATTCTACATGAGCCATTGTAGGACTGGACATTTTAACTTTCAGTTGAAATATTCAAAGGCCAGTTGTTTACATCTGCCCAGTTTTTGCAATTTTGTCGATTCTGGGTTGTCCCAAGAAGTATCACTTTATTTAAGATTTCTTCTCTGTCTTTATTTTCATCATAAGTAGTGACAGTTGGCTTTCATTTAGAGGCCATGTTTTTCTTGCTCTTTTTAAATTTATTTTTAATTGGAGGATAATTGCTTTATAATATTATACTGATTTCTGCCATATATTAACATGAATCAGCCATAAGTATACATATGTCCCCTTTATGAACCTCCCTTCCACCTCCCACCCCATCCCACCCCTCTAGGTTATCACAGAACACTGGATTTGAGCTCCCTGCGTCATACAGCAAATTCTCACTGGCTATCTAGAGGCCATAGCTTTCAAGGAACATTTTATCCCATTGCAAAAGTCACAATCTGTATACAGCAATGATTAGGGGAAAAAAGGTTAATTGAAATTCATTTACCAAATATACTTGCTAATTCCTATTCTAGCTAATGAAAAAATTCCACATGCCAGTTTTCTGTTGCTATAGCAAAAAGAGTCAAAGCTATAAATGTTAAATCTGTGAATATCAACTGTAGTCTGTGTAAGTTTTCTTCTTCTCTATAAGGAAGGCAGGAAATTTAGTAATAATTAAAGACCTTACTGTTAGCTTATTACTACTGCCACCGGTAAATAGTATTGCACACTTATTTCATGTCAGGTTGATTTAGGTTTATTTCTTAAAACAATTTTATTGAAGTGGTAATTGTTTTCCTCATTTTGAAATATGGAAGACTGGTGGGGTAGGTGAAAGTGTTAGCCTCTCAGTTGTGTCGACTATTTTGTGACTCCATGGACTGTAGCCCACCAGGCTCCTCTGTCCATGGGATTCTCCAGGCAAGAATACTGGAGTGGGGTGCCATTCCCTTCTCCAGGGGATCTTTCCAACCCAGGGATTGAACCTGATATCCTGCATTGCAGGCAGATTCTTTACTGTCTAAGCCACCAGGGATGCCCAGGGGTAGGTGAGGCATACTCAGGTCAAACTCAGAGTTTGACCTTGGATACGTTAGGTTTCAGATACCTGTGAGACATCCAAGTGGACATGTAAGAAATGCAGCCAGACGTTTACTCTGGAACTCCAAGGAAAAGTCTCCATTAGAGAAATTTACTAGTGGTCAGCATATAGAAGTGGTATTTGGAACTATGATAATGGATGGTATCCAGAGGGAAACTGTAGGGAGAGCATCAAGGACAGGGAGTTCTAGGAGGTCCAACATTCTGAAGCCATATAAAGAGCTGGCCTGAGGGCAAGAGCTAGTCAGGGATGGGAAACCCAGCAGCACACGGAACCACAAAAGCCCAGAAAGGAGTGCAGTGAAGCAAGCCTGTCACTTAAGAGAGCTTCTTCCTGGGGAATTCCTAAGGGCATGCAAGTGAAACAAAATGACAATTAAGAAAAAGGAAGATACAGGTTATAAGAAATAGTAAAACTTACCAAGGACTTCAGCGAAAGGAATTCCCAGCTTGATAGCCATATAGCAGGTCCAGGAATGAATCACTGAATTAGAGCAGGAATTAGAGCAGGAAGTAAGCAGCCTTTGAGATGAATATAGTTAAGAAGAATGGCATAGATTCTTAAAAGATGATTCAGTAATAAGTGGGAGAAAAATATCAGTGATGTGTTAATAAGGTCAAAAGATAATGGGAAAGTAGAAAAAAAACAAAAGCGCCGGGAAGCTAGTGATCCCGGTAGGAAGCTGACTAAAATGTGAGCATGATAGAATGTAAGGAGAAAGTATTAATTCGCTATAGTGAAGTAGTTCATAATGGGTATAAATATATTAAGTAGGTTATACAGGTGACTAATAAAAGATCTGAAAATAGTAATAAATTTATCTGAAATTGGAGAGCAGTGTTAGTGAGTTAAATATTTCAAAACAGAGTTGAAAATAATCTAGAGTTGAAAATGATGGCAGTAACCAGCAAAGTAATTAAGAATGCATTAGGTGAGCATGGTTGCCAGCAGGGATTGGAACCAGATAAATGTGAGAGAGAAAGGGCTCTGCTTTTCTTTGTAAGTTTCCTATACTGTTCGATTATTTGTCATGTATGTTATTAATTTGATGGGAGATAAGAGTTTTGTCCTCCTTACCTCTTTCATTCTTCTTAATTTAAATTGAGGATTATAGCCTTTTTTTTTTTTTTTTTCTTTTAGTGAAGGTGATGATGTAGTATAGCATTATTTCTCAAAATGTAGTCCCCAGACGGGCGGTATCAGCATCACCTAGGAATCTGTAGGAACGCCTTGGGCTCCAGTGCAGATCTGCGGACAGAGTCTGTGTGACACGTCCTCCAGGTGTTTCACCATCTGTTTGCTAATCTCTGAGACCCACTGCCACAGAGTATTATGTATTAGCATATTGTGATATTGTAAGTATCATGAATTACATATATTTTCTCAAATAGCCGACTTAAATTTTTTGTTGTTGTTTGTTTGTTTGCCTAGGTCGGATGCTGCAACAAGAAGGGCTTTGGAAGAATTGACTGAAAAACTTAATGAAGCCCAAAAACAAGATGTGGTGAGATCTCTTTGCTCATAGAAAGTTTTATTTCATACCCAGGTGCTAGGGTAATTGAGCTGGTTATAATCACAATCAGTGTAATAGAGTTTAACTTTTTTTGTGTGTATTATATACCATTTTGTCTAAAATATTCATGAATTTTAGGCATTGAGGCTTGAAATATTTATAGTAGTATTATGTTAGAGATAGAATTAATTTTTAGAGTTTGGTTATGAATATTTTAAAGATATTTTAAACTTTATTGACTCAGTGATGTTGTGCTTTTATTCAATGATATTTGAGAAATACAGACTTTTTTGGTAGTGACTCTGTAGCACTCTGTTAAGTATTTTTAAGTCATCTCACAGAAGCATGGGATCACCATTATTGCAAAGGCCTCCTTGCTCTGTTTTTTGTTTGACATGGTGCTGACTGAAAAAAAAGAAAGCCCTAATCTTGAGTTTTATTTCAAACTCAGATTGTTGACACTCATTATTCAGTGATTTCTTTTTGTGAAATCACTATTCTTGCTGGAATTAAGATTAAAATGAAGTATATACGGTGTCTATTTCTTTGCATCATCAAGTTGTTGTGGTTTTTTTTTTTTTTCTGGAGAAAAAGTTATCAGTTGAAGTGGTCACTAAATTGTTCAGTTGCAAACTTATCCATTTCAGGAGCACTGTGTATTCATTCTTTCATTTACCACAAAGACTTTGAGAGTAGTGGCAGAATTTTCTTTTCTTGTTTTATTAAAATTAAGAGGTTCCTAATAAAAGCAGATAATTTTTCTGCAGTTGTAACTTTTCTCCAGATGTTCCTGTGTGTATAGGTTCTTACATAATATGCTGAACTTATTTTGGAGTTTGAATTTATTGGCCACATATGCTAACAGATGGATATGCTCTGTTTTCAAAGATATCAGCTTAATTTCTCTCATTTTTAGTTTAAAAAGTTTGGAGGGATAATGTACTTATAGGAAAGTACACTTATTAGTGTATAGCTTGATGAATCTTTACAAGGTAGGCACACTCATGAAACCACAACCTAGATCTAGAAAACAGAACATTGTCAGTGCACATAAGCCTCTTTATTTCCCCTCCCAATCATAATTTCTCCTTTTCTGACCATGATTTTGACTTTTGAATCCCTAGATTAATTTTGCATGTTTTAGCTGTTTATATAAATGGAACCAGTAGGCATTTTTTTTTTGGGGTGTGTGTGTGTGTCTGATTTCTTTTGCTGATCACGATTGTGATATTTCTGGGTGATATGTCATGAACTTGTAGTTTGTTCATGTTTATTGGTCCTTAGTATTGCATTGTATGGATATACTGCAGTTATTTTAACATTTGGTGATAGATATTTGAGTTATCTCAAATTTGGGGCCATTACAAATAATCTACTGTTACCAATCTATTTTAGTGCACATGTGCTTGTATTTCTGTTGGTATATAACATGGAGTGCAGTTGCTAGGTGCCTTCCAGTTGAGTGGATACTGATAGATGTCCAAAGTGGCTTCACTAATTTACACTCCTAGTAGCAGTGTATGAGAAACTGTGTTGCTTCTCAAGACTTGATATTATTAGTCTTTCATTAGTAGCCATTGTGTTAGGTGTTTACAGTGTCTCATCATGGATCTAATTGGCATTTTCATGATTAATGGTGATCAGCATCTTTTCATGTTTGGCTACTGGCTATTTTCTTTCTTGGCTACTGGCTATTTTCTTTCTTGAAATGCCAGTTCTTCTTTTGCCCACTGTTTTTATTGGGTTGATTGTCTTTTTGTTGTTGATTTGTGGGAGGTTTTAATTTTGTACATGAGCACTTTGTCAGTTATCTGTTTTGCATCTATTGTCTCCCATTCCACAGCTGTTTCTTTGGGGTTTTTTTTGTTTGTTGTTTTTTTTTAAAACTCTCTTAATTTGAATCTTTTGTTAAAATTTAATTTAGTTCATTTTCCATCTTTTTTGGTTAGTGCTTTTTTGACCTATTTCAGGAATTGGTCCTTATTTTAAAATCATGAAAATATTCCCTTATATAATCTTTTGGGGGCAGTGTTTTACTTTTCACATTAAAATCTATTATGTACTTGAAATTGATATTTGTTTCTGGTGTGAAGCAGAGGTCATACATTTTATATGGATATCCAGTTGATTCAGTCTCATTTACTGAAAGGACTACCTTTCTTCATTACTTGACAATCCTGTCTTGGTCATAAATAAAATGTTCATATGTGCAGTCATCTGTTACCGGACTCTCTGTTCAATCATTTAGTTGATTTGTCTATCCCAGTGCTCATATCACACTTTCTTTTTGAATAGAGTTCCTTGTGCTATATCGTGGGTCTTTGTGGATTGTTTTATAAATAGTAGTTTTAAGTTTATATGAACCAGCTGATTCCTCCCTGCCCAACTCATTTTTTTTTTATAACCATAAATTTCAATTCCTAATCTGTGAAGCTGTTTCTCTTTGGAAAAAAGTTCATTGGATTCCACCTAGAAGTGATATCATATGATACTTGTCATTCCCTGTATCCCTACATCAGTTAATATTGTGTGATCATTTCTATTAGCTTGGTGCAGACATATAATAATTGTGGTTTTTGCATTGTTGAAGTTTGCCCTTTGATATTGGAATACATTCTTAAATGTGGTTATGTTATATATCATTTTAATGCACATTTATTGCTTTATGTTTCTGTGCTAATGACTTCTTGCTGGTTATTTTATATGTATTTTAGACTATGGAAATGATGTTAGACAAAAAGCAAGTTTGAGTGATTTTCTTATTTGAGTTCAAAATGATAATAAAGCAGTGGAGACAACTTGCAACATCAACAGCGCATTTGGCCAGGAACTGCTAATGAGCATACAGTGCACTGGTGGTTCCAGAAGTTTTGTGAAGGAGATGAGAGCCTGGAAGACGAGGAGCACAGTGGCCGGCCATTGGAAGTTGACAGTGACCAGTTGAGAGTGATCATCGAAGCTGATCCTCTTTCAACTACATGAGAAGCTGCCGAAGAACTCAGTGTTGACCATTCTGTGGCTGTTTGACATTTGAAGCAAATTGGAAAGGTGAAAAAGCTTGATAAGTGGGTGCTTCATGAGCTGACCAAAAATCAACAAAATCATCATTTTGAAGTGTTGTCTTTTCTTATTCTATGCAACAATATTTTGCTCCTTGGAAGAAAAGCTATGACCAACCTAGACAGCATATTAAATAGCAGAGACATTACTTTGCCAACAAAGGTCCATCTAGTCAAACCTATGGTTTTTCCAGAGGTCATGTATGAATGTGAGAGTTGGACCATAAAGAAAGCTGAGTGTTGAAGAATTGATGCTTTTGATCTGTGGTGTTGGAGAAGGCTCTTGAGAGCCCCTTGGACTGCAAGGAGATCCACAGTCAGTCCTAAAGGAAATCAATCTTGAATATTCATTGGAAGGACTGTTGCTGAAGCTGAAACTCCAATACTTGGGCCACCTCATGCGAAGAGTTAACTCATTGGAAAAGACTGATGCTGGGAGGGATTGGGGGCAGGAGGAGAAGGGGACAACAGAGGATGAGATGGTTGGATGACATCACCGACCTGATGGACATGAGTCTGAGCAAGCTCCGGGAGTTGGTGATGCACAGGGAAGCCTGGTATGCTTCAGTCCTTGGGGTTACAAAGAGTTGGACACGACTGAGCAACTGAACTGAATGCAACAATAATGAACCATTTCTCGATTAGACTGTGACGTGCGACGAAAAGTGGATTTTATATAACAACCAGCAATGACCAGCTCAGTGGTTGGATTGACAGGAAGCTCCAAAGCATTTCCCAAAGTCAAATGTGCACCAGAAAAAAGGTCATGGTCACTGTTTGGTAGTATGCTGCTGGTCTGATCCACTAGAGCTTTCTGAATCCCAGCAACACCACTACATCTGAGAAGTATGCTCAGCAAATCGATGACATGCTCCAAAACCTGCAGTGCCTGCAGCTGGCATTGGTCAACAGAAAGGGCCCAGTTCTTCTCCAAGACAATGCCTGACTGTACATCACACAACCAGCACATCAAAAGTTGAACAAATTGGACACAAAGTTTTGCCTCATCCATCATCTTCACCTGAGTTCTCACCAACCAACTACCACTTCTTGCAAGCATCTCAACAACTTTTTTCAGGGAAGATGCTTCCACAACCAGCAGGAGGCAGAAAATACTTTCCAAGAGTTCATCGAATCCTGATGCATGGATTTTTTATGCTATAGGAATAAAGAAATTCATTTCTCATTGGCAAAAACGTGTTGATTATAATGGTTCCTATCTTGATTAATAAAGATGTGTTTGATCCTAGTTATAATGAGTTAATATTCACGGTCCAAAACCACAATTACTTTTGCACCAACCTAATACTTTCTTCCCTGTGGTTGGAAATGGATTTATGTCATCTTTATGTCTGAGTAATAGTGCTTAATATTACACTGTCTTGATATTCCTTTGTGAAAAGTTGTGATATGATAGAGTAAGTCCTTTTACTTTGTTCTTCAAGATTGTCTGGTGTTTTTTACTCTTTGTGCTTACTTTAGAATCAATGTGAAATTGTTTAAAAACTTGCTGGGATCTTGATTGTATTACATTGTAGTCAAATTAATACACTGTTTATAAGACTTATGCCTTGATTTGATATCTTTATGCTATTTTATAGTGTGTTATTTATCATTCGAAATTTAACAATCTTTGTTTTTCATTAGGAGAATTTTCCCTACTCAGTTCAGTTCAGTCGCTTAGTCATGTCTAACTGTCTGCACCCCCATGAACTGTAGCACGTCAGGTCTCCCTGTCCATCACCAACTCCCAGAGTTTACCCAAACTCATGTTAGTTGAGTCAGTGATGCCATCCAACCATCTTATCCTCTGTCATCCCCTTCTCCTCATGCCTTCAAGCTTGCCCAGCATCAGGGTCTTTGCAAAAGAGTCAGCTCTTCACATCAGGTGGCCAAAGTATTGGAGTTTCAGCTTCAACATCAGTCCTTCCATGAACACCCAGGACTGATCTCCTTTAGGATGGACAGGTTGGATCTCCTTGCAGTCCAAGGGACTCTCAAGAGTCTTCTCCAACACTACAGTTCAAAAGCATCAATTCTTTGGCACTCAGCTTTCTTTATAGTCCAACTCTCACATCCACACATGACTACTGGAAAAACCATAGCCTTGACTAGACGGACCTTTGCTGGCAAAGTAATGTCTGGTTTTTAATATGCTTTCCGGGTTGGTCATAACTTTCCTTCCAAGGAGTAAGCATCTTTTGATTTCATGGCTGCAGTCACCATCTGCAGTGATTTTGGAGCCAAAAAAAATAAAGTCCCTCACTGTTTCCACTGTTTCCTCATCTGTTTGCCATGCAGTGATGGACTGGATGCCATAATCTTAGTTTTCTAAATGTTGAGCTTTAAGCCAGCTTTCTCACTCTTCTGTTTCACTTTCATCAAGAGGCTCTTCAGTTCTTCTTCACTTTTTACCATAAGGTGGTGTCATCTGCATATCAGAGGTTATTGATATCTCTCCTGGCAATCTTGATTCCAGCTTGTGCTTCATCAAGCAAAGTGTTTCTCATGATATACTCTGCATATAAGTGAAATAAATAGGGTGACAATATAAAGCCTTGATGTACTCCTTTTCCTATTTGGAACCAGTCTGTTGTTCCATGTCCAGTTCTAACTGTTGCTTCCTGACCTGCATACAGGTTTCTTAAGAGGCAGGTCAGGTGGTCTGGTATTCCCATCTCTTTCAGAATTTTCCAGTTTATTGTGATCCACACAGTCAAAGGCTTTGGCATAGTCAATCAAGCAGAAATAGATGTTTTTCTGAAACTCTCTTGCTTTTCCGATGATCCAGTGGATGTTGGCAATTTGATCTCTGGTTCCTCTGCGTTTTCTAAGTCCAACTTAAATTTCTGGAAGTTCATGGTTCATGTATTGCTGAAGCCTGGCTTGGAGAATTTTGAGCATTACTTTATTAGCGTGTGAGATAAGTGCAATTGTGCAGTAGTTTGAGCATTCTTTGGCATTGCCTTTCTTTGGGATTGGAATGAAAACTGCCCTTTTCCAGTCCTGTGGCCACTGCTGAGTTTTCCAAATCTGCTGGCATATTGAGTGAAGCACTTTCATAGCATCATCTTTTAGGATTTGAAATAGCTCAACTGGAATTCCATCACCTCCACTATCTTCTCTCGTAGTGATGCTTCCTAAGGCCCACTTGACTTCACATTCTAGGATGTCTGGCTCTAGATGAGTGATCACACCATTGTGGTTATGGGTCATGAAGATAGTTTTTGTACAGTTCTTTTGTGTATTGTTGCTACCTCTTCTTAATATCTTCTGCTTCTGTTAGGTCCATACCATTTCGGTCCTTTATTGAGCCCATCTTTGCATGAAATGTTCCCTTAGTATCTCTGATTTTCTTGAAGAGATCTCTAGTCTTTCCCATTCTGTTGTTTTCCTCTGTTTCTTTCACTGATCATTGAAGAAGGCTTTCTTATCTTTCCTTGCTATGCTTTGGAACTCTGCATTCCAATGGGTATATCTTTCCTTTTCTACTTTGCTTTTCACTTCTCTTCTTATCAGAGCTGTTTGTAAGGCCTCCTCAAACAGCCAGTTTGCTGTTTTGCATTTCTTTTTCTTGGGGATGGTCTTGTTCCCTGTCTCCTGTACAATGTCACGAACCTCCATCCATAGATCATCAGACATTCTGTCTATCAGATCTAGTCCCTTAAGTTTTATATTTCACTTCCACTGTATAACCATAAGGAATTTGCTTTGGGTCATACCTGAATGGTCTAGTGGTTTCCCCACTTCCTGCAATTTCAGCCTGAATTTGGCAATAAGGAGTTCATGATCTGAGCCACAGTCAGCTCCTGGTTTTGTTTTTGCTGACTATATAGAGCATCTCCATCTTTGGCTTCAAATAATGTAATCAGTCTGATTTTGGTTTTGACCATCTGGTGATGTCCATGTGTAGCGTCTTCTCTTGTGTTGTTGGAAGAGGATGTTTGCTATGATCAGTACGTTCTCCTAGTGAAACTCTATTAGCCTTTGTGCTGCTTCGTTCTGTACTCCAAGGCCAAATTTGCCTGTTATTCCAGGTGTTTCTTGACTTCCTACTTTTGCATTCCAGTCCCCTATAATGAAAGGGACATCATTTTGGGTGTTAGTTCTAAAAGGTCTTGTAGGTCTTCATAGATCCATTCAACTTCAGCTTTTTCAGCATTACTGGTTGGGGCATAGGCTTGGATTACCGTGATATTGAATGATTTGCCTGGAAACCGAACAGAGATCATTCTGTCGTTTTTGAGATTGCATCCAAGTACTGCATTTCTGACTCTTTTGTTGACTATGAGGGCCACTCCATTTCTCCTGAGGGGTTCCTGCCCGCAGTAGTAGATGTAATGGTCATCTGAGTTAAATTCACCCATTCCAGTCCATCTTAGTTCACTGATTCCTAGAATGTCGACGTTCACTCTCGCCATCACTTGTTTGAGCACTTCCAATTTGCCCTGATTCATGGACCTAACATTCCAGGTTCCTATGCAATATTGCTCTTTACAGCATTGGACTTTGCTTCCCTATTATTATTTTAAGTTTTCCCTATTACATTTAATGTAAATATTGATTTAGTTTGTATAAATCTACCATCTTACTCTTTGCTTTCTATTGGTTCCACTTCTAATGTTTTTAAATATTTTTTTCTGTCCTTTGGATTCATTAGTTTTCATTTTCCATATTATCTTGCTAATTATGCCTTGTTTTGTTACTCTTTTTATAGTTAATGAAGGGATTAAAACATGCATCCTAAATTTATCAAATCTATATAAAATAGCACTTTAAGACCTTCCCAGGAAATGCAGGACCTAGGAAATTCTAACCCCATTAATCTCACTCTCCAATTTTCTGTTACTATCATGTATTCTAATTTTGTATTTCATTGAACTACATCAGTCAGTTTGTCGCTCAGTTGTGTCTGAGTCTTTGTGACCCCATGGACCGCAGCACAGCAGGCCTCCCTGTCCATCACCAACTCCCGGAGTTTACCCAAACTTGTGACAGTTGAATTGGTGACGCCATCCAACCATCTCATCCTCTGTCATCCCCTTCTTCTCCCACCCTCAATCTTTTCCAGCATCAGGGTCTTTTCCAATGAGTCATTGTTTTGCATCTGGTGGCCAGAGTGTTGGAGTTTCAGCTTCAGCATCAGTTCTTCCAATGAATATTCAGGACTGAACTCCTTCAGAATGGACTGGTTGGATCTCCTTGCAGTCCAAGGGACTCTCAAGAGTCTTCTCCAAATCACAGTTGAGAAGCATCAATTCTTTGGCACTCAGCTTTCTTTATAATCCCAACACTCACATCCATATATGACTACTGTATGAAAAACCATAGGTTTGACTAGACGGACATTTGTTGGCAAAGTAACGTCTCTTGCTGGGAGGCAGCACGGGAGATCCCACCCATGACAAGGTCATGCAGAGAGACCTGGTGGGCAGGGTGAGTCGGGTCTCGAGGGACTACCCCAAAACCAGAATCTGTCTGTTTTATTATTTCATGACTTTACCAACTCCTCTGACATTAACAGGGGGCTATCCCCGACCACCTTTCTCTGGAAAAAGTTAACTTAGAGCTCCAGTTAATAGTCTCCTTCATATAAAAGGAGTGTCTCAGCTCAAACCCCTCTGATGGCTCTCTAACTTGCCTGACAGGTTTACCTGGACTTTTACAACTACACATGTGATTGTTTACAGCCTCCCAACTGCGAGAGGCACAGGAAGCTTAAAACGTCTTAAAGATATAGAGCCTTTTAAAGAGCAAAAAATTATATTGGTGAAGGGTTTCATTGTTGAATTAATGATTGCCACCAGGCCTCCATATCCTTTATCTTTTAGGCACTTGGGAAGATATTAATCAATGTAATTGGGATGCAGAAATAGGAATATAGTAGTTTTTGATGTTAGCAATACTAGACTTTTGAGTTAATGAATTTTTTCTTTGTTATAAATCACTGTACTCCTCTTTCTTTGTTATAAATCATTGTATCCTTGCTATGTAAGAATGTAACTTTATTTAGTGCTTTCTGAGAGTGGCACCAGACTTTGGAAAGAACAACACTTTTAGGGCAAATAATTTTTCTGGTTGACGGACCCTTATCAGAAAAGTGCCATAAAATGCTAATAGGCCTCCTGGCCAGAAGATGATGTTAATCACCTAAGACCTTTCTATACAAATAGGTATGCAGAGAGAAAGCCTGGTCTCGGTAAGGGTCAGGGCTGCTGACCCTGCATGACTTTGTATCTTCCATTATTCTCTATGTACAGCTTAAGGTATATAAGCCCCCTGGAAAAATAAAAGTTTTGGGGCCTCGCTTACTGAAGCTTGGTCTCCCCGTGTCTTTCTCTGTTTCTTTCTTTATCTTCTTTTCAGGCTGACTCCCTGGGGTGTAGAGGCCCTCTGAGTTCATTTTCCTGCCCGGGCTTCTAAGACCCACGTGAGAGGGAGCCCAAGGTGGGGCACCCTCCGCTATTCAAGCGGCCGCCTGTGGCCTGCGTGAACAGAGCAAGTCTCTTGCCTGAGGCTTTATTGGCTTTCTGCATAAACCTAGGAATATCAGCCTCTTTCTCTCCTCTATTTTCTTTTTTTTTTTTTTTTCCTTCCCCCTCTCCTCTATTTTCTTAACTGCAACATTCTTTTTTTTAATCTCTCTCTATATCTTTAAATAAATCCTATCTCCTTCTATATCTCTAAATAAATAAATCTCTCATTGCCAATGCCATCCACACTTCAGATACCCTGGATCCAACCGGGGCTGGTCCCTGGTAGTCTCTGTTTTTTAATATGCTATCTAGGTTGGTCAAAACTCTTCTTTCAAGGAGTAAATGTCTTTTAATTTTTATTTTATATAGATTGTTCTTTTAGATTTACCTTTATATTTATTTTTCTTTGATTTACATTTCTTTCTATATTTTTTATTCCTTTCTGCATCTTTGAGATTCCACATGTGCCTTAGGAACATACTTTAAAATTTCCTTTAGAGTGAATCTGCATATACCAAACAGAATTCCATTTAGAATTTTATTTAGAGTGGGTCTTTTGGTGACAGATCCTGTCTATATTTGTCTGAAAGTGTTTTTAGTTCACTTTCTTTGTTGAAAGGAATTTTCACTAGATATAAAATTGTAGATAGGTGGTTGTTTCTCCATTCTGTACTTTGCAGATAACATTTTAATCATTTTTTGAGTTCTGTTGTTTCTGTTGAGAAGTCAGCCGTTTGTCTTAGTGGTGCTTTTTTGGAGGATAATACATATTTTTTCTTTAATTGCTTTTGAATTTTTCCTGTTTTTGATTTTCTGCAGTTTTGCTAGTTCTATTGATTTGTTGTTTGATGTTTATAGTTGTGTTGACTTCCCTGGTGACTCAGACAATAAAGCCTCTGCCTACAATGCGGGAGACCTGGGTTCAATCCCTGGGTCCAATCCCTGGGTCGGGAAGGTCATGTGGAGAAGGAAATGGCAACCCACTCCAGTATTCTTGCCTGGAAAATCCCATGGATGGAGGAACTTGATAGGCTACAGTCCATGAGGTCGCAAAGAGTCGGACACGACTGAGCAACTTCACATATCTTTTTAAGAGTTATTTTTGCCTTACTCTCTGTCTCTTCTTCTTAGACCTCACCTTTCATGTAATGTTAGAGTTTTTCAGTCGATCCTTTTTGTCTCTTAGGTTCATTTTCTATAATTTTAGAAATTTGTTTCTCCATTCTTTATTTTGAATGTTTTCTGCTGATCTTTCATTTCGTTCCTTTCTTTGGCTAAATCAAATCTGTCAGACTCACCTATTGATTTTAGTTTTAGTCGTTACACATTTCATTTCTAGAATTTTTATTCCTTTTCCCTTTACTTTGTAGTTTTTTTTTGCCAAAATCCTCAAACTATATACTTTTGTCTCATAACTCCCTTGTTTGGACCTTTTATAGGTCTGTTTCTGTCACCTCTTATTTTTCTTGGATTTTGATCACATTGTTTTTGCCTTCTTTTTGGTTTTGATTGATTATTTGTGATGACAGAAATAGTCATCTCTTCAAAGAAATCTTGCACAGTTAGTTTGATAGTTATTATGTATGAAAGGACATGTTTCCTTTTTGTTAGATTAGGGGCCATAGCAATCATGAATTACCATTATCATTTATCATTGAGATATTTCACTGTTACACTTGAACGCCAGGTTTCAGCTATTTTTGATTCATCCTTACTGCTGGTATATAGTCCTTTGGGATTCCAGTCCAGAGTTCTGGGGTGTGGGGATAGTGGGAGTTTAACCCTTCTTTGAAAGGATTATCTACTTGTTTTTCTTCATTTTCAGAAATAGGCTGATATTTAAGAGAGAGAAGATAGACTGATCTCTTTGGGTTTCTTTTTTATCTTGCATCTTGGTCTGATCTGACTTTATCTTTTAAGCTTTCTAGTGCCTTAAAACAGATATTAAAGTAGTATTTTTGGCTATTTAAGTTATTTTCAGTGGGAGGATTGGTCTGACTTAGTTTATCAGACTTCCCTGGTGGCTCAGATGGTAAAGAAACTACCTTCAATGTAGGGCATGCAAATTCAATCCCTGAGTCAGGAACTTTCCCTGGAGAAGGGGAGGGCAACCCACTCCAGTATTCTTGCCTGGGAAATCCCATGGAAGAGGAGTCTGGTGGGCTACAATCCATGGGGTCACAAAGAGTTGGACATGACTGAACAACTAACACACACGTCTAGTCTGTCATTTTTAGAAGTGAAACTCCCAGAATCTTTTTATTTCTATCAAGTTCCATTACTGTGTTTGGTGTTTTTATTGTACATGATTTTACCAAGTTTTTCACCTGAGTCTTCCTTTACTTGCTACATAGATGTATAACTTGTGAGCATGATTTTTACAAGGACTTTGATCCAAACTCAAATATTTTTATTGTTCTGAGATCCTTGTAGATCTGAGGAAGCCATGGACATACCCAGTTGTCATGCTGGTTTCTGACGTTGTTAGACAGGTGGGATAGTTTGGCGTTTGAAATGCTAATTTGCATGGTGCACATTACATTTGGTAAGTTTCACCTTTCGCCATTTTATAAAAGAAGCTATAATGAACCAAGTTACTGTATTTATATTTCTTTCATATAGCAAATAAAATTAGCAAGTATTATCTATATAGTGTAGAATGTTAACATGGATCTAAACTAGAACCACCGAGTTTGAAGTTAACAGCTTGAATTCAAAGAACGTCTGAGTTCTCTCATCATTACCATGTATCAAGAATTACTCCGTGTTAGATAAAAGCTATAACTGGGTAGCTAGATGTCACACCTCACTAGTGCTTAGCTCATTGGTGTGATTGGTTTATACAACTTGACTATTTACTGAGCTACCCAGTGGGTCCACCTCATCAGGGCACATCCTTTTATGTTGTCAAAACCTAGGAAATTGTACATACCTAATTGTGCACTTAGTTGAATTGTTTATCTGCCGTTTCCTCCCATCAAGTTGTGATGTTACAGCTTGTTTTGTGCTTTCTGTAATTTGCTTTCAAAGCAGATTTATCTCATAACTGTGCAGATCCTCTCAAACTTCACTTGGTTGTATGTAGTTCTGATTAAGAAACAGTTGTCTAATGCAAAGCTTAAAAAATAATATTGTTGAATTTTAGCAGGTCTTCTGAAGGCCACATGATGTTTACTTTCAGTTTGTGCAAGGCTTAGTATAGATTTTGTGACTCATTCCAGTTGAAGTCAGAGTTTACATTTTGTAACAGTTTGACACACTGTGTTGTATTTGTGAATTAATGATAGCCTCTTGTCAGGGAAGATGCAGTTTTGTTGTCTGAACATTAAACTTCTCAGAGGCTGCAACTGGGTCCCCATCTCCAGATTTAAGTTTAAAATAAGATTACCAAAGTGATGCACATTCACTGTGGAAACCTTTTAAATATTGTACAAGTACATAAAGAAAAATGACTGACTGCTCCTGTCGTCTACCAATTTCAATTTCTTTTGGTAACTGCTTTTAATCACATTTATTGTGCATTATTCTGAGGCTACAGTTGTTTATCATGCATTTTTCTCAGTAACTGAAATATATCTTGAAAGTTTATAGAACACATTTTTCTTTGAGAGACAGAAAGTATTAGTTCCTATTGCACATGCCAAGATCTAATTTGTTAATCCTTTGGGTGTCATAAATTTTTGTTTGTTTGTTTTCAAACTGCCCATTGGAAGGGGAATATTATTTTAGCATGATGTTATGGGAAATATTTTCTGTCAACACTTAATCGTGATAATAAACAATATTTTGTGTGCATCATACCATAGGAGAAATTTTAGTCCATTAGTTATCTGGGCTTTATCTGGCTGAGTGTGATAGGAGTGCATATTAAGTTTGATTATTTAAAAACATTTTTATTTTGATTTCTGTAGGAAGGCCACTAAATTCGAAATGTAAACATGGATCCAGCAGCTTATGAGTTAATTATTAATCGAACTCTAAGAACTCCCCCAATACTGCATTTAGAATAAAATAGTTATTGCAGAGATTACAATGGCAGCGTGTATAACTAATACTTACTGAAGTGGATTTTAAGCCAGCAGATATTATTAAAGATCTGAGGAATCAACATATTCAAATGCCAGAATACAATCCTGTGAATAGAATGCTTTTGCTTTTGTTTCCTCTCTCTTCATTAAAATGCTGACTTTAAAAGCTGTCCTAACTTTCATTGTTATCTTGCTTTTTTTACAACTAAATTTAGAGATTCAGGACATTTTGATATTTTGGCAGTGAATTTGACTGATTAATATGGACTCTGGTAAAAAAGAATTTTTCAATGTTAGGCTTTTCACTTAGGTCTTAGAAATAGAAAGTAAATGTGGGGTGGCAATAATGCATGCAGTCCTTATAATCTTATTATTGGGAATTATCTTATCTTTCAAAAGTTATAAATGTATGCTGTGTCATAAGGTATAAAGCCTGTGCCATTTTGTTTAGAATTGTTTATATTTGCTCTTTCTTTGATCTTCTCTTCTCAGGAAAGTGTGTAACTATCTACCTAGCAGTCACCTAGGATTCACTCCAGATCTTGTTTTTCATACCACACTTCCAATCCATTATAAAATTTTGTCCTTTTTATTTCTTGCAGTCTTGCTCAATTCCGTCTATATCATATAATACTTCTGTTCAGTCACTTTTATTGAGTTTACTGCAGTGGAACGCATTGAACTTGATCTCTTGCCTCTTACAATTGTCCATATCTGTGNTGCAGTCTTGCTCAATTCCATCTATATCATATAATACTTCTGTTCAGTCACTTTTATTGAGTTTACTGCAGTGGAACGCATTGAACTTGATCTCTTGCCTCTTACAATTGTCCATATCTGTGCTGACAGTTTCCAAGTGATTTTTATTTTATTTTTTGGCCATGCCGAGAAGCTTGTGAGATTTTAGTTCCCCAACCAGGGATTGAACCTGGGCCCGCAGTAGTGAGAGCACAACGTCCTGACCGCTGGACTGCCAAGGAATTCTCCCAAGTGATTTTTAAAAGTAGTCATCACAGTGAATTTCTCTAATGCTTTTTAAAACTCTCCCTGAGATTATTCTGTTTCAAATGATTTACCATAGGCTATATTGCCTACATCATCTGGCTTTCTCTAGGTTCCTTGGTTTTGCCAAACTCATCCCTACAGTTTGGTCTTTGCATTGGCTTCTCTTCTCCCATTTTTTTGCATGGCTGGCTCCCTTTTGTCACTCAAGTCTTCTGTTGATAGCCACCACCTCTAGGGTGGCCGCTCTTACTCTCCTTTTGTTATTATTGTTAGCAATTAGCATAGTAAAAACACTTCTGTATATTGCCTTTTTCACTTAATATATTTTTGATATTGTTCCATATTAGTATTTCATGAGCTTCCTAATTTCTTTCTTTTAATATTTAAAGCATTTCATTGAATGTCCCATAATTTATTTAACCATTCTTATATTGATAACATTTAGGTGGTTTAAATCTTTTGCTTTTATCCACAGCACTGCAGTTATTGATCTTGAACATGTACCGTTTTTCACATGGGAAAGTAAATTGGTAGAATAAATTTCTAAGAGTGGATTTATAAGATTAAAGTTTATGTACATTTGTAATTTGTTGCATATTGCTCAACTTTATAATTAGTATTTTAAATGTCCTCTTCTAATACTTTCATCTGAGAATTAACATTTATCTTACTCTTTTCCAAAAAGGATGAAATGTGGCTTACCTTAAAACTGCAATATGTGTGAAGATATGTTTTTCTAATTGGCCTATTGTATTGAGTTCCTTTTTTCCTTTAGTATCAGATCCCCATCTTCCTTCTCTTATGAGCCTGTTCCCTACCCCCAGCAGTTTTATCCAGGCCCGTGATGACTCAGGTAGAGATGACATATCTTAGATTTCCTACGTGTGTAAATTGTGACCATGTGACTGACTAGGTGTAAGTAAAAGTGGTACATGCACCCTTTGGGTTGTCTCCTTGAAAACAAAGCCACTTGACTGAGACTTCCTCTGTCTGTATGTGGGTTGAAGTCGGGTTGTAGCACTGACCCAGCTTAAACCATGCAGGTGAGGATAACAGTCTGGGGGCGATGGAGCAACAAATGGAAGGAACCTGGATCTCTGAATGACCTTAGGGAAGAGAGTGGCCTGACAGCTTATCTTACTTTCTTCTGGGCAATAAGATGAGAGAGAAAGAAACCCTTATCTTATTTGAGCTGATGTGTATTTGATCCTTTTGGAAGAGTCTAGACTGTACCCTAACTGATACAGAATATAACATAGAAAGAGATGAGAAAGAATAGACAAAGAGAAAACTGGAGCTATCCAAATGTATGTTTTAGGTCCTTGATTGTTGCTGACTTAGTTGGAGTTGAGTGACTCAATACAAATATTAACAGTAGAAAAAGGAAAATATTTTGAGCATATTAATCTCTCTGGATGATTAGATCTAGATACTTAGATAGCNTAGCCCTATAGGATTTTAATTTTGTTGTGTTCAGTCACTCAGTCATGTCCAGCTATTCGCAACTCTGTGGACTGCAGCATGCCAGGCTTCCCTGTCCATCATCTCCTAGAGATTGCTCAAACTCATATCCATTGAGTTGGTGATGCCATCTAACTATCTTGTCCTCAGTCATCCCATTCCCCTCTTGCCTTCAGTCTTTCCCAGCATCAGAGTCTTTTCTAATAACTCTGCTCATTCCATCAGGTGGCCAAAGTATTGGAGTTTCAGCTTTAGCATCAGTCCTTCTAATGAATATTCAGGACTAATTTCCTTTAGGATTGACTGGTTTGATCTCCTTGCAGTCCAAAGGGTTCTCAGGAGTCTTCTCCAACACCAAAGTTCAGAAACATCAATTCTTTGGCACTCAGGCTTCTTTATGGTCCAGCTCTCATATGTGTACATGACAACAGGAAAAACCATAGCTTTGACTATACAGATTTTGTTGGCAAAGTAATGTCTCTGCTTTTTAGTGTGCTATGTTTGTCATAGCTTTTCTTCCAAGGAGCAAGTGTCTTTTAATTTCATGGCTGCAGTCACCATCTGCAGTGATTTTGGAGCCCAAGAAAATAAAGTCTGTCACTGTTTCCATTGTTTCCCCATCTATTTGCCATGAAGTGATGGACCAGATGCCATGATTTTAGGTTTTTCAATGCTGAGTTTTAAGCCAGCCTTTTCACTCTCTTCTTTCACCTTCATCAAGAGGCTTTTTAGCTCCTCTTCACTTTCTGCCATTAGGGTGGTGTCATCTGCTTTTCTGAGGTTGTTGATATTTCTCCCAGCAGTCTTGATTCCAGCTTGTGTTTCATCCAGCATGGCATTTTGCATGATGTACTCTGCATATAAGTGAAATAAGCAAGGTGACAATATACAGACTTGATGTACTCCTTTCTTGATTTGGAACCAGTCCGTTGTTCCATGTCCAGTTCTAACTGTTGCTTCTTGATCTGCATGCAGGTTTCATAGGAGGCAGGTAAGGTGATCTGGTATTCCAATCTCTTGAAGAATTTTCCAGTTTGGTGTGATCCACACAGTCAATGAAATTCATGAAATAGTTTGTGTGTTTATTCAGTTTCAACCATGCTAGTTTGTGTATATGTTTTATTTTTTTCTCAGTACTGTTTAGCTATTTCTCAATACTGACCAGCTAGCTACCTGTCTATTTAAAAATCCCTCTACCATGGATGAAATGGGGGTCTTAATAGTTAGAAATGGAGAAGAAAATTATGTGAAGTGGATAGAAATTTTGTGGATGAAGTGGAAAAAACATATATATGTATCTTTTCTTCTTCATCAGACTCTTCTAGTTTATTTCTTGGGTGAGGATTTATTTGAAAATCAATTAAAAAGTTACATTAGTTAACTATCTATGGCTGCATAACAAATCTCCCAAAACTTAGTGGCTTTAAACCTTTATTATTTCACAGTTAATGTGGATTAGGAATTCAGGTGTCACTCTGGGTCTTTCATAGGCTAGGTCATCTCAAGGCTTCACTAGAATGGATCTTTTTCTTTGCTCATTTGGTTTCTTTTAGCTTATTGGATTGAAGCATCAGGCCTTTGAACTGTTGGTCAGAGACTTCTTTTGTTTCTTTGACATGTGGTCTCCACACAAAGCATTTCAGTACATGGCAGCTTGCCTCTTTAGAGCGAGCAAGTGAGAAGTGAAAACATGCTATTAAGTTGAAAGTTAGAGTTTATTGTTCCCTAATCATTGAAATGACACATCATCACTTTTGTCATATTCTGTTCATTAGAAGGAAGTAGTAGGACCAGCCCACACTCAATGGGAGGAAGTTATTACCAGTGTATGAACACCAGGAAGCAGAGACTGTTGAAACCCTGTCAGAAACTGCCTCACACACAATTATTTCAAAACGGAGAGTCCTTCAAATATGGTAACTCAGTCTCATTTCATGAACCAGCTATGGTGGTAAGGTAGATAATGGCTAAATAATCTTGGGTTTTGATTTCGGTATTTAGTTAGTTAAATTGCTTACATTTTGATAGGATGCTAATAATAGGCACAACCTGCTTTCCTGAAGTACATCAGTTGTTCAACTCATTGAATTTAATTAGAAAATTTCTAATTTTCTCATTCAGTGTCAGTCTTCAATGGATAAAAGTTATTGAAAGGTAGGGTCTGTGGATATATCCGTGTATTGCTGTATCTCTAACCTCTGCATAGGAACTTAATGAATGAGTGTGTGAAAATGGAGCTGAGAATTACAGATGCTGCTGAAAAAGGAGATTTGTATTGGAATCAGTTTCCTCATTAGTTTGTTTTGTGATTCATGGTTAATACCTTGCTTCATCTCCTCGGTCTTTTTAGAATTAAAAATTTGGGTAAAAGTTCAAAATTCTGTCAAGTCCATATTTTAAAAACAATCTTTTGACTCATACCTTTTGCCTTAATAATTTTACTTAAAGATTGTATTTTGAATTTACAAAAATAATCTTATATAGGAGTATCTGTCACAACATGTGCCAGTAAAAATAAATTACAGTTATCCCATTATAAACAGGAAATTATTTTAATCAGTGGACAGAAAACTATATTTTTGCTAAAAATCAGGATATAGATTTGTTGTCATGGAAATTTATCCATGATATGTGAACTGCAAAAAGAAAAAAATATGTATATATACATTGTGTGTGTGTGTATATATATATATATATATATATATATAAACTGAAAAAACTTACAAAGCTCTGATATCCCAATTTTTGTTTAAAAATTTAAATGAAATGGATATATGTTTGACTAGTCATACACGTATGCATAGAAAGATTTCTTGGAAGTATACAACAAAATACTTAATGTTATTTTACTTCTGATAGATGATATTAACAGATTAAAAACTTTTTTATCATTCTATCTTATTTTTAATTGTGAAATATATATAACATAAAATTTATCATCTTACCCATTTTTAAGTGTTCAGTTCGTTAGTGTTATGTACTTCCACATTGTTGTCCAACCAAATACAGAAGTCTCTTCATCTTACGAGACTGGAGCTGCACCTGTCAAACAGCAGCTACTTATCCCTCCTCCCCCAGGCCCCTGCACCCACCATGGTACATGGACACTTGAGTTGCTTCTGCCTTTTGGCTGTTGTGAGTAATGCTACCATGAACATAGGTATAATGATCTCTTTGAGACCCGGATTTCGGTTCTTTTAGGTGTATGCCTAGAAACGCAGTTGCTGAATCACGTGGTAACTCTAATCTTTCTTTTTTAAGCAGCCCCTGGACTGTTTTCCATAGTGGCCCCACACTTGCGCACCCCACCAGCAATGGGGGTTTCAGTTTCCCCACAGCCTCCCCGACAGTGTTTTCCGGTTTTTGTTGATAATCGCCATCCTAATATGTTTGAGATCATTCCCTATTATTTATTTTTAATACATGTTGGTATAACTTTTCATATTGAGTTAGCAATGAAGGTGTTCAGTTCAGTTCAGTCGCTCAGTCGTGTCTGACTCTTTGCGACCCCATGAATCGCAGCACGCTAGGCCTCCCTGTCCATCACCAGCTCCCGGAGTTCGCTCAGACTCATGTCCATCGAGTCAGTGATGCCATCCAGCCATCTCTTCCTCTGTTGTCCCCTTCTCCTCCTGCCCCCAATCCCTCCCAGCATCAGAGTCTTTTCCAATGAGTCAACTCTTCGCATGAGGTGGCCAAAGTACTGGAGTTTCAGCTTTAGCATCATTCTTTCCAAAGAAAACCCAGGGCTGATTTCCTTCAGAATGGATTGGTTGTATCTCCTTGCAGTCCAAGGGACCCTCAAGAGTCTTCTCCAACACCACAGTTCAAAAGTATCAATTCTGTGGGGCTTAACCTTCTTCACAGTCCAACTCTCACATCCATACATGACCACAGGAAAAACCATAGCCTTGACTAGATGGACCTTAGTCGGCAAAGTAACGCCTCTGCTTTTGAATATGCTGTCTAGGTTGTTCATAACTTTTCTTCATAGAATAAATTAGCTTTACTTTTTTGATTTATTTTTAATATTGTTTCTGTAACAGCAAGTACTGCCTTTATTTCAGATGCAGTAGTAAATTGTTGGGATGTTAGTGTTGATTGCTAGAATAAATTAGAAGCCTGATGCTAAAGGTGTTTTGAGGTTTTAGTAAAGTACTCTGAATATCATAGTATATATCTTAATTGCTCTTGAGGATTCAAAGTTGGAAACCCAAGACTTACCAGTCTTAGTAAATGTTAACTACTAATTTTTGATGGAATATTTTTGCTTAACCTTTCTTGACTAATTGAACTTATGTTTACCAGGTCTTTTCAAAAAATAACCTGATTTGAGGTATAGTTTACCATAAAATTAATCTGCTTTAAGTGTGCAATTAAATAATTTTTAGTAAATATACTGAGTTATGTACCTATCACCATAATCTAGTTTTGTGTCTGTTTGTTCAGTTGCTAAGTTGTGTCCAACTCTTTGTGACCCTGTAGATTGTAGCACGTCAGGTTTCTCTGTCCTTCACTGCCTCCTAGAGTTTGCACAAATTCATGTCCATTGAGTCCTTGATGCTCTCTAACCGTCCTATCCCCTGCCACTCTCTTTGGCTTCAATCTTTGCTGGCATCAGAGTCTTTTCCTTTGAGGCAACTCTTCACATCAGGTGGCCAAAGTATTGCAGCTTCAGCATCAGTCCTTTTAGCAACTTTTGAGGGTTGATTTCCTTTAGGATTGACTGGTTTGATCTCCTTGCAGTCCAAGGGACTCTCAAGAGTGTTCCCCAGCACTACAGTTCAAAGCATCAGTTTTTTGGTGTTCAGCCTTCTTTATGGTCCAACTTGCCCATCCATAAATGACTACTGAAAAAGCCACAGCTTTGACTGTACAGACTTTTGTCAGCAAAGTAATGGCTCTTCTTTTTAATACACTGTTCAGGTTAGTCATAGCTTTTCTTCTAAGGAGCAAGGGTCTTTTAATTTCATGACTGCAGTCAACATCCACAGTGATTTTGGAACATAAGAAAATAAAATCTGTCACTGTTTCCACTTTTTTCCCCATCTATTTGCCATAAAGTGATGGGGCCAGATGCCATGATCTTAGTTTTTTGAATACTGAATTTTAAACCAGCTTTTTCACTCTCTTCTTCCAACTCCATCTAAGGGCTCTTTAGTTCCTCTTTGCTTTCTGCCATTAGAATGGTGTCATCTGCCTATCTGAGGTTGTTGGTATTTCTCCCAGCAATCTTAATTCCAGCTTGTGATTTATCCAACCCAGCATTTTGCATGGTGTACTCTGTAAGTTAAATAAGCAGGGTGACAGTATACAGCCTTGACTTTCTCTTTTCCCAATTTTTAATCAGTCTGTTGTTCCTTGTCTGGTTCTAATTATTGCTTCTTAACCAGCATACAGGTTTCTCAGGAGGCAGGTAAAATGATCTGTATTCCCATCTCTTAAATTTTCCATAGTTTGTTGTGATCCACACAGTCAAAGGCATTTGAATAGTCAGTGAAGCAGGAGTAGATGTTTTGTTCCGATTGTCTTGCTTTTTCAGTGAGCCAGTGGTTGTTGGTAGTTTGTTCTCTGGTTCCTCTGCCTTTTCTAAATCTAACTTGAACATCTGGAAGTTCTTGATTCACGTTCTGTTGAAGCCTGGCTTGGAGAATTTTGAGCATTACTTTGGTAGTGTGTGAGATGAGTGCAATTGTGAGATAGTTTGAACATTCTCTGGCATTGTCTTTCTTTGGGATTGGAATGAAAACTGACCTTTTCTAGTCCTGTGGCCACTGCTGAGTTTTCCAAATTTACTGTTGCGGTTATTCAGATCATTAAGACCTTTGTGTAGTTCTTCTCTGTGTACTTGCCACCTCTTATTCTCTTCTGCTTTTTTTTAGGTCCTTACTGTTTCTGTCCTTTATCATGTCCATCCTTGCATGAAATATTCCCTTGATATCTCCAATTTTCTTGAAGAGGTTTCTACTCTTTCCCATTCTGTTGTTTTCCTCTACTTCTTTGCATTGTTCATTGAAGAAGGCCTTCCTATCTTTCCTTTCTAGTCTCTGGAACTCTTCATTCAGTTGGATATATCTTTCTCTTTCTCCTTTGCCTTTTACTTCTCTCTTTTTTTTTTTTTTTTTTTTACTTTACATTACTGTATTGGTTTTGCCAAACTACTTCTCTTTTTTTTCTCAGCTATTTGTAAAGCCTCCTCAGATAACCCCTTTGCCTTCTTGTGTTTCTTTTTCTTTGGGATGGTTTTGGTCACTGCCTGCTTCTTTTACAATACAATGAACCTTTGTCCATAGTTCTTCAGACACTCTGTCTACCAGATCTAATCCCTTGAATCTATTCATTGCCTCCACTGTCTAATTATAAGGGATTTGATTTAGGCCATACCTGAATGATCTAGTGGTTTTCCCTGCTTTCTTCTGTTTAAGCCTGAATTTGCAATAAGGAGCTCACGTTCTGAGCCACAGTCAGCACCAGGTCTTGTTTTCATAATCTAGTTTGGAATAGTTCTGTTGCCCCAGTAAGATCTCTTGTGACCAAGACCTTTATTGACTCTATAGAATTTGTGGCAAAAGATTTCTTGTAACAGGGCTGTATATATTGCTTCTCTTAAATGAATACAAATGTCTTTTATCATATCCTCCTATACCAAATATATGCAAGTAGTCAAGTAGTATATATTTTATTTAGGGGGCTGTATAATAATACACATGAAATGTGTTTGAATATGAATAACTTTTAGCGAGGAAAAATCTTACATCAGAGAATAAATTCTTTCATGTTTATTTTAGAGAGTCCCAATTAAACATTTTTCCATGTGACTTGACTTTTTTGATCTTTTACAGCTGGTTTATTTTTAGCACATCATAGTAGCAAAGGTTTACAAGTCCTTTCAATTATTTGCTGCATATAAACATCAAAACCTTCCAAGACAGGTCATGGTTTTAGATAATTAAAATGAAAAAGAACTAAATAGAACAGTTTATCTTTCATAAAGTAATAAATACAGTTGTAGGCAAAATCGGTAACTGTCTTCTAACTCACCAGAGGGCACTCTTTTCTAATTTATTACCTTTCACTCTGATCTTTAGACACAGGTTATACTTTGAAACATTTCAGTCTTTTTCTGGGGTCTAGGTTTGGATTAATTGGAGACTAATGATTGTTTACTATTGCAACTTTTAGTGAGTATTTTTGTGATGTGCTTTATAAATGTCATTAAAAATGGTTCTACAAATAAGCCACAGTCTTAAATGCTTTAGGCAGTACTGTATCTGGCATAAGATATCTCTTCAGTTTAGTCTTTCTTTTTTTGCCTAGCAGCTCTATGATGGCACTTTTTTCTTTGTTTATGTTAAGGTTTCAGATCGAGTGGAGCGGCGACTTCAGGAAATAGAGAAAGAGATGCGAACAGAAAGAGAGCTGGTGGAAAGACGGCAGGATCAACTGGGACTTATTTCTCAGCAGCTGCAGGAGGTTTGTGAAAAGTGGCTTTTCGTAATGTAAATCCTGAGGTTAGGTGGTTGTTTAGCTATTGTTAAAATGGTTTTAGTTCCTGGGGGTTGCATGTGACAGTTCAGTCCATGTGAGAAGTGCAGCATATTGCTTACAGTTCGTTGTATGTAGATGACCCTTCCTGGTTCAAACCCAGAGCCTACCCTTTACTGGATGTATGACTTTGGGCAAGTTCCTTAACTTCTCTAGACTCATTTCCTTTGCTGTTGTTCAGTCGCTCAGTGTCCGACTCTTTGCGACCCCATGGACTGCAGCACGCCAGGACTCTGTCCATCACCAACTCTGGGAGCTTGCTCAAACTCATGTCCTTCGAGTCAGTGATGCCATCCAACCATTTCATCCTCTGTTGTCCCCTTCTCCTCCCGCCTCAGTCTTTCCCAGCAACAGGGTCTTTTCTAATGAGTCAAGTCTTCACGTCATTTCCTCTGTAGAAAATAGAAATAATCATAGCATTTACTTAATCACGTTGGTGCAGGAGTAAACAAGTTGATGTGGATAAAACAGTTAACAAAGTGTCCAGCTTGTGCTCCGTACATGTGAACTGAAGGTATAATTATTCAGATTCATTTTCTTTGGTGTGAACTAGGCCAGGGATCAGCACACTGGCCTATGGACTGGATCTAGCCCACTGCCAATTTTTGTAAGTGAAATTTTATTGAAACATAGCCACTCCCATTCATTTTCAGTACTTTTGTGATACAACAACAGAGTTGAGATGTGAAAAAGAACGTATGGCTCACAAAGCTTAAAATGCGTATGGACTGACTGGCTCTTTATAGAAAAAGTTTGCAGATCCTTGGACTAGACTATTGTCAACTTCAAACTAGAGGTTACTTATCCATTAGGTAACATTGATGTTTTTTGTAAATGATTTTGTTTTTTTATGGCTGTGCTGGCCCTTCATTGCTGCATGTGGGCTTTCTCTGGTTGCGGCGAGCAGGGGCGACTCTTCGCTACAGTGCGCAGGCTTCTCCTTGAGGTGGCTTCTCTTGTTGGGGAGCACAGGCTCTGGGGTGCACGGCCTTCCGTAGTTGTGGCTCATGGGCTCAGCAGTTGCAGCTCTTGGGCTCTGGAGCACGGGCTCATTAGTTGTGGTGTGTGGGCTTAGTTGCTCTGTGGCATGTGGGATCTTTCTGACCCAGGGATCTTCTGTTTTGGCTGGTGGATTCTTTACCACTGAGCCGCCAGGGAAGCCCAAGGTAACATTTTTGTTTTGAAACTGCAGACTTATGAAGAAGTTGAGTGATTAGAACAAAGGAATAATGTATATCCTTTGCCTTGATTCCCCTAATACTCATATTTGCCAGACTTGCTTTATTATTTTATATATGTATCTCCATGTGTATATATAACTAAAAGTTTTTTTTGAGGCTAGTTGCTGACATAATGTAGATGCTTTTAAATCTAAATAATAGGGTGTGTACATTCTCTTCTGTTATCACAGGAGATTAACATTGGATCAATACTATGAACCAATAGGTTTTATTAAAATTTTGCCGCTTAAAATCCTTTTCTGGTCCAGGGTACAGTACAGGATTACATAAAGCATTTGACCATCATGTCTCTTTCAGTTCAGTTCAGTCGCTCAGTCGTGTCTGACTCTTTGAGACCCCATGAATCGTAGCACGCCAGGCCTCCCTGTCCATCACCAACTCCCGGAGTTCACTCAGACCCACGTCCATCGAGTCAGTGATGCCATCCAGCCATCTCATCTTCTGTCATCCCCTTCTCCTCCTGCCCCCAATGCCTCCCAGCATCAAAAGTCTTTTCCAATGAGTCAACTCTTCGCATGAGGTGGCCAAAGTACTGGAGTTTCAGCTTTAGCATCATTCTTTCCAAAGAAATCCCAGGGTTGATTTCCTTCAGAATGGACTGGTTGGATCTCCTTGCAGTCCAAGGGACTCTCAAGAGTCTTCTCCAACACCACAGTTCAAAAGCATCAATTCTTCGGTGCTCAGCTTTCTTCACAGTCCAAATCTCACATCCACACATGATCACTGGAAAAACCATAGCCTTGACTAGACGGACCTTTGTTGGCAAAGTAATGTCTCTGCTTTTGAATATACTATCTAGGTTGGTCATAACTTTTCTTCCAAGGAGTAAGCGTCTTTTAATTTCATGGCTGCAGTCACCATCTGCAGTGATTTTGGAACCCCAAAAAATAAAGTCTGACACTGTTTCCACTGTTTCCCATCTATTTCCCAAGAATTGATGGGACCAGATACCATGATCTTTGTTTTCTGAATGTTGAGCTTTAAGCCAACTTTTTCACTCTCCTCTTTCAGTTTCATCAATAGGCTTTTGAGTTCCTCTTCACTTTCTGCCATAAGGGTGGTGTCATCTGCATATCTGAGGTTATTGATATTTCTCCTGGCAATCTTGATTCCAGCTTGTGCTTCTTCCAGCCCAGCGTTTCTCATGATGTACTCTGCATAGAAGTTAAATAAACAGGGTGACAATATATAGCCTTGATGTACTCCTTTTCCTATTTGGAACCAGTCTGTTGTTCCATGTCCAGTTGTAACTGTTGCTTCCTGACCTGCATAGAGGTTTCTCAAGAGGCAGATCTCCTTTAATCTGAAATAGTTTTTCAGTCTTTTTTTTTTTCTAGCCAGTTATTTTGTAGAATGTCTTTTGTTTTAGGTTTGTTGATTTTTTTTTTTCCTCATCACTAGATTCAGGTCTTGGACTTCTGGCATGAAACCCAGAGACTTGTTGTTGCATTTTTCCTAGGTTATCAGATCAGGAGGCATGAAGTGTTGATTTGTTCCATCACTGATGAAAACTGAACATTGATTAAGGTGTTGCTTGCCAGGTTTCTCTACTGTAAAGTTACTATGCTTTTTAATTATTTGTGTTATGGGGAAACTCTTTGAAACTTGAAAATAGCCTCTATTTCATCATATTTTCACCTGCAGATTTTAGCATGTATTGATGCTAAATCTTTCATAAAATAGTTACTGCTGTAAGCGATACTAAACAGTGATTTAAAATATATTCTGTCATATTTGTTACATTTATCAGTAGGAATCCTACTGTCAGGAAGTGCTTTGTCGTTTTCTCCACTCATTCATTCATTCGTTAATAGTAGGGTAGATTTATGAATTGTGATTTTATCATCTTGGTTATGTTTTATAATTGTCATTATAGGAAACTTGTGAGATTATCTTTAAATGTTTCTTAGATATATAAAGCATAAGCAAAATTAGAAACAAGGATACCAAAAGATTTAAAAACAAAAGGAATGCTTTATTTTTTTCTTTTACAAAATGTTTTTCTTTAAAAGTGATGTTCTTCAGATGTACTTGTGTGTTCTTAAAGATCATTAACCCTTTCAGATTGACAGATTAAATTTTTTTTTAAGTTTTAGGAAATGTGCCCATTGAAAATTAGGAATAAAAATTGTAAACCTGAATTTATAATGTTAGCTGATAGAAAAATCTGCTTTTGTTTTCTAAAATTCCATTTTTCCTCCATTTCACTAAGGGATACATACCCTTGTTAGTTGGTAATTACTTTGAAGAGGATACTTTGTTGAATAATTAGATACAGATGTGGGTAGCCTTTTTTTTAAAAAAAAAACAAACAACCTTGATTTTTATACATTTGTTCTCAAAGCAAATTGCATCTGGTGAGCGTAAGAACAGCACTGAAGAGACAATTGTTCTTTTTTGTGAGAGAAGATTAGAGAAATTTTCTGTGCTTATTTTCTACTCTCTTTACAGAATGCAGAAAGTTACAAAGAAAGAGGGAGAGAAAGATTGCTTCCCGCCCCTATTCTTGAGAAACCAGAGCCTGAGTATTTGCATTGTAATTGTCATTTTGACTAAAAGCTTGAACAGTCCTTTGGAATTCCATCTCTGACAGGACAATAGAGGATCACTATTGATAAGAATTGTTTAATTTCATATTTTGTCACTTTAATATATGTGGTAACCTATGTGCTTTTAATAGGTGATTTTGGATTAAACAGTGCAGTGGAAACTGGAAAGGATTAATTTAGCCTGATGCATTTTCCTACTCCCAGGTTAAGTGGCTTAGGGTGTTCTGGAAAGATCATATTTAAGGAGAGAAAACTCTTTGCTTTCTATTTGATATTAATACTTATGGATATACCTGTACTGTATGACAGTAGTAATTTATGATTTTGTTTGTGGCCATGGTGAAAATTGAATCTCTAGGTCGGTAAGTATGCCTGGACTTTTAGCCACTATATTCTTCTGCCTCCCTAAAATGTGTGATTCAATGTTAGTTCAAATTATGACAGTCAAAATTTGTGAAGAGATTGGGAGTTGTCATTAAAAATTCCAGAATGTCAGAGATTTCTGGGTTGATATAGTGTGTTATAGGGAGGCAGTTGTGGTTTTGGCTAAAACCTGCTTCGTTTTGGTGATCTAATGAGGTTCTTAGGTCCTTGGAACTTTATCTGTTCCTACCTAATGAAAATCACAGTATTAGTCATTGGAAATAGATTGAGGGAGAGCCACTCTCCTTTTCCTATTTAGAGTTTTTAAAAATTGTCTGCTCTTCTGTTCTTTTTTTCCCTTTCTTCCTGGTCTAAGCAATAGGGTTAGGCGCACACTCTGGAATTCACTTCCTTTGGTGAGGCTCAGCTGCTCATGCGCTACTGCACACGAATGTCAGATTTTCTTAACTTGGTAAGGGCCTTCCCTGGCCTTCAGACCTCACATTTCAGACAACATTGTTCTCGTAGCTCAGTTGATGTCTCTTTGGAGAGATGAATGTTTCATTAGTTGTACAATGATTTTCTTTTCATATAGCTTTTAAAAATATTTATGTTTAAATCAAAGTATAGTTGATTTACATTGCTGCGTTAGTTTCTAGTCTACAGCAAAGTGATTGTTACTATGTTTTATATATATATACATAGTTTTTTTTCCAGATTCTTTTCCGTTGTAGGTTATTATAAGATATTGAAAATAGCTCCCTGTGCTGTATAGTAGGACCTTATTGTTCACCCTTTTGTTTATAGTAGTATGTATTCATGCATCCCAAACTCCTAATTTATCCCTCCCCACCACTTTTTCCCTTTAGTAACCATGTTTCTGAGTCTATTTCTGTTTTGTAAGTAAGTTCATTTGTAACTGTTTTTTTAGATTGCACATATAGGTGATATCATATGAAATTTGTCTTTGGTGTAGTTCTCCATTCCATCCATGTTGCTGTAAATGGCATTATTTCATTCTATTTTATGGTTGAGTAATATTCCATTGTTCATATGCACCACATCTTCTTTACCTATTTCTTTACTGATGGACATTTAGGTTGCTTCCATGTGTTGGCTGCTGTAAATAGTACTTCTCTGAACATTGGGGTGCATGTATCTTTTCAAAAAAGTTTTCTTCTTTTCCAGTTATATGCTCAAGAGTGGCATTGACAGACCATATGGTAACTCTACTTCTAGTTTTTTAAGGAACTTTCATACTGTTCTCCATGGTGGCTTTATATTCTGGTTAACAGTGGGATGGTTCCCTTTTTTCCACATTCTTTCCAGCCCTTATTATTCTTAGACTTTCTGATGATGGCCATTCTGACTAATATGAAGTGATACCTCATTGTAGTTTCGATTTGCATTTCTCTAATAAGTAGTCATGTTGAGCATCATTTCATATGTCTGTAGGTCATCTGTATGTCTTCTTTGGAGAAATGTCTGTTTAGATCTTCTGTCCATTTTTTGATAAGGTTTGTTTTATTTTTTTATTTTGAGCAGTGTGAGTGGTTTGTATATTTTGGAAATTAAACCCTTGTCGGTTACATCATTTGCAAATATTTTCTCCCGTACCATAGGTTGTCTTTTCATTTAATTTGTGGTTTCCTTTGTTGCGCAAAAGATTTTAAGTTTGATTGGCTCTCATTTGTTTATTTCTGGTTTATTTCCAATCCTGTAGGAATCGGGTCCAAAAGATTTTGCTGCTCTTGTGTCAAAAAGTGTCCGCCTGTGGTTCCGCCCAGGAGTTTTAAAGTACCTGTTCCTAGGACTAGATCTTTAATCCACTTTGAGTTTATTTTTTTATATGGTGTTTAGAATGTTCTAATTTCATTGTTTTTTTGCAGGTAGCTCTCTAGTTTCCCCAGACTATCCATATAGCCCTTTTGAATTTTAAATGGTTGTTGTCTGAACTTTTACTAACAGAATTCAAATATCGTTAAGCTTGTAACCCTCAGCCTTTCCTTGTTGAACCATTGTGCAAACAATAAAGTGTTTATCCTTATAGTACACTTGTCATATTACAGATTCCTTTTGGTCAGACACTTGATAGTAAAGTAACTTTGATTAGTTAAGTTTAGTGGCATGAGGTAAGAACGGTGGTGCCAGGAACATCAAAGACGTATTTAGACTGTAAGCCCAAATCAGAACTGTTTTGCAGGTACAAAATTTGCATAAAATCTTACATAACATTTTTAACTCCTGACTCTGGGAATCTTGGGAATTCGTGACTTGCTTTTTTTTTTTAACTAGCTGTTTTTTATAAATTGAATATTACTTGTTCATCTTCAATTGAATTACATAAAATGAAAAGCATGAGATGGTTATTTGTATATGCTTTTTCAGAGCATTTTGTAGCATATTAAAATGCTAGCTCCTGATCTGCCCCTACCAGGAATATTCCATACTTGCATATAACCTAAAGTGAACCAGGTTTCTTAAGATTGGAAGGTGTTTCATGGAGAAACCCATGGGGCAGGCAGGGCATGGAATCATAATAGAGGATAGTGAAGACTAAGTGAGGAATTCAGTGTAGTGTGGGAGCTCAGCTCAGTGGTTTTCAGTCTGTGCTCTGATAGAAAACCAGATTTTGTGAGTCTCTTCAATAAAATGAGACCATATACAGAAAAATGAATTGATGGATTTCCCCCCCACCCAGTATTTTCCTTCATCTTTTAGTATCTGTATCAATTGTGAAAAACCTAATGAAGAAATAGCTATTCATTCCTTCCCAGAAATGTCATTGTGGTTCCAGAGATGCTGAGTAATATGGTACTTCAACTAAGAAAAGCCTTGGGTACTGTTTATTAATGTATTTAGTTTGGACTCATTAAAGGAGAAGCTTCCACTGAAGCCAAGAATGTTTTCCTAATGTCCTCTTAATAGCTTTACCATCTCCCTTGAGACTTGTGAGCCAGTTCAGAGGAGATCCTAATCCAGCAAATGTTCTAACGTGGCCTCGTTAAGCCTTTCTTCTGCTCTTCCTTTAGAGACTGTGCTGTTTGATTTGGAGATGTGGAAGCCCTTCTGAGGCTGCTAAATTTTGGATTCTCTTCACTTACCTTTCCAAGGCTGAATTCCAAAACTTTTGCGTGGCCATTTGCTTTACCCTCTGCTTTACCCTCTTGTTTCCATAACCAGTGCTCTCTTTTTTTGTAGGTTTCCCCTACATTTTCACATTTTTTCATAGTACAAGCTTCAATTCCCCCTGATATTATTAGATCCCTTCTAAATAAGTGCCCATTAAATCACCCTCATGTTGACCATCCCAGAAGCCTCCCTGGGTGTTAAGAAAGACCAGTGGAAATTATAAGTAAATGAGAGTTCAAAAATAAAAGACAAGTTCTGTGGAAAGCACAAGAAAAGCTCAGAGAACGCACCTAATTTTTGCAATCCTTGGGGTATGAGCTCTAGAATTCAGTACTTTGTCAGACTTAGGTGATGAGGTGGAGTTTAATAGAGAATGACACAGGTAGGGTGACACCACCCAGGCCCCCAGACTGACAAAGGGCTGAAGCCCAGAGTGTCACACCGGCACAGCCACACACGTACTGCTCTATAGGAGAACGTGTGTTGCAAGGTAAAATTTGAAAACTTACACTCTAGTGTTCATGCTTTGGGGGGGCGAAATTGTGTGTAGAAGAAATTTAGGCCTTCCTTACTTTGAGCCACGATTTTTATTCTTTTATATTTTTATATTTTATATATATATATTTTATATTCATTATTCTTGATGCCATTGACTTTTTCCTCCTTCTGCAATTATGGCTGTTTTCCTCTCTTTGTTCAGCTTCCGGTAATATTTATTACATGAGGTAAAGTTTTTAGTCTCAGAATATTCCTGTTAATTACCATTTCTTGATGTATTGTCTCTTTTAATTGTACTTGTTTTGAAAATTTTTTATTTCTAGCATTTAACATAGTATGCTCTTAATAAATACTTGTTGACTGCATTAAGTAGTGACCATGCTAATATATTATTTTGATACATTGTTTAACAGGTTTTATTTCTCATATGGTTCTTTGTTTTTAAACTTTGTATTTAGTATAAAAAGTATTTTTATATTTAATTTAAATAAATGCATAACTTC
>SJYQ01001458.1:338061-396017 GCA_006410935.1 Redunca redunca
TTGCTCAGGTCATTTTTTTCCTATTTCTTTCCCTCTGTTTTTCACTATCAATTACTACCCCTGCTCACTAAAATAAAAAGAATAGTGTAAACAGCCTGGGATATATTCTTTTTTTTCTTTTTGTGCTCTTAATTATGCTGGGCAGATATATATTTATAAAATATATATACATTTGCATATACAGAGGTTTTGGGGTTTTTTTGGATATGTTTTTATATTAGTAAACTAGGATTACATATATCTACATTTCTTCACCTTCCTTTTTTTCTCTCATCAATACTCTGGAAATTCCTCCAAATAGTGAATGTGGTTCCAACTTAATCTTTTATTGCCACTGACAGATCTTTTATTATAATAGAGATTACCAGATTATTTTTCCAAATGGTTCTAAGTCTTTACTTTTTTACCAGCAAGATAGCTGAGAGTGCCCCCTTTCCCTCACATTCCTACTGTTAGTAATGGTTATAAATGTTTTTAATTTTTGCCAAGTTGATGAGTATAAAGTGTTAACTCATTTTCGTGTTTATTTCTGTTTCCTATTAGTGAATTTCAGTATCTTTTCACATATTTGCTGGCAGTTTTCATTTGTGCCTGTCCAAATAGCCTATGTATAAATTTTGCTCATTCATTTAAAAATACTGGACTGTACAGTAAGTCTTTTTTGATGATCCATTTTAAATATCATGTGTACATGTCATTCTCAAATTACTTGCATTTTCTATCAGGAATTTCACTTTTTTAATGGCAGAAGGAAGGAATCTTAAGTTATTTCTTGTATGACTAATGAGTTGCCTCAGCATCCTTTTTGAACAATTTCTTCTTTTCCTTCTGGTTTAAATGCCACTTCTGCTATATAGTGTCCCATGATGTCTGTCTGAATTCTATATGGTTTGTTCTGTCTGTCTATCCCTGAATGTGTTGTCCATCCCTGAATTATTCCTGATAATGTGTTGTCTCCATTTTATAGAGCTTTCATTATATTTTAGTGGATGATAATGAAAATCTCTTGTCAAGTTCTGCAAATAATCTTGTTGGTATTTTGATTTAATTGTACTCAATTGTAGATTAACTTGAAGAGGTGTTTTCTAATGTTCTTCAATAATATATATAATTGCCTCTATAATGATCATGTACATCTTAGACTTCTTAGTACCTTATGGTTTTTCTTTCTATTGTAATATTTTCTTTCATTGCATCTCTAATTGATATTTTGTAGCATATAGTAATACAGTTGTTTTATATCTGGCTCTGTTATCCAATAATTTTGTTAAATGATCTTATTAGTTCCTATAATTTGTTAATAGCTTTAATGACATCTTGTCTATTGTATAGCTAGTCATGTTGCTGTTCAGTCACTAAGTCATGTCCAAATTGTTGTGACCCCATGAACACCCATGTGACCCCTAGCACACCAGGCTTTCCTGTTTCTCACTGTCTCGCAGAGTTTGCTCAAATTTATGTGCATTGAGTTAGTGATGCCATCCAACCCTCTTAGTCTCTGTTGCCCTCTTCTCCTCCTGCCCTCAATCTTTGCCAGCACCAGGGTCTTTTCCAATGAGTCGGCTCTTTGCATTAGGTGGCTAAAGTACTGGGGCTTCAGCTTCAGTATCAGCCCTTCCAGTGAACATTTAGGATTGATTTCCTTTAAGATAGACTGGTTTGATCTACTTGCTATCCACGGGACTCTCAAGAATCTTTTCCAGCACCACAATTCAAAAATATTAATTGAGCTCTCAACCTTCTTTATGGTCCAACTTTCACATCTATAAATGACTACTGGGAAAACCATAGTTTTGACTGGATGGACACTGGTTGGCAAAGTGATGTCTCTGCTTTTTAATTAGCCATCTAGGTTTGTCATAGCTTTCCTTCCAAGGAGCAAGCGTCTTAATTTTATGGCTGCTGTCACCATCAGCAGTGATTTTGGAGCCCAGAAAATAAAATCTGTCACTGTTTCCACTTTTCCCCTATCTATTTGTCTTGAAGTAATGGGACTGGATTCCATGATCTTAGTTTTCTGGATGTTGAGTTTCAAGCCAGCTTTTTCAGTCTCCTCTTTCACCCTCATCAAGAAGCTCTTTAGTTCCTCTTTGCTTTCTGCCATTAGAATTGTATTATTGCATATTTGAGGTTGTTGATACTTCTACCGGTAACCTTGTGAGTCATCCATCCCAGCATTTCGCATGATGTACTGTGCACACAAGGTAAAGCAGAGTGACAGTATACAGCCTTGATGTACTCCTTTCCCAACTTTGAACCAGTCTGTTGTTCCATGTCCCGTTCTAACTGTTGCTTCTTGTCTTGAGTACAGGTTTCTCAGGAGACAGGTAAGGTGGTCTAATAGTTAATCATATCATTTGAAGTTAAATGCAATTTAGTTTCTTTCCTTGTGATATTTTTGAATTGACTAGAAACTCAAACGCAATGTTGAATATAAGCAAAGATAGTAAGAATCCTTGTTTTATTCCGATATTTATAGAAATGCTTCTAGAGTGTCAACCTTATGGAAGGTGTTTGCGCCTGGTTTTGATTGTTGTCCTTTATCAGATAAAGAACATCGCCTTCTATTTGTAGGTTGCCAAGAGAGGTTGATTTTTTAAAAAACCGTGAATGAGGATTGTGGAAGTTATAAAGTATTTTGGTTTTGGTTGCGCTGCCTTGTTGCTCTGTGCAGCCGCTTTCTAGTTGCAGCGCATGGGCTTCTTACTGCAGTGGTTTCTCTGGCCGCAGAGCACAGGCCGTAGGCGTGCGGGCTGCAGTAGTTGCAGCCCATTAGGAGTGGTCAGTAGTGGGCTGAGGAGTGGCGCATGGCTTAGTAGCTGAGGCTTGTGGGGTCTTCCCGGATCAGGGATGGAACCCATGTCCCCTGCATTGTCAGGCAGATCCTTATCCAGTCTGTCCCCTGGAAAGTCCTCTATTTTATTTAAATGGAATTGACGTTTATCAATTGTGGCTAGGCTCTCTCTGCATTCCTGAGAACTTTGTTTGGCCATAATATATTATTTTTTTATACATTGCTGAGTTAATTTCCTAGTCTTTTCTTTAGTATGTTTATATTTACATTTATGATTGAGATAACTGATAATTCTCTTTGTATTACTCTTTTTGGTTTTGAAAGCAAGGTAGGTAGGTTCCTTCTTTTTCTATCCCCTGGCTCTGTCTGTCTAAGAGGATTGTCTATTTCTTGACTGTTTGTTAGAATTCACTCACATAATCACTGAAATCTGCTATCTTTTTGGTGGCTAAGGTTTTCAACTTCTGTGTTTTTTGGTTTATATAAACTTTTAATTTTTAAAATTCAGTTTGGTGCTATTCCTGATTGTGTAAGTTATCTATCTTGTTATGTTGCTATTAATTTGAAGAAGCAATCATAGCCTTGCTATATTTTTTTTCAAGATTGTTCTGAAGCTATATCCTTTTAATATTATTTAGTTTTTGTTCTCTTTTTCTTTATTAGTCTTACTAGATATAATTATTTTATTAGTTTTCATTTTGACTAGCTTTGTTTATTAATTCACCCACTTCTGCTTTTATTTTCTGATTTTTCATTTTTAGGATAGATGTTCTGTTTTTCAGACTTGCAAGTTAATTAATTGACTTGTCTGTTTTTAAATATTAATGCTTTAANCACACGTCACCTATAGTTTTGATTCGTTTACCTGTGTTACTGTATGTCTTCCCCTCTATGTGGCATAACTACTTATGTGATTTTAGTTCTTCCTTCATTGGTGGGAACTTTGCCCATCATGCCCTTTTGCCCATCATTTCTGGGGCACATAGTACAGTGTTTATCACACAACAGATATTCTGTGAATAGTTGTTGAAAAATGAAGACTGCTTTCAAATATAAATAACCATTTAGCTGCATATAACATTCTTGATAGAAAGTTTCTTTCCAAGGTCTGTATACATTTTTGTATTACTCTGTGGCTCTTATTCTTGCAAGGAAGAAAGTACACATCTGCAAATTTTAACTTTTTTTCTTGATCAAAACACACACACACACACACACTTTAATTGTCAAGATATATAAGCAGTGTCTTGTAAACTGTAATAAAACCAAGCATTAATGTATCTTTTAAAAACAGTCCTTTACTTTTCGAGTGATTTTCATTTTTTAGAAATTTCATATTGTTTTTCTGACTTAATGACTCCTGAAAATGAAACCTAAAAGTGAAAACATAACATAATAAAATAATGGCATTAAATCACTAGTGATATGGTCCGTTTGTGTTAATGGTCTGTATTTCTATACAAGTTATTATGCCCTCTTGTCTTACAAGTTTTAACTTTTTTGAAGTATAATATATAACCATTTAAATGATTTAACCCCGAATCCCATAAACATTCTTCAAGAATTCAGACAATCACGATTAAGTTTTAAATATTTCAAGTTTTGAAAATGGCCATTTTGATATAGTAGGTTACTGCTTTTCAGAGTATTAATACATTGAAAATTTAGAATAGTTGAATTTCTTCTGTCTTTGTGTCCAACAAAGTTAGATAATTGTTAGCACTATACAGATTCATGAAATATAAAAGTAGGACCTGTTGAAATATTTATGGGTTTTTTAAACCACGTTAATTCAGCTGTGTGGGTGTGGGTAAACTGACACTTTACCAAGTTGTTCCAATTAGGGGTCATTGCTGCTGCTGCTGTTGCTAAGTTGCTTCAGTCGTGTCCGACTCTGTGTGACCCCATAGACAGAAGCCCACCAGGCTCCCCCGTCCCCTGGATTCTCCAGGCAAGAACACGAGTGGGTTGCCGTTTCCTTCTCCAATGCATGAATGTGAAAAGTGAAAGGGAAGTCGCCCAGTCGTGTCTGATTCTTAGCGACCCCATGGACTGTAGCCCACCAGGCTCCTCCATCCATGGGATTTTCCAGGCAAGAGTACTGGAGTGGGGTGCCATTGTAGCAGATGCTATTGGCTTGGGTTTGTGGATATTGCAAATAATGGACAGAAAAGGTTTTTTTAAGAGACTTTTCTGATAAAGTTTTTTCTTACACAATTGTCAAGAAGTTTTTAAGGGAAGTTCTTTTAAGGTTTCTCACATAAGTTTCATCTAATGTTTCAAATTTAGATGATAAAAATCATAGGATTCTTAGTAATGGCCTTACTACATGTTTTTGACCACTAGTCGTCAGTATTGAACCATCAATTGTGACACTGCAGGCATCGTTTATTAAAGCTGCTAAACTTTGCTGAAAAATGATTCTAGTATATACACATTCCTCATCTCTTAGAGCTCCCTGAAAGTGCATTTGGCACAAATATTGCAACTGGAAAAAAATCTAATTATTTAACTACTGCTATTTGAAAGCTAAATTTGAAACAGTGTTTCTTTTTTACTATTGAAAAATAAAATATGACATATGGAGTATTACATATTAAGACATCTGTTATATTTAACACTAAAACTGTCGTTTCTATATGCCTTTTTGTTAGTTTCTGTCATAATTCCTATTCAGAGTTATAATTCCTTTCTTCCTCTCTCTTTCCCTCCCACTAAAGAAAGATCTTTTTATGCACAGTGGAACAATTAGAGACTACAATTTGAAATGAGAGTTTATGTCACTGGGATCATATAGTCTTGTGCCGTTTGCCAGGTTTCATATTTCTAAGCTGTACAGAAGTATCCCAAGGATACAGCCTCTAAGACACTGTTTCCTAACGATTGTTTTCTTTTCCTTAGTAATCGCTGCCTTTGCACCCTGCTGTCTTCTCTCCCCAGTTATATTCATTTTCCACTGATATTCTAATGTTGTTTGTTTTTCATTTGGTTAATCTTGTTTGTTTTTCTTTACTTGTTAGTAGAAAAGCATTTTTTTTTACAGCTCCATCATGACTCATTGCATTTCTAGTGGATTTACATTTCTATTCAGTACCCTGAATCCTTTTTTTTTCTTTCTTCCTTTCTTTCTTTTTTAATACTACATCTGTAGTTTTATTTATTGCCCAAGAAATGAGAAACTGCTTAGGTTTTTCCAACATATCCTTGTCCGTATTATGGTCATGTTGGAATAGTATTTGCAGCTATTACCTTCTTATGTAGTTCTTTGATGGGCTTCATATGGCAGTGATAAAAAGCTGTGCCATTTCATGTTTATTATCTGAGGTTGAGAATGTGAAGCCTTGCTCTCCTGTATCCGTCTTGGATGGGGATCAAGTTGGAGTAATGCTGTGATTCAGAACTGGAAAGCCTGGGCAGACTTGTCTCTGGAGCCCCATTTCCTGATCCTTTTCCTTCTGACTTGTGAACTTGTGCTAAACCTTACCTTTTTGTGTGGCTCATCCTAAGCGTACCTCATATGACTTATTTCTTCTGAAAAATGTGGCTATTCATCTTGATAGTAAAATAATTTTAATTTTATATTATAACTTTTTGGTATATATGGCCTTTTATGGCCTTGCCTTCTCCATTCCTCCCATTCTTGATATCCAGTTCATTATTAAATTTTGTCAATTCTGTCTTGAAAATATTGTCTTAATTGCTAACAACTCACCCATCTATCACTTCTACCCTGACTTGTTATCTTGATCTTGTGGGGACTCTTGTTTCCTGCTTGGGGTAGTGGAGTAACCTCCTTGCTTCCCTTCTTAACCTCCTTGCAATCTTTCCCCATAGAATCAGGTAATGTTACTTCTTTCTTCAAAACCCTCAGTGCTTTCCTTATCTTGTTCAAGATGAAGTCTAGTCTTCAGCCTACAAGGACTCTTTGATGTGGTCCCTGCCTGCCATCTTACCCTGGTGTTCTATTGTTCTTCTACTTTGCCGAATTAATCTACAACAGTTACCCTGGCCTTACTTTTCCAAGGATAGGCCAGGCACCCTTCTGCTTCTGGACATTTGTATTTTCCATTCCCAGAGCCAGGGGTTTTCAACTTGGAAAGCAGTTGCATTGCATACACCATCTTGTCATTCACAGCTCTACTTCAGAAAAGCCTTATTAATTAGACTACATAATATATCCCCCTTTCCCCTCCTGAGGTCCTTATCTGGCTGTATTTTTTTCTTTATAATACTTTTCCTTGTTTGCCATCTGTCTGTCATCTCTCCCTCTGAGCAGAAGGCAGGCACTTGGTCTGTCGTACTCAGTGCTGTATCTCCAGTGCCTAAAACAGCACCTGCCATAGGCCCAGTAAGTGTCTCTTGAGTGAATGAATGAATGTTATAAGCTATTCATTACGAAATATTCATTTGGCCAGTACCCTCACGGACCTACCACGTGCCAGGTGCTGTGCTGGGGACTAGGGATTTAAAAGCTCTTAAAATGATCTATTGTGCTTTTGGGCTCCCAGTTCAGTTGGGAAAGTAGAAATGTTAACAATGAGTGTAATTTGGTGTGTTATTTCAGCTTTGCCGAGACTCCAGAGTAGCCCGTAGGGGAAATAGTTACCCTTTCTCTGTCCTTTGGGAAAATTTGAGTGAAAGAGATGGCATTTTGACTGAGATTGTGCATTTTCAAATCATTTTAGGCAGATCTTTTATGAATATGATTGTACTCTATTGCTTATTGCTGTGTAGAAGCACTTTACCAATCTGTGGCTGAAATCCTTATTTAAATTCAGACCCACTATACTGGTGATTCACAACATTGCTCTTTGTCTTATCATTTTATGCCATGCTAATTATTTTCTTCTCTCTTTTATGTTTGTTACCTGTGGATTACTTTTTTTTTTTTTTGCAAGGTTAAACACTTTTTTTCTGTACGGTTGTGAAAAATCCATTAATGTCAACATGCTGAAAGAAAGGAAATAGATGGAAAAGGATGATTGGTTATTATGGAGTTTGTCTTTCAGAGTTGGATGAATGCTATTTGGCACAGCTGGAAACATGCAGGCCCCAGACGTACAGTGTTCCTTAGTCTTCGTCAGTCTTTCTCTTGATTTCTCTTTCCTCCCATGTCCACCCACTCTTTTATTTAACCTAAGGTCTATTTTATTAGGCATTGATCCTTCCAGATGACACCAAAACACTTTAAATATTTTGTCTGTGGGAAATATTTATTTTCCCCTAAAGTTCTTACATAAGTTGGAAGAGATCTTGGATGTTGTCTCTTTCAACCTTATATTTACTCAGTACTTGAGTTTCCATTCACAGAGCAGATTTCCTGCATGAATGGTAGATATCAGAGACAAGTCTTTACCAGCCATGTTATCTTTTTTGTATTGGGAAATACTGAGATTAATAGCTAACTAGATTAAAGATAGTTTCATTTTGATACTATTTTTCAGGAACCTATTATTTAATATACTACTTAATATTGATAAGATGAAAGTTGAACATTTAGAAATGTATTCCACATCAGAGAATAGGTAATGTGTCAACTGTTAGCATGCTGCTTCAGGCCTTTGGATTCTTTTGAAGAGAGCGGTTCTGTGAGATGATGTGTAGGTGTAAGTTGTCCTAAAATTCTTACAGTCTCGTTTCTAGATAATTAATGCTTATGTCTTGTTAGGCCTTTTGCTTTATTAAAAAATAATACCTAAGGCTATTATTTATTACATACTTATACTTTCCATCCTCTTTCACTTCCCTGTTTCAACTATTTTTCTCCAAAATTCTCCCATATATACTAACTTACATCTTCTTCTTATTCAAGTGGTTTTGAATTATGTGTGTTTTTCGGGATGTCCTTCTGGGTTGTTCACTGTGCTTATAGTTTCCTTGGTCATACCCTTGTTGCAGTAAGTCCTCATATAATTTTTATTTCTTCTTTCCTAATTGTTTGCTCTCTAGGTTATTGAAGAGTCACTAAGTCTTTCAGGGCCACTGTGGCCTCTGCTTCATTCTTTGCTTCACCTGTTCTTTACACATCTGCTAAGGTGTTCTTGTGTAGCGTCTCATATTCTCTTATTTATTTATGAATAACTGCCCATATTGCTTCTGTGAGTTGCATTTAAGTCTGACACATATTTTATGTTCACTACATATGACTAGATCTCAAAGTAATGTTTAATCACATTTTTTTATGTGTGCTTATTTTTTCTCATCAATATTATCTCTGCAAATTATGACAAATACTGCTAACTTAAATCGGTGTAGGGACCATATGCAAATAGACATTTAATGCTATTAATGCTATGATGATGATGAAAAATGTGTGTGTTCTTGTTGACTGAACAGCTGTCTGACAATAGACTGAGGTTTTCTGAGTGCAGGACTTGTTTAATTTCTACTTTATGCTTTTCTTGAAGAGTGGAATGTTTTTATTCACATTTTCAGCAAATTTATACTAGACCATCTGTTTATAAAGCCCTTTTCCATCGTTATCAATTAATATTTATTGGGCAACTACTGAGTGCATAGTAATATTGTGCAAACAAAGATGACTTTGCTACAGATAGGCTTATTCATAGGCTTGGTACTGTTTTATTTTGATTAGAAAAAGTAAAAAACAAAACAACCCCCACCCCCCACAATTCAAAGGCGTGAAATAATACCTTCTAACTCTGAACAGTGAAGGATGTTGTATATTTACAGAGCATTCTGCTCAAATACACCTAAAACTTGAGAAATTCCAAATTAAATTTCCATAATTATCTATGATCTTCTGTTTGTCAATATTTCTAACTCCATGGTCCTGCATTTAGAAAGTCAAACAAAGTATCATATTGCTCTGGGATTTCTAATAAAACTATGTGTCTCTTTTTTGAGAGGGAACCTACTCAGATAAAAACAGACCCTCCACTAAGAGTGGTTGCTTTTTGAATTTGAAGGAAATCCTGGAAAGTACACTTGTTGGGCTCACATTTAACTTTACTTGCAAGATTTTTATTAGGTAAAAGGTTGCATAAAAATAAAATCCATTCCAGTAAAAGCAATGGCATTTAGAAGGGTAATACTCATTACTGTTGTTGCTTTTGAATTAAAGAAGTCAAAAGACTTGTATGTCTTTTCAGCATACCAACTTTGTAGGCAATGATTAAGGTTTTGTTTTGCAGATTGGCAAATTTAATAATGTCTGAAGAATGAAATCCTGACACTAGTCAATAGGGGTTTTACTTTTGAGTTATTTTTATAGTCATGGTAGTGGATTTTCACTGATTCATCTATGGTCTCTGGCCTGCTTAGTCTTCCGTGTGGCCTTGGGCTAAAGTTTAGGGTAAAGACACTGGCCATGCAAGAGAGCAAAGGGAATTGGCTCTCATGGTGATTGAACCCATGACCTTGGTTGACTTCTTTGACATAGGGCGTCTTAACCAGTCACAGACTCCATAAATATGAATGTAATGGAAGCAATGAGTTTGTTTATTCGTCAGGGAAAATAGGTCCATAATATGTACCATCTGTCCTACCACAGTAGTTCCTATGAAAGCTCTCTGGAGTCCTGAAATCATAATCACCATATGATAAGAAGAAGAAGAAAAAAAGACATCTAGGCCATTCTCAAACAGAAGCTTTGAGTTCTATGCTGTCAAAACCTCAGGTATCTTTAAAGAACATTATTGAAGATTTTACTTAAATCAGAAGTTATAGCAGTGTGCTTAACTACTGATAAATCTCACTTAACCACTTGATACTTGATATTAGTCTACTCTTTGAAAAACAGGAATGACTGCAACTTGTGACTCCTCACTATGTGCTTACTGCTTCAGTATGGAAAATACACATAGTTCAGTTGGCAGCACGGTTTTAGAATCTTCCCCTTTGGTTTCCCCCAAATCTATATGGTGTCACAGTGGTAATGATCAGTATCAGATTCCCTTGGACTTCTCTCACACAGCTCTACTTTCACTTATTTAAGTGTTTTAAAATCGTAGATGTTGGTATAGAATTTTTGTTTCTTGGTTACGGCTGAAAATAAATTTCTTTGAACAATTTAAGTAATATTCACTTAGCTGTCTTTGAGTTAGATATTGGCTCAGCGATTTAGAAGATGAATGTATTGTTTTCTGCCTTGAAAAGAAACTTAATTTTTTTTTGTTTGTTTTGTTATGGTTTTTGTTGGCACAGATAATCCCCAACTGGATGAACTTAAAGGCTAAAATTTTCCATGACTTTAGCTAGTTTTCATGTGGGAGGAATCTCTGACTTGATTTAGGAAAAAACAAAATTTAGAAATTCACAGAACTTGATAGAAATAAAATCTAAGTTAATTTAAATGAGTAGTACTATATGAGCAATAAAATCCTGCTGTATTATGCATATATATTCCTTTTCAAAATATGTATTTTTCTATTGATGTTTGATAGTTTTGGAGCTATGATTTAGGTTTACAGAAGAGAATTTTGGAAATAGCAGACTTTTGTCTTTTAAAAAATTCCAGTCAAGTCAGGTTCCAATTATAGTGTTGTATACATACTGAGTACTTAATAATGTCTTTCTTCCATCTGAAATATAACATGTCCCTAAAGCTTTTGATTTTTTAAAATACATAAATATAAACAACTTAAAACTCCAATTTACAGCTTATGTGGTCTAATTGGCATCAAAATATGGTGACTCAGTGGTAAATAATCTGCCTGCCAATGCAGGGAATGTGAGTTCAATCACTGGGTCAGGAAGATCCCCTGGAGAAGGAAATGGCAACTGCCTCCAGTATTCTTGCCTGGGAAATCCCATGATCAAAGGGGCCTGACGGGCTACAGTCCATGGGGTTGCAAAAGAGTCGGGCATGACTTAGCGACTAAACAACCACCACAATTACTATATTATGAAGTTTAAAATATTTGCTGATTTTTATTTTGTACTTACATGAACAATTTAAAAAGTAAATGACTTACAAAGTCATGAAACAATATAGAAGAAACTTAAAGGCATATTACTATGTGAAAGAAGCTAGTTTGAAAAGATCGCAGACTATGATTTTGACTAAGTGACTGTCGGAGGGGGAAAAATATGGAGATAGTAAACAGCATCAAGTTGGGATAGAGAGGGGAGAGATGAATAGGTGGATCACAGGGGACTTTTTTAGGATAGTGAAATTACTCTTTATGATACTGTAAAGATGCGTACTTGTCATTATACATTTGTCCAAACTCATACAACGTATGACAGCGAGTGAACCTTATGTAACCCATGAACTTTGGGCTATTATGATGCATCAATTTAGGTTCATTACTTGTAACAAATGTACCATTTTGTTGGAGGATGTCGATAATTGGGGAGGTTATACCTGTATGTGGATTAAGTGTATATGGCAACTGTCTGTACCTTCCTCTTAATTTGACTGTGAATTTAAAAACCACTCTAAAAAGTAAGGGTTTAAGAAAAAAATATATATATAATAAACACAAATATATGTACATATATAAATAAACACACACATATATATTAAGAGCAACTGTTATAATTTTCAGTAATATGACTTTTTCATTTTTTAGTTTTATTGGGGAAAAAGAAAATCTGACTTAAAAGTTTGTACCTTTAATATACTGTTAAAGACCTGTTGTTCACTATGAGCACAGACTTGTTTTCCTATAGTCCTGTTGGTTTATCATCTACATATTCTTGCTCTTGTGACCAATGGCATGCAATTGTAGCACTGTTGAGTGACTAGGGTGAGACAGGAAAGCTTATGCTCATAATTTTTTTTTTTGAAATTTCAGTGGCCTGTGTGTGTAATTAACATGTGACCTTTACTTCATTCCAGCTCCATCATTCTTACCCAGGCTTTGCTGGTCCATTTAAAGTAGACAAAAGGCCTTTAGTTCCTTATTTGTTCTACATTTTTGAGTGTGTTATTTTTTAGAACCTCTTGATAAACATGCCTATTGTCAAAGTTGTGGGAGTTTTTTGGTCAGATGAAATGTCTGCAAACATTTTTTTTTTCTCCTTTCCCCTATTCTTTTTAAAGGAAAGACTCCTTTTTTTTTTGGATTATATTTAACTGTGAGAATTCAGAAGCATCAGCCTCTAAAGAACTTAAGTAGTACAATACTCACTATGTTAGTCTTTTTAATGGGAATAGGCACACTTAAGGAAAAGAAGAAAAGTTGTTATTAAAGGTTTAAGTGTGCTCTAGGGACCCTCTATTAAGGTCTGTGTTGTTGCTGTGATCTTAAATATGTAAAAGACAATCTGAATCCAGAAGCAGGGCACATGATAGCTTTATAGCTAAACTGCTTTTAAGAAAAAAACAAGTTTTAAAGGGCAAAATAACACAGTAATAGAAATTCATTGGCATGCGAATTTTTTTCCTCTTTATAACTACTTTTACGGGGTCAGTTTTCAATATAATTCTAAGTTGCTTGATCTAAGTCAAGTGGAAAAGAAATCCAGTGTGGCCTTACATTTTTAAAAGAGGTAGTAAATGAATTAAAGTTTGTTACTAAGGTTTAAAGAAATGACTTGTAATTTTGATTTGGTTAATGTTAAACTATTTCTCATTGACTGTTACCTGTGTTTCTAAAAGTTAGAGTGCATTAATGCATCTGTTTACTAGGTTTTAAGAGTTAGACCTCTTTTGGTGTTTCATTTTAAACTAATATAGAAAATGTAGAAAATAGGTTCAGTGTTTTGGGCTAGAATATTGCTTGTGTGTTACTTTTACTGGCTGTGTTGTATAGGTAGCAGAAATAATGTTTTAAGTTAACGAGATTTCTAAATAATATGGTTGAAATAGAGTAATTTTCTTTGGGCTGCTTCTTGATACCTCACTTTTGCTCCTCCAGTGAAAACAATAAAGTTTAAGTTCTCATTGCCTCAGTTTTCTGAGACTTACATATCCTTAGAGCAGCAGTCCCCAACCTTTTGATACCAGGGACTGGTTTCATGGAAGAAACTTTTTCCACATACTGGGGTTGGAGTGGGCATGGTTTTGTGATGATTCAAGCAATTACATTTATTGTGCACTTTATTTATATTAATATTACATCAGTTCCACCTCAGTTCATTAACCATTAGACCGTGGAGTTTGGGGATCCATGCTTTAGAATAAAAGGAGAAATAAAAAAGAAGGGCATTAGATGATGTTTTAGACACCAAGTAGAGCTACAATAGAAACGTATGTCATTTTGGAAAAGTGATGTAATTAACTGGAAAGTGAGGAGGAAAGGAAGTAATGTTGCAGATTCTTAGCTATCCAGGAGAATTAGCGATTCTTTTATTCAACCAGTTCATATATGGAAATTCAAATTTAAAAACAAAATAGACAGTTGACTTTCAGAAGAATTATGTTTTTCTAGGGCATAATCCTAAAGGAAATCAGTCCTGAATATTCACTGGAAGGACTGATGCTGAAGCTGAAGCTCCAATACTTTTGCCACCTGATGCGAAGAACTGATTCATTGGAAAAGATCCTGATGCTGGGAAAGATTGAAGGTGGGAGGAGAAGGAAGTGATAGAGGATGAGATGGTTGAATGGCATCACCGACTTGATGGACATGAATTTGAGCAAGCTCTAGGAGTTGGTGATTAACAGGGAGGCCTGGTGTGCTGCAGTCCATGGGGTCTCAAAGAGTCAAACATGACTGAGCGACTGAACTGAGGGCATAATTCCATGTACTAGGAAACACAATTTGATTAAAGTTCAACTTATTGATATTCCTTTCACGTCAAGTAAAATTACTAACATTTATGCTAATTATAAGATATGAAAATTAAATATCTATTAGTATGAGAATGTAGCCTTCCTAAGTGGTCAGTGGAAAGAAATAGAGGAAAACAATAGAATGGGAAGGACTAGAGATCTCTTCAAGAGAATTAGAGATACCAAGGGAGCATTTCATGCAAAGATGGGCACAATAAAGGACACAAACGGTATGAACCTAACAGAAGCAAAAGAGATTGAGAAGAGGTGGCAAGAATACACAGAAGAAGAAGAAGAAAAAAAAAATAGATAACCACGATGGTGTGATCACTCAGCTGGAGCCAGACATCCTGGAGTCCGAAGTCAAGTGGGCCTTAGGAAGCATCACTACAAACAAAAGCTAGTGGAGGTGATGGAATTCCAGTTGAGCTATTTCAAATCCTAAAAAATGATGCTGTGAAAGTGCTACCTACACTCAATATGCCAGCAAATTTGGAAAACTCAGCAGTGAACACAGGACTGGAAAAGGTCAGTTTTCATTCCAAGCCCAAAGAAAGGCAATGCCAAAGAATGCTCAAACTACCACACCATTGCACTCATCTCACACGCTAGCAAAGTAATGCTCAAAATTCTCCAAGCTAGGCTCCAACAGTATGTGAATTGAGAACGTCCATCTAATCAAGCTGGTTTTAGGAAAGGCAAAGGAACCAGAGATGAAACTGCCAACATCCATTGGATCATCAAAAAGCAAGAGGGTTCCAGAAAAACATCTACTTCTGCTTCATTGACAACACAACAACTCTGGAAAATTCTTTAAGAGGTGGGAATACCAGACCACTTTACCTGCCTCCTGAGAAATCTGTATGCAGGTCAAGAAGCCAACAATTAGCACAAGGCATGTAACAATGGACTGGTTCCAAATTGGGAAAGGAGTATGTCAAGGCTGTATATTGTCACCTTGGTTATTTAACTTATATGCAGAGTACATCATGAGAAACACTGGGCTGGATGAAACACAAGCTGGAATCAAGATTGCCAAGAGAAATATCAATAACCTCAGATATGCAGAGAACACCACCCTTATAGCAGAAAGTGAAGAGGAACTAAAGAGCCTCTTGATGAAAGTGAAAGAGGAGAGTGAAAAAGCTGGCTTAAAATTCAGTATTCAAAAAACTAAGATCATGGCATCCAATCCCATCACTTGTTGGCAAATAGATGGGAAACAATGGAAACAGTGACAGACTTTATTTTCTTGGGCTCCAAAATTGCTGCAGATGGTGATTGTAGTCTTGAAATTAAGATATTTGCTCCTTGGAAGAAAAGCTATAACCAACCTAGAGAGCATATTAAAAAGCAGAGACATCATATTAGAACCGTCTTGACAAAGCTGTGGTTTTTCTAGTAGTCATGTATGGATGTGAGAGTTGGACCATAAAGAAAGCTGAGCGCATTGATGCTTTTGAACTTGGTATTGAAGAAGACCCTTGAGAGTCCCTTGGACTGCAAGGAGATCAAACCAGTGAATCCTAAAGGAAATCAGTCCTGAATATCCATTGAAAGGACTGATGCAGAAGTTGAAACTCCAATACTTTGGCCATCTGATGCAAAGAACCGCCTCGTTGGAAAAGACCCTGATGCTGGGAAAGATTGAAGGCAGGAGGAGAAGGGGACAACAGAGGATGAGATGGTTGGATGGCATCATGACTCGATGGACATGAGTTTCAGCAAGCTCTGGGAGTTGGTGGTGGACAGCGAGGCCTGGTGTGGTGCAGTCCATGGGATTGTAAAGAGCTGGAATCGACTGAATGACTGAACTGATATGATGAGAATGAAAAGTAATTATTTGCCAACTGCCCTGTAAGAGGATCTTGGATCCTGGTAACTTTTCTTTATGGAGTGAGGAAAGTGGGGATGTTGGACATGGTAACCAGTATAAGTGTTCAAAGTTGAGAATTGGAATAGAGCACATTGCTCTGTATAACTTGGGGAGGGATATTTAGAAGCCATTTGGGAATATCCAGAAGCTGAAAAGAAGCCAAACAATGAAGCTGAAGAAAGATGGAGGGGAACTTGGGAGAAAGAGAGTTCCTGATGAGTGAAATAAGAGAATTAGGATTAGATGGAGACTTGATGAGTGTACTCCATCCACCGATATGGTCTTACATAAATTCCACATTACCCATTAATGTTTTTGGTGCAGGTAGGTTATCTGGAGGAGAGTGCAAAGGGGTTCAGCTTTCTACTTAGCAGTGAGCACTGGCCTGTGAATTAACATACCAGGAATCTGGGTTGCATTTTGTAGGTAATGTTACATTAGGTCTGATTTTAAGCTTAAATTGGTGGGTGAAATGTAAGCATACTTGCATAGCTCAAATTGTCCACCAGAGTATTACTTTAGTGATTTTAACATATTTCCACATATTCTTTGATATTCTCCTGTTGGGAAGTGGAGCTTAACTCTTCTCCCTTTAATTGTGGGCTGGACTTAAATGACTTGCTTCTAACGGAGTCTGGAAAGGAAAGAATACTAACTTTATGGCAGGGAGATTTGGGAGCCACCATGCTGCCCTAAACAAGTGATCAAGGTTACCCTTGCTAGTCCTGGGTCATGTTATCATGTTCCCTATAACGTGATGCTCTGAGAAGGGCACTTACTTCTTGGATATTCTGTTACCATATTTATGAGCTCTGTCTGATTATGAGAAGACGTCAAAAAAACCCATATTGAAGGATGTTCTATGAAATATCTGTCTTAGAAGATACTTGAAGTGTTTTCTCTTCGAAAATACTGAAATCGTAAAAGGAAGAAAAGATTGAAAAACTTCCCCAGATCAGAGGAGACTAAAGAGATGAGATGCTCTGAAGTGTCTTGGATAAAGACCATATGATAAGTTGAATAAAGCCTATAGTTTAATGGATTTGTATCAGTGTTGACATCTTTGTTTTGATAAACCTACAAAATTGTTATGTAAGATGTTAATTTCAGGGAAAGCTAGGTGAAAGATATATGGGAATTCTAAGCTGTCTTTACAATTGTACTGTAAATCTGAATTATCAAAAATAAAACCATTCAGAGGATTTTTCCCTAAGGAAAAGTCTAAAATGATGTCTTTGGAAAACAGGAAAGGGTTATTAACTCTTTGACACAACCCCCTAATAAATATTTATTTTCCCAACATCAGCACATCATGATAATTGTTTTTTTCAGAAAGACAGACAGCTTGGTGTTTGAGAAAATGTAGTACTTTTGCCTGGAAAATCCCATGGACGGAGGAGCCTGGTGGGCTGCAGTCCATGGGGTCGCTAGAGTGAGGCACGACTGAGCGGCTTCACTTTCACTTTTCACTTCCATGCATTGGAGAAGGAAATGGCAACCCACTCCAGTGTTCTTGCCTGGAGAATCCCAGGGACGGGGGAGTCTGGTGGGCTGCCGTCTATGGGGTCGCACAGAGTCGGACACGACTGAAGTGACTTAGCAGCAGCAGCAGCAGCAGGGGTTAAGAAAGGTGGGAGAAATCTGGGAAACTTTCATGTAGTTGATAGCAGAGTTGGCCAGTTGCAAACTACAGTTGTTATTCAGGAATTATAAAAGGATGTTTATTCATCCATTAAGTAATATATGTATACCACCCAAAATGTGCCAAGAATTGTGTTAGAGTTAAAATGTGATCTTGACAGATGGGGTCCCTGGCCTTCTGAAGCTTATACCATAGTGACAAACAAACCTTTTGCAGTTCTCTTTGGAAATGTAAAGTTCTAGATAAACAAGGAATATTTGAATGCCTATCTATGTAAGTTAAAATGAGCATATAAATGAATTAAGCTTTTTAAAATAATTGACTTAAACTAAGGTATGTAAACACTTGGAAAATGTTAATATATCTTATTTGTTTGTCTTTGATGTAAAATGTGATAGGATTTTTAAATTCTAAGTTTTGGAGCTCATGAGAAAAGGACAGAAATGTATTCATTCTAGTTAGTAAAATGAAAAAATTTCTTCCCTGGAGAATTTTTGGAGTTTGAGTTCTTGAGTAAGTTAAATTCCTTAGAGTGGCAGCATGAAGTTAAGCCAGGTCTTAAAGGTGCCTCCTTCTGTTTTCAGTAAGCAGAGGTGGAAACAATTTGAAACATGAAGATGTACAAAATCTTACTGGAAGGACACTAGCAGTTACTGGCTGAAGGTTGCAGAGTCTTCCAAGGTGGATTTTGAATTTGGCTTTGGAAGTGAATGACTCTCATATTTGGGACAAGCTCATCTTTCTGGAAGTTTTTTATGGCCTTAAGTGATGCCACCTGGCTTGGGTGGGCCTTCAGTGCATACCCATTTGGAATGGCTTCTGCTTAGGACTTTGAATCCAGAAGGGGAGCCTGGGGAGCCTGACTGTTTATAATTTGATCAAACTTTATCATCTTCCTGAAGAAGTCTCCATAGTCTCCTCCCTGTGGAAAAGCCCAGGCTGGTTTTTAGTTCAAAGAAAAAATATTGAAAAGATAACCAAGTTTCACTCATTAAAGAAAAAAAAGGTGAGGCGTGACTAGGTTGGAATGATGATGTTGGGGAATAAGATAGTTCAAATATTATTAAATGGATTCATGAAAAAGATAGCAACAATTTATATCTTTTTTCTTCATATTTCTCCCTCCTTCCCTCTCCCTCTTTCTCTCTCTCTCTCTCTCACACACACACACACACACACACACATGTTAGGTGGAGTTAGACTGAAGAAGCAAGGAAAGAATAGAGATGCAGTAATTCTCAAATTTCTAGGATAATTTTTTTCAGGAAAAATTTCTAAACACATCCCACCAGCCAAAAACAAATGGATAAGTAAGTATTATTACAAATTCTACTTACCTTACAATGAAGAACAAGTATCAGACATCAAAATCACTTGGTAGCTACCTGAAAAATGTTAAGATTTGTAATACTTTATCAATTGTTAGCAGTCTTGTAATTATGATTGTTGATGTTTAATCACAGTGTCATGTCCTACTCTCTTGTGACCCCATGGACTGCAACCCACCAGGCTCCTCTGTCCATAGGATTTCCCAGGCAAGAACAACTGGAGTGGGTTGCTATTTCCTTCTCTAAGGGAATCTTCCTGACCCAAGGATCGAACCCATGTCTCCTGCATCTCCTGCTTTGGCAGGTGGATTCTCTACCTCTGAGCCACCTGGGAAGTCCCCTTTTAAAGCTTTACAAGTATCAAATTATTTAGTCTTCATATTCACTCTGTGCTTAATACATGAGAAAATACATTTCAACATGGAGAGGCAATACCATTCAGGGTTAAGAGGCAGATAGCCCGAATCTACTTCCTGTCTCTGTCATGAACTAGATGAATGACCTTGAGCAAAGTATTCAATTCTTTGTAACTCCAGCTTCCCTCTTAATAAGATGGCCTTAATGATAACTCAAGGAATTTTCATAAAAATTAAATGTGAATATTTAGTATGTAGAATATATTAATATTTACTTTATGTAAGAAGAAGAATGCCTGGACACAGCACTCTCAAAGTATTATTATATTATTTATACTCAAACCAAAATTACTCTGCGTTTTTGGGTTTCCCTGGTGGCTCAGTGGTAAAAATTCCATCTGCCAGTGCAGGAGACTCGGGTTCAGTCCCTGGGTTGGGAAGATCCCCTGGAGAAGGAAATGGCAATCCACTCCAGTATTCTTGCTTAGAAAATCTCATGGACATAGGAGCCTGACAGGCTACAGTCAGTGGGGTTGCAAAAGAGTCAGACACAGCTTAGTAACTAACCAACAACTCTGCCTTTTTCTTTAATTGTTTTTATTAGTGAGAGTAGGAGCTGTGCAGAGGGAGCAGTGATCTCATGGATAGGGGTCCATGGTTATTGTGTATACACATATATATGTGCTTTGGAGATATTTGTTGGATATGAGTAAATGATATTGAAATGTGATTGATTATATTTGTGTCAAAACAACAGTTTTAACATGTTTTGCTGTTTGCCTAAAAATAATTTTTCTTTTGAGTGTCATAGAACTTGTTGGAAAAGAGATCTGGAAATTTGGCTTTTCTCAATTTTTATGGTCTACACACATGCACCTTTTTAAGTCTAAATGCTCAAAGTGTCAAAAATTTTTTTAAACAAATGAATTGTTTTTTAGATGAAAGATTGCTCTTAGTATAAACTTTTTTCTCAAGTTTAATTTTGTTTTAACATAGATACAAACCAAAACAAACACTTTTGTGGTTAAGTTTTGAAGTTTGTATTTTCTTTAAGTTCCTTTTCTTCATTTTATTAAAGAGAGAAAAAAGGGAANAAGAGAGAAAAATGGGAAAAAAATCAAAAGGAAAAAAGTTAAAAGGAAAAAATATTTATTAAAGAGAGAGAAAAAAAGAATACTTTTTTTTTTACTGTATGTGAAGTAAGGTTTGAAGAGCCAGTTATATGTTGTGATAAAATGTCATATATGCAATAATGATGCAACCAGCATCTTTCTACCTTGATCCCCCCCTCTCCGCAGAATTTGAAAAAGTAGTCAACTGGTTTTTGGTATCATATCAGAATAGTTGAATAGATAACATAACTTGTAAATACTGTTATTTCTGCAGGCTGTAAAATTTGTTTCCAAGAAAACTGTTAGCTGTCTAAGTTCTCTGAATGTGTTATAAAATTCCCAAAGATGGGAAAGAATGATATTAAGTGGAACTTGATTAGGTAGATTGGAAAGTTGTTTATATATGATCCCCAGCGAAGTGATCTTAGGACCTGAGTGAATGAGCAGGTTGTAATTCATGTGTATGTTTTGGGCAATTCATAATCATCTGCCTCAGCTTCTTCTTAATAAATCTTTTTGGAATATTAATAGTGTTTATTTTCCCATTCTGTCTTTCTAGGCACTGAAGAAACAAGAAGCTAAAGCAGAGGAGAATGAAGGAGAAATGAAAAATAAGCTAAGACAAACAGAAAGTGAGAAGAGTAAAGTAAGATTCTGAAAATTTTCTTTCAAAGAGTACTAATGTTTGGGGCCACTGACATTCACTGAATGCCTTGAAAAGTGTCCTGAGGTCATTTGCTTATTAGTGCAGTGAGGCCTTTATGATTTGATGTGAAATCACTTGGCTTCAGGGCTCTGCCACTCTCTGCTACTTGCTCTTGGAAACATGCACAGGTCGTTTGCTACCTTGTCTTCTGGCCACTTTGCTTTTTCAGATGGGGGTTAAACTTGACCATTCCTTGTTGGAGAACATTTAAGGAGCTTGACTTTGCTGCAGGGTTAGGAAAGACCTGTTGTTTAAAGGCTGAGTATTTTGCATCTGTTCATTTTCATTACAGAAGATAAAAATAAGCAGCCTTGTTTTGAAAAATCCTCTGTTCTTATTAAATATTAAGAACCTTTGCTATAAATCCATGTCTGTGAACCTGCAGAGCCTAGCCCTTTAGAACTGGAAGGTGATTCAGAGGCCAAACAACTCTGTTCAATTTGCAAATAAGTAGGTTTCAGGCTGAGCCCAGAGTAATAAATGATAAAGTGAAAATTTGCCCCCGCTCTATTGTTCTTTATCCCACATTGTCTTTTCCGTTTGCCTTTGCCTCCTTTATTTCACCAAATTCCGTAGAGTTCCATGATGCAGCTCTGCTGCCTTCATGGTGGTAAGCAAGATGTGTCGGGCCATCATGCTTGCCCTTTGGGAGCCGAGACTGCTGCCATTACCCAGGAAATATGACCAGGGTAGGCCCTGGTAGATTTTCAAACTACTTTGACTTCAGGGTGATTTCTTCCTTTTTTATTTAGCGATGGAAACAAGAGAACTGGTCAGGTAATATTTTGTGTGGATTCTCTGCCTCCACAGGTACTTTACAGCTGGCTTAGAGTTGACCTTTGACCAGTGTGGGCTTAGGAACCGTGACCCTCTGTGAAGTCTAAAATCCGAGTATAACATGTAGTTGGCCTCTGTACTTGCAGTTTCTCTCTAGCTACACTTCCACACCTGTGAACTCAACCCACTGGGGATCCTGTAATACTGTGGTGTTTACAATTAAAAAAATCCGTGTGTAAATGGACTTCTGTGATTCGAAACTATGTTGTTCAAGGGCCAGCTCTACTTTAAAAAATACGTGATGTTTATTTTCTGAGCTGCATGTATGGTATTTAAAAAGCATATATAATTGGATTAGAAAATTGTTTTGAAATAATAGGTCCGTAGAGGTTGCAAAATAAAATGTGCCCTGTGCCCTTTACCCAGTTATTCTCAACATTTTGTTTTATTGCCATCCAGTATCAAAACCAGCGAATTGACACTTGCAATGCATCCAGCTTGTGCAGATTTCACCAGTTTCATTGTGTGTCGAGTGAGTCTGTGTGTGTGCGTACTTATCTTATTGCCGCCACAGTCAAAGCACGAAGTGTTCCATCACCACAGTGCTCCCCCGTGCTTCTCCTTAGTAGCCACACCGACCACACGCACAATTTCTGAAGGACTAATGTATAGATAGTAGTTTGTTCAAATGAAGTGATAATTTAGGATAACTATTAAAATCGAAGCACTTAATAACATCTTAATACAAGCTTGTGATTTCACAAAATGACCTTACCCTTACAAATTGCAAGCATGTCCAGCATATGTAAGCTCTGGATTTTTAGCAAACATTTTTTCCATCTGAAAGGGGAGGAAAAGTGATTTTCCCTTTACAAACCTTTTAGGTTCTTTGACTGGTCTAATAATTAAATTGATGTCAAGTAGATTAATAGGAGAAAAAGCATTTAATTTTGTTTGTATGGGAGCCCCACAAACATATGAGGTACAAAGGCAATGAGGCAATTGAAGCTTATCTTCCATCCTGAGCTAAGGGAAGGAATAGGGGCCTGGGACTTCAGAGGGAAGGAAGGCAGTTCACAGGAAGTGAGAAGGGTGGGTTATGGTTAACAGATGTTTGCCCTGCCACGCAGGTATATCTTTCAGATACAGAGAGTATCTTTAGTAATAGCTCTCTTCCTGGTACAGACCCACTTTCTAAATTTTTTTATGCAGTTAAGGGGAAGATGAAAAGCTTTTCCTGAGTCTGCTTGGCTTTGCTTACCATCAGCTCACAATAATACTTGAGCCAAAGAGGTGTACTTTGGGGTGGCATATTTTTTTCCCCTTCTCATCCTGTTCTATTTTTCAACTTGAAATAAGCTAGGCATGGTGACTTTGTAGCGTATTTAGTCACCTAACTGGCACATTTTCTGTGGGTATTATTTAATGGCGGTATTATTAGGGAAATTTAAAATGTCTTATTCTGAATTGAGATACTTCAAAATTTTTGGAATGTTATGAATATTGGAAATATTAGGACTATAAGACTATTAAGAATATACAGTAGTTACCAACTGGATGAAATATACTTTGAGTCATTGGTCCCTGAAATTTTTATTCTAATTTAGTTCATATGATACTACATGTAGTAATTTAAAGAAAAAATTACTTTAGAATTTTGCATTAAAATGATTTAAAACTGAAGGGAGCTCAGAGATTGTCTTATATAAAACCCTTATTTTAGAGATAACAGAAAGGAGGCCTTTACGGAAAAAAGATTTAAACAGGGTCATAATTGAGATGAAACTGACTAGAGTGCAGACCTCCTGCACTCTGGTCTGGTTCAGTTTTAGTTGTTTAATTACCATTATTTTAATGGGAGCATTGATATGTGTTTATCTCAAGATGTTAGCTGTAAAAGTGTGAAAATCTTTACACTTTTCTCCTCTTAATCTATGCCTGTAATAATTTAGTTTTCTTCTGCCCCATTGGACATTTTTCCTTATCCTTTGATGAAACTCTAGCTTCAACAGGAATTGGAGCTATCTCGAAGGTTACTGAATCAGTCAGAAGGCAGTAGAGAAACACTTTTGCATCAGGTAAGTATGCAAGCTATGATAATCTGCTTTTACATTAAATCAGGATTGAGTCTCTTTCCCTATTAAATGTTTTTGTGAAAGGGCAAAAAAATTCAGGTCTAGGAAATTTTTTTCCTAACAAATGTATGTTAGAACACATAAGCAAAAGATGAAATCCTTTCAGGAAGATGCAGAGAAAGCCAGCACAAAGCGCCAGCCCAGGCTCCTCCTGTGACAGTGCATCTTGCTGATTGCTGCTCCAACTCTTAGCGTAACCAGTGTAAAAGTGAGACTGGATGGGTAAGATGCAATTTTCCTGGGAGCTTTATTTTATTAGAGGAGGCACTGGAGAGTGAAGGAGGAAGTAAAACACATAAGACAGGCCTTTGCATGTTCAAGTTCCCTTGACTGTGTCATTGTCTAATATTCTCGTTTTTGAGATGCTACCTGCTTCCTTTCGACCAGAGATAAGGCTTAATTTTAAAACATAATATTTTGTAGCCCATTAGTCCATAATAGTTGTTTGGTGCTTCTGATGTTTAAAGTTCAGCAGCTTGAAACATACATTGGGAAAGGGCATTGGATTTCTAACTGTCTTTCTGCTTGTGTTTAGTGTAAATTGCAGTTGTACTTGCCTCTCTTTTGAGGTTTGGGTTACATAACTCACTACATAATATGCTAGGTAGGTAAAGATGTCAGACATTATAGATGTTCAGGAGTACTTTATTTGACGATTAATCCTGAAAATGCAACATAGCACCTGTTTTACAAAAATCCTTAAAAACATGTAATGGCTTTGTTCTGCAGCCAGTGGAATGATGGAATTAATGTTGGCAGAGTTTAGACTTTCCTTTTTGGAAGGTTATATCTATATTCAATTCTTCTGGTTCTAGAACTCTGCCTTATAACTTCTAATCTTTTGAAATAAGAGATTTCTGTGTTTAGGTTGCCATTGTGACTTTAGCTGAGATGTACTGCCACCGCTAACTTGTTTAATGGTCATTGGGGACTTGCCTGCTAGACTCCAGATACACGAAGATGAATAAAAGGGTACCTGACCTCAAGGAGTTTATACTTTTTTCAAACAGCCTTTAGTGCTTATTTATTTTGAGCAGTACTTTTATATCAAAATGTTTTAAATTGTGATCATTTCACTTGACTTGACCAACCAACAGACTACATTCACATGAAAGAAAATAAGTGAAAAGTGTAAAAACATACAGTACTTAACGGGAGGTGATTTGGTTAATAGTAGAGTGGATTGAGGTGAAAATAGGGATTTTGTAAAATGTGGTCAAATTATTTGTCATAGACACAAAGAAGGGGAAAATGCCTTCATCGTGAAAGGAGTAGGAGTAAAGAAGTGAAGCTAGAGACTATTCCACTGTGCTTGTCATAATGAGATAAACTTGGCTTCAGCTTGTGCTTACAGTAATCTGTTGGAAGTGATTTCTTCCCCTAGGGAAATAATTTGTAATAATTTATAAGTTCAATTGTTATTTTCCTGCTTTTAAAACTAATGAAAGTTTCACCTTTGATTATATGTATTTAGGTAGAAGAACTCCGTACACAGCTTATGAAAGCAGAAGGAGAGCCAAAGGGTTTACATCATCAAGTATCTCAGATTTCCAGGCAACGGTCAAGTCTTCAGGATGAACATGGAGATGACTGGAGGTTTAGGAGAGGTATAATTCTGATTTGTAAATGTCTGGGGCCTTTTAAAAAAACTTTTATTGGAGTATAGTTGGTTTACAATATTGTGTTAATGTCTGTTGTTTTTGATTTCCTTAAATAATTTTCATTTTCCATATAGCTTTTCTTATGTTCTTTTCACCATATTTCTTGATCTACTACAAGGTTTTCCAAGTTAATCATAGTTTAGCATGCAGTTTTTAAAAACAGACATAATTTTATAGCAGTATTGAGCAGATGGTACAGAGATTTCCCGTATATGCCTGCTTCTTCATATCACAGCTTCCCCAACTGTCAACATCCCTGACCCCAGTGGTGCATTTGTTATAACTAGTGAGTTGGATATTGACACATCATTGTCGTCCAAAGCCCATAGTTTACCTTAGGGTCACTTTTGGTATTGTGTGTTCTGTAGGATTAGACAAACATGCAGTGACATGTATCCCTCATGATCATATCATAGCGTAGTTTCACTGCCCTTAAAATTCTCTATGTTTCACTATTCATCCCTCTCTTCCCCTAACCTCTGACAAACACTAATCTTTTTATCGTTTCCTTAGTTTTGCCTTTTCCAGAATCTATCAGTAGTTGGAATCATGCAGTAGTATGTAGCCTTTTCCGATTGGCTTCTTTACTTAGTCATATCCCTTTAAGTTTCCTCCATATCTTTTCATGGCTTGGAAGTTCTTCAAAAGAAAAAAAAAAAAACTTTTTTTTTTTAAAGCACTGCATAATATTTCATTGTTTGGATGTACCATAATTTATTTACCCATTCATGTATAGAAGCCTGTCTTGGTTTCTTCCACACTTTGGCAATCATGAATAAAACTTCTGTAAACTAAACATCTGTGTGCAGGTTTCTGTGTAGACAAAAAGGTTTCATCTCTTTTGGATAAATATCAGAGAGTGTGACTGCTCAGTCATATGACAGGAGTGGTTAGGTTTGTAAGAATCTTCAAACTCTCTTCCAAAGTAGCTATATCATTTTGCCTTCTACCAGCAGTGATGAGATTTCCTGTTCTTCCTCCTTCTCAACATTGAGAATTGTCAGCATTCTGTATTTTAGCCATCCAGATAGGTTTGTAGTGGCATCTTATTTTAATTTGCATTTTCCTGATAACATGGTGTGGAGCATTTATTTATATGCTTCTTTACTATCTATATCTATATATATATCTTTTCTGCTGAGATATTCATTAAAGTCTTTGGCCCATTTTTTAGTGTTTTCCGGTTATTGTTGAGTCATTTGTATATTTTGGATAGCAGTCCTTTATCAGTTCACTTCAGTCGCTCAGTCGTGTCTGACTCTTTGCAACCCCATAAATCGCAGCACGCCAGGCCTCCTTGTCCGTCACCAACTCCCGGAGTTCACTCAGACTCACGTCCATCGAGTCTGTGATGCCATCCAGCCATCTCATCCTCTGTTGTCCCCTTCTCCTCCTGCCCCCAGTTCCTCCCAGCATCAGAGTCTTTTCCAATGAGTCAACTCTTTGCATGAGGTGGCCGAAGTATTGGCATTTCAGCTTCAGCATCATTCCTTCCAAAGAACACCCAGGGCTGATCTCCTTTAGAATGGACGGGTTGGATCTCCTTGCAGTCCAAGGGACTCTCAAGAGTCTTCTCCAATACCACAGTTAAAAGCATCAATTCTTTGGTGCTCAACCTTCTTCATAGTCCAACTCTCACATCCATACATGACCACAGGAAAAACCAGAGCCTTGACTAGATGGATGTTAGTCGGCAAAGCAATGTCTCTGCTTTTGAATATGCTATCTAGGTTGGTCATAACTTTTCTTCCGAGGAGTTAAGCGTCTTTTAATTTCATGGCTGCAGTCACCATCTGCAGTGATTTTGGAGCCCCCCAAAATAAAGTCTGACACTGTTTCCACTGTTTCCCCATCTATTTCCCATGAAGTGATGGGACTGGGTGCCATGATCTTCGTTTTCTGAGTGTTGAGCTTTAAGCCAACTTTTTCACTTTCCACTTTGACTTTCATCAAGAGGCTTTTGAGTTCCTCTTCACTTTCTGCCATAAGGGTGGTATAAGGGTGGTGTCATCTGCATATCTCATGATGTACTCTGCATAGAAGTTAAATAAGCAGGGTGACAATATACAGCCTTGATGTACTCCTTTTCCTATTTGAAACCAGTCTGTTGTTCCATGTCCAGTTCTAACTGTTGCTTCCTGACCTGTATACAGATTTCTCAAGAGGCAGGTCAGATGGTTTGGGATTCCCATCTCTTGAAGAATTTTCCACAGTTTATTGTGATCCACACAGTCAAAGGCTTTGGCATAGTCAATAAAGCAGAAATAGATGTTTTTCTGGAACTCTCTTGCTTTTTCCATGATCCAGCAGGTGTTGGCAATTTGATCTCTGGTTCCTCTGCCTTTTCTAAAACCAGCTTGAACATCAGGAAGTTCACAGTTCACATATTGCTGAAGCGTGGCTTGGAGAATTTTCAGCATTACTTTACTAGCATGTGAGATGAGTGCAATTGTGCGGAAGTTTGAGCATTCTTTGGCATTGCCTTTCTTTGGGATTGGAATGAAAACTGACCTTTTCCAGNGTCGTGAAGATCCTTTTTGTACAGTTCTTCTGTGTATTCTTGCCATCTCTTCTTAATATCTTCTGCTTCTGTTATGTCCATACCATTTCTGTCCTTTATCGAGCCCATCTTTGCATGAAATGTTCCCTTGGTATCTCTAATTTTCTTGAAGAGATCTCTAGTCTTTCCCATTCTGTTCTTTTCCTTTGTTTCTTTGCATTGATCGCTGAAGAAGCCTTTCTTATCTCTTCTTGCTGTTGTTTGGAACTCTGCATTCAGATGCTTATATCTTTCCATTTCTCCTTTGTTTTTTGCCTCTCTTCTTTTCACAGCTATTTGTAAGTCCTCCCCAGACAGCCATTTTGCTTTTTTGCATTTCTTTTCCATGGGGATGGTCTTGATCCCTGTCTCGTGTACAATGTCAGGAACCTCAGTCTATAGGTCATCAGGCACTCTATCTATCAGATCTAGGGCCTTAAATCTATTTCTCACTTTCACTGTATAATCATAAGGGATTTGATTTAGGTCATACCTGAATGGTCTAGTGGTTTTCCCTACTTTCTTCAGTTTAAGTCTGAGCCACAGTCAGCTCCTGGTCTTGTTTTTGCTGACTGTAATGAGCTTCTCCATCTTTGGCTGCAAAGAATATAATCAATCTGATTTTGGTGTTGACCATCTGGTGATGTCCATGTGTAGAGTCTTCTCTTGTATTGTTGGAAGAGGGTGTTTGCTATGAGCAGTGCATTTTGTTGGCAAAATAGTCTTTGCCGTGCTTCATTCTGCATTCCGAGGCCAAATTTGCCTGTTACTCCAGGTGTTTCTTGACTTCCTACTTTTGCATTCCAGTCCCCTATAATGAAAAGGACATCTTTTTTGGGTGTTAGTTCTAAAAGGTCTTGTAGGTCTTCATAGAACCATTTAACTTCAGCTTCTTCAGTGTTACTGGTTGGGGCAAAGACTTGGATTACTGTGATATTGAATGGTTTGCCTTGGAAACAAACAGAGATCATTCTGTCGTTTTTGAGATTGCAACCAAGTACTGCATTTTGGACTCTTTTGTTGACCATGATGGCTACTCCATTTCTTCTGAGGGATTCCTGCCCACAGTAGTAGATACAATGGTCATCTGAGTTAAATTCACCCATTCCAGTCCATTTTAGTCTCTGATTCCTAGAATGTCGACCTTCACTCTTGCCATCCCTTGTTTGAGCACTTCCAATTTGCCTTGATTCATGGACCTGACATTCCTGCTTCCTATGCAATATTGCTCTTTACAGCATTGGACCTTGCTTCTATCACCAGTCACATCCACAGCTGGGTATTGTTTTTGCTTTGACTCCATCCCTTCATTCTTCCTTGAGGTATTTCTCCACTGATCTCCAGTAGCATATTAGGCACCTACTGGCCTGGGGCGTTCCTCTTTCAGTATCCTCTCATTTTGCCTTTTCATACTGTTCATGGGGTTCTCAAGGCAAGAATACTGAAGTGGTTTGCCATTCCCTTCTCCAGTGGACCACATTCTGTCAGACCTCTCCACCATGACCCGCCCGTCTTGGGTTGCCCCATGGGCATGGCTTAGTTTCATTGAGTTAGACAGGGCTGTGGTCCTAGTGTGATTAGATTGACTGGTTTTCTGTGAGTATGGTTTCAGTCTGTCTGCCCTCTGATGCCCTCTTGCAACACCTACCATCTTACTTGGGTTTCTCTTACTTTGGCTGTGGGGTATCTCTTCACGGCTGCTCTAGCAAAGCGCAGCTGCTGCTCCTTACCTTGGATGAAGGGTATCTCCTCACTGCTGCCCTTCCTGACCTTCAACGTGGGATAGCTCCTTGAGGCCCTCCTATGCCCGCACAGCCACTGCTTTATCAGTATGTCTTTGCAAATAATATCTCAGAGTTTATGGTTTGGCTTTTCATTCTCTTAAGATTATCTTTCACAGAGCTGAAATTTTAATTTTAATGAAGTCCAGCTTATTCATTCATTCTTTCATGGATTGTGAGTTCGGTTTTATATCTAAAAAGTCATTGCCAAACTGCAAATCATTCTCTTACCTTCTAATAGTTTTATAATTTTGCATTTTACATTTTTTTAAATTTATTATTTTATTTTATTTTACTTTACAATACTGTATTGGTTTTGCCATACATCAAGATGAATCTGCCACGGGTGTATATGTGTTCCCAATCCTGAATCTCCCTCCCTCCCCATACCATTTCTCTGGGTCATCCCAGTGCACCAGCCCCAAGCATCCTGTTTCCTGCATTGATCCTAGACTGGCAATTCGTTTCTTTTATGATATTATACATGTTTCAATGCCATTCTCCCAAATCGTCCTACCCTCTCCCTTTCCCAGTTTCCAAAGGACTGTTCTATACATCTGTGTCTCTTTTGCTGTCTGGCATACAGGGTTATCGTTACCATCTTTCTAAATTCCATATATATGTGTTAGTATACTGTATTGGTGTTTTTCTTTCTGGCTTGCCGGGAGCCAGCACGATGAGTCCCACCCATGGCAAAGGTCATGAGGTGAAGGGGCCTGACAGGCAAAGGCGAGTCAGGCCTTAAGGGAGCCTCGTTGGATCTGCTCGTGCATCTACCCCAAAACCAGAGTCTGCCTGCCTTACTGCATTATGCTTTTTGCTTACGCTTCTGACATTACTAGGGGCTGTCCCCCACCACCCTCCTCTAAAAGGAATTAACTTAGAGCTCCAGCTAACAGTCTCCTGCATATAAAAGGAGCATCTCAGCTCAGACCCCTCTGGTAGCTTTCTAACTTGCCTGACAGGTCTGTCCGGACCTTTTACAGCTGCACATGTGATTGCTCACAGCCTCCGGACTATGAGAGGCACAGGAAGCTTAAAATATCCTCGGAATGTAGAGGCTTCTAAGGAGTCAAAATCATTAGAATAGAACTAATTAGTGGTTTCATTGTTGAGCCAATACTTGCTGCCAAATTTTCATATCTTTTATGTGTTGATATAGTTGATATATAGAAAAAACAAGTAGCAACATAGATCTTTGAGTTAAGTACCTTCTTTGTTATAATCCACTGCACCTTTGTTCTACAGGGATGTAACTTTATTTAGTGCTTTGAGGATGATGCAGATTAAAGAAAAATATTTAGGGGAAATGAGATTAACATTCATTAAGGAAGAGAGCCATAAAGTGTTAACAGACCTCTTGGACAGAAGATAATGTAAATCACCTGAGACCTTTTGTATACGGAAAGACATGCAGAAAGAAAACCTGGTATCGATAAGGGTCAGGACTGCTGCCCCTGCATGACTCTGTATCTTCCGTTATGTAAAAATTAGGGTATATAAACACCTTTTGAAAATAAAGTTATGGAGGTTTTTGCACAAGCTTGGCCTCTCCTGTGTCGACTCTCTCTCCTTCCCTCTCTTTTTCAGGCTGATCCCTTGGAACGCAGAGGCTCTCCGTGCTTACTTATTTGCCCGGGCTTCTAAGACCCACGTGAGAGGGAGCCCAAGGCGGGGCACCCTCTGCTATTCAGGCAGGCGCCTGTGGCCTAACATAGATGGTGCAAGTTTCTTGTCTTGAGACTTTATTAGCTTTCTGTGTAAACCAAGGAATATCAGCCTCTTTTCTCCTCTATTTGTTCACTACATTATTCTTCCCTAATCTCTCTTTAAATTTCTAGTTAATCTCTCTTTAATTACCGACTCCATCCCTGCTTCGAATTACCCTGGATCCACTGGGGCTGGACCCTGGCACTGGCTTACTTTACTCTGTATAATCGACTTCAGTTCATCCACCTCATTAGAACTGATTCAATGTATTCTTTCTAATGGCTGAGTAGTACTCCATTGCGTATATGTACCACAGCTTTTTTATCCATTCATCTGCTCATGGACATCTAGGTTGCTTCCATGTCCTGGCTATTATAAACAGTGCTGCGATGAACATTGGGGTACATGTGTCTCTTTCTATTCTGGTTTCCTCGGTGTGTATGCCCAGCAGTGGGATTGCTGGGTTATATGGCAGTTCTATTTCCAGTTTTTTAAGGAATCGCCACACTGTTCTCCATAGTGGCTGTACTAGTTTGCATTCCCACCACCAGTGTAAGAGAGGGTTCCCTTTTCTCCACACCCTCTCCAGCATTTATTGCTTGTAGACTTTTGGATCGCAGCCATTCTGACTGGAGTGAAATGGTTCCTCATTGTGGTTTTGATTTGCATTTCTCTGATAATGAGTGATATTGAGCATCTTTTCATGTGTTTGTTAGGCATCTGTATGTCTTCTTTGGAGAAATGTCTATTTAGTTCTTTGGCCCATTTTTTGATTGGGTCGTTTATTTTTCTGGAATTGAGCTGCAGGAGTTGCTTGTGTATTTTTGAGATTAGTTGTTTGTCATTTTGCATTTAAATCTGTGATCTATTTTGAATTAATTTTTTTGGAAGATTTAAGTTCTGTGTCTAGATTCAGTTTTTTTTTTTTTTTTTTGGCATGTGAATCTTCAGTTCTAGTGTTCTTTGTTTAAAAAGACTATCTTTTCCCCATTGTATTGCTTTTGTTCTTTGTTGAAGATCAGTAGACTGTTTCATGTGGGTCTAGTTCTGGGCTCTCGGTTCTGTCCCAGGTGTCTACCTGTTGGCCAGTACCACACTGTTTTTTGGATAAGGTCAGTCCTCCAACTCTTTCCTTCTTATTCAGTGTTGCTCTTGCTATTTGGGATTCTTTGCCACTCTTTGTAACTTTAGAATCAGGTTGTCAATATACACAAAATAACTTGCTGGGATTTTGATTGGCTTGCGTTGACTCTGTTGCTGAAGTTGAGAAGTACTGACATTTTGACAATAGTGAGTCTTCCTGTCCATGAACATGGATCATCTTTCCATTTATTTTGTTCATGCTTGATTTCTTTCATCAGAATTTGGTAGTTTTCATCATATAGATTTTGTTAGATTTATACTTAAGTATTTGATTTTGGGGCTTCTCAGGTGGCTCCATGGTAAAGAATCTGCCTGTTCATGCAGGAGACTCTGGAGACATGGGTTTGATTCCTGGCTCGGGTAGATCCCCTGGAGTAGGAAATGGCAACCCACTACAGTATTCTTACCTGGAAAATTCCATTGGCAAAGGAGCCTGGTGGGCTGCAGTTCATGAGGTAGCAAAGAGGTGGACTTCACTGAGTGCCTGGCATGCATGCATTTAATTTGGGGGGATGCTAATGTAAATAGCATTGTATGTTTAATTTCAAATTTCACTTGCTTGTTGTTGATATTAGCATCCAGTTTTAATGTCTTCTCTGCTTGATTTTTCAACCCATTTCTGTTGTCAGACCTGCTTATCTCATGAGTCTTCCTTTCAGAAAGAGCCAACAAGCCAGTTGTGGAATTTTTTTAAATATGTGTGCATACATATATGCACACATGCACACACACATATATGTGAATGTATTTATGAGTGTGTATTTGTACTTAAACTGTAAATCCCTATGCTTTTCACTTTCTCTTCATCTGATTTTCAATATAAATTAATATTCTATCTTTGTTTTGTTACCTGGAGATTGGGGAAAAAATTAATCAGATTGTAGAATTGGTCATGAACCATATGACTGGCTTTTTTAATGTTGATTAGAAAGGCATTGTGTTTGAAAATCTTTAGAATGTTTTTTCAGTGGAGGTGTTGAGTTAGGTTGTAGAATTTAGTTACTCTGGATATATTTCTTTTTGAAAGTTTTGTGTTTAACAGAAATGGTGATATTGAAATTTTATAATGTTTTCTAACAGACTACTAAAGATTGGTCCACTCTAAATCATTTAAATATTAAGGCATTTTACTCAAATGCCTAAATTACCATAGAAAGTGTTTGATGTTATAAATTACCCAGATTCCCTACACTTAACTCAATATGCTGCCTAAGTTAGCATTCCCACATTACCAGAAAATCTTCTTAATCTACCAGAAATGGCAGATTTTGACATACCTGTCCTAATATATTTGCATGCCATTAAGTTCAGTTGAGTTTCATGTGTTATTGTAATTTAAAGATATCTTGACATTAGAAGCTTGGAAGAAAAGCTATGACAAACTTAGTGTATTAAAAAGCAGAGACATCACTTTGTTGACAAAGGTCTGTATAGGCAAAGGTATGGTTTTTCCAGTAGTCATGTACAGATGTGAGAGTTGGACCATAAAGTAGTCTGAGCACTGAAGAATTGATGCTTTCGAACTGTGGTGCTTGAGAGTCCCTTGGACAGCAAGCACATCAAACCAGTAAATCCTAAAGGAACTCAACCCTAAATATTCACTGGAAGGACTGATGCTGTGCTCCAATACTTTGGCCACCTGATGTGAAGAGCTGACTCATTGGAAAAGACCCTGATGCTGTGAAAGATTAAAGGCAGTAGGAAAAGGGGACGACAGAGGATGAGATGGTTGGATGGCATCACCGACTCAATGAACATGAGTTTGAACAAACTTCGGGAGATAGTGAAGGACTGGAAAGCCTTGTGTGCTACAGTCCATGGGGTCACAAAGAGTCAGACACAACTTAGCCACTGAACAACTTTACAATTTATTTTTAAAAGTAAAATATAGTATTAAGATTATTTACCACATTTTCATGAAGTTGTACATAGGATTTCTCATTTTGTTTGGAAAAAGATTCTGTGGTACATTTGTTATATGTTTTGTTGTCTTATAAAATCTAGTTATTTTTGGTGTCTTTGAGGATTCAAAGAATCTCACTTTTTTAAGCTACTTACCAGGCTTAATGAAAATGTGAAAGTTCTCTTATTGTTGTGGCAATGGACTTCTTCACCTTCTTTTAATAATTCTAGAGTTTTTATCTTTATAGAATACTTGCATTATTTAAAAAAATTCTATGTAAGAAATTGTACTTGTCATCTTCTGCCTGTTCTTTATTCCTCTGCAAAATGACTTCCACTTCTGCTTCTAAAATTGACTTTGCTTAGTTTACTAGTAGTCTCCTCTGTCAAATTCAAAGGAATTTTTAATTACTTGCCTTAGTTGTTTCCCATTTGTTTCCTCTCCCTTAAAGCTCTTCCACTGACCTGATTGTTCCTACTGTTTCCTGGTTGGTCTGTCTTAGTTGTTTTCAGTCTTTCCATCTGAATCTCTTCCGTTTGTTTCCAGTTTGCGTTTTAAATCTTGCTGTGTTCTAGAATCCTATTTATGGATTTTCCCACTTGGTGCTTCTCCCCTGGGGTTGTTATTTAATCTTAGGCTTTAGCTGTCACCTAGAAAGGCTGATCCCTAAAGGGAGCTCTTCTCACTCTCCTCACCTCCGGCCCTCCAGATGGGGGTGCTCCTTGGGTGTCTCTGTGCTGTTCCAGCATGCTCAGGAACAGGTTTACAACTGAATTTGTACTTCCCTCCAAACCTGTTTTTACTTCCTATCTTAACTGGTCGAATGTTTCTTTATCCAGATAAGCCTAAAATACAAAGAACGTCCGAGCTTACTTCTCCCCTCCATCTAATTAGTCTCTGTATCCTGTCTGTTTGAAGATCCTGATAGCTTTTGAAGTGGCTTCTTTCGTATTCCCACTAACCCAGTTTAGGCATGTGTTATTTCATCTCTGTTACCCTCTTAACTTGTCTTATGCTAGTTTGTCTGTAATCTGTCTTCGGTCCTGCTACAAAAGGGACCCTTCTAAGACACAAACCTGTCATGTTATTCTCTTGATTAAAACCTCTCATAATTTATTGAGTTCTTACAGGGCATCATGCTACTCATCTTACACTATGTCTTTTAGTTCTTAGAAATATTCTATGAGAAAGATACTCTTCTTATTTCCATTTTAATGATTTTTTTTTTAAAGGCTGAAAAACAAAACAACTGAATTCTTTGCTTAAAGTCACATTTGTGGGAAAAGTGAAGTCGCTTAGTCATGTCTGACTCTTTGCGACCCGTGAACTGTAGCCCACCAAGCTCCTCCATCCATGGGATTCTCCAGGCAAGAATAGTGGAGTGGGTTGCCATTTCCTTCTCCAGGGGATCTTCCCCACCCAGGGATCGAACCCAGGTCTCCCACATTGCAGGCAGATGCTTTAACCTCTGCACCACCAGGGAAATAGCAAACCAAATCTTTTTTCTTTCCAGGCTTGAACTCTTTAACTGCTATCCTCTACCGACCCATTAACGTTTGTAGCAAGAATTCTTTAAAATGGAGCGTATGAGATAATCCTCTGGGAGGAGAGTGTCTCTAACACTATTTGTGTCGTATACTTTGTGTTTTAAGTATTTTAATTTTTATAAATGTTTCATTATATATGCATATATGTGTTATACCTTTATATATATCTACACTTTAGTATTTTATTTAGGAACTTCCCTAAATGGTAAAGAATCTGTCTGTAATGCAGGAGATCCAGGTTCGATCCCTGGGTTGGGAAGCTCCTATGGAGAAGGGAATGGCAACCCACTCCAGTATTCTTGCCTGGAGAGTCCCATAGACAGATGAGCCTGGTGGGCTATAATCCATGGGGTCACAAAGAGTCAGCCACAACTGAGCAACTAACACTATGCTACTACTGCTATTTTATGTGTAAAACATATCAAAATATTATGTCTCCATATCAAATACATAGATCTGTTTTATAAAATACATATATGTATGTTTATATACATATACAATCTTCATAAGTCATATAATAGTATTCATACTAACATTAATTTGCATATATGTGTGTATATACTAATATTATATATACCATGAAACATGTCTAGGTGGGTACTATAGAGAGAGAGCTGCACACACATATGCGTATTTGTATGGGCTTCCCAGGTGGCTCAGCGGTCAAGAACCTGCCTGCCAGTTCAGGAGACATAAAAGATGTGGGTTCAATCCCTGGTTGGAGAAGATTCCCAGGAGGAGGGCATGGCAACCCACTCCATTATTCTTGCCTAGAAAATCCCATGGACAGAGGAGCCTGGCAGGCTATAGTCCATGAGTTCACAAAAGAGTCAGACATGACTAAAGTGACTTGGAACACGTGGGTATATATTAATAAACTTATAAAAGTTATTTTAAAGATGAATGGACATGTGTATTTTTCAAATGAATAAATACATTTATACATAAAATATGCATATTTTCAGGTTGATGATCTAGCAGGAGTGGGCAAAGGATGGCCCATGAGGCAAATCCAGATTGCTTCCTGTTTTTGAATAAAGAAACTTTATTTGAATACAGCTACTCCCATTCATTTATGCATTGTCCAGGTCACTTTTGTAATATAATATCAAAGATGAGTATTTGTGATGGAGACCATATAGCTGCAGCATTTACTGTCTGACCTTTTACAGAAAATGTTTGTTAACTCTTAGTCTGTAGGCTGATTTCCAAGCTCCCTGGCAGCGTATGACTGCTGACTCTACTGACTCGCCTTCCTCACAAGTATTAGCTATGTAGAACGTGATGTGTGCAGTTACCCGAATATGAAATCCAATATTGTTGCTCAGTGCTTTATGCTGTTTCCTTCCCCTGAAATATCAACCCAGCTTCATCTGCTTTGCTAGGTGAATTTTTTAATCTATTTTTCAGAACTAACTTTTAAACCAATTCTTACAACCTCAGTTTCTTATTAAGATAGAGTTAATCATTCTGTCCTTTGGACTGATTTTGTATGATAACCATTTACTATACAGAAATTATACAGATACAGGGAAATATTTGTACAGTATCTGAGTGTCCTCTTATCACTGTTAAAATACCTATGCATCTTTCATACACACTGTACAATTTTGACAGTTTAATATTTCTGAAGTAGGGATGTGTCTTAGGAATGATCTGTAAATTGTATTTGCTAGTGTTTCCTTCCTTCTTTCATTTTCTGGAAGTGAAAGTACTAGAAAAGAGTATATGTGCCCGTTTTTGACATCTTAACTTCATAGAAGTACTTTATTTATATCCTTTTCCTGTTCTTAGAATGCAAGCTCATTGAGAAAAGGGTTTTCCTGTTATTTATTTTTGAAAAAGATGGTGTTACAGTGCCCTTTTCATCATATACCAAATATTTCATACTGAACTAAAAGTACATACTATGTCAATTTATATTGTTCAGTTGTAGGTTGTTGTCTCCAGAACTAGTAAGTTAAAGGTCAGAACACAATCAAGATTTAGCTGCCTCCTTTGCTTATGTTGCAAGAAAAGCATTTTGTTATGTGAACTTCAGTAACTTCAGTAAGCTGTAGAAGCTTAGTTGAAAATACTTTCAGTATTTTTGTTTAAGAGTTTGGGAGTAATATAGGGATATAAGACAAGTTAAAGAAAAATGCATAGAATTTTCCTGAAATAAATTATACTGGAAATCGGATAGCAGTCCAAGTCCAGTATCAAAATGGGATAGCACTGGATGATGTAGCTATGTATTTTAGAAAATTGTGTAAGACTTGAAATAATAGAATGGTGAGTTGGTGACAGTGACATTTAATAAGTGGATTGTATGGAGTAGAGTTAATATTAATAAGCCTACCATTTGAGAGTACATTATCCTGTGAATAATGAACAACCATCACGCTTTACATTTTCTCTCTTAAGGGGTTGAGCGAGAGGATCTGGAGAAGCAGAAGTCAGATTTGAGAGTGCAGCTGAACTTCAGTGCAATGGCTTCTGAGTTAGAGGAAGTGAAGCGGTGCTTGGAGCGAAAGGACAAGGAGAAAGTACATTTGGCAGCCCAAGTGGAGGTGACTTTGCTATGTTTAAGCCATTTTCAAAAGACTTTAGTTTTATTTCATAGCATTGCATAGTGAAATTTTAATATAAAGATTGTGATGTTTTACTAACTCAAGTTTGGGTGGAGAAAATGTCAAGTTATCTAGATGGTTACTTTAATTACATAGATAAATTTCTATGGACTCATTTCTCTTCATTTGAACCTCAAAGCCAGGATACCTATGAAACCTGAAAATATTCTTCCACTAGCAGTTGAGCCCTTCCCTCAGATAGAAGGGATCTTTCTTCTCTCAAGGAACCACAGTTATTTGTGGTGGGTGTGGGGGAGCAGGGCGGGGGTTAAACTGGCAAAAGGCATAGCAATAAGGTATTACTGATATTTTTTTCTTTGGAAATAGAAAAGTTTTCAAATCTCTAGCTGTTTTGCGTGAGGTAGAGGTGCGATGCCTCCATCAATGTAGACTTGTGTAGCAGTCATGAATGATGAGTGAAGTGTAACTAGGCAGTTCCCGTCTCCTACTTGCCTTTTATCTAGCACAAGTGGTGCTAGATAAAAGTAATTATCACATACTATTAAAAAATCAAAGGAAATGACTTAATAAAAGAAAATGGCTTAATTCCCATTTTAATTATGTACATTAGATCCATGCAAACATGGAGGACACATTTGGAACTAGATATATATGTCTTTCTCTGTGTCTGTTGTTAGTGAAGTTGTGTTCTAATTGTAATGAGTAGTCACATTTGAAGAATTTCGTAAGTTATAATGACAGGTAGAAAATTGGTGTGAAAAGTATCTAAGTTTATAAAATCCAAAGGAAATATTTAATGTTACTGCAGTCTTAAGTTTCTCTTTCATCTTGTCAGTGCATCAGTACAAAATATATTTTAGATTTGTTTCAGGTTCATGTTTAAAGATAATGAAACAGTGACATTTTTTTTACAAAGCCTCTGCATGTTTATTTCTTTATTAATTTTTTAATAGGAATATAGTTGACTTAGAATACTATATTAGTTTCAGCTATACAGCATAGTGATTTTTATGTTTTTATAGATGATGTACCATGCCATGTTAATTATAGTATTATTGACTATTCTCTTTGTGCTGTATATTATATCCCTGTGACTTTTTAATTCAACTTAATTTAGCTTTTTTGGCTTAAAATTTTATATTTTATTGAGGTAACGTTGGTTCCTAATACTATATGTTTCATGTGTACCATATTATATTTCTCCTCCTTTACACTACTTGTGTTCACCACCAAAAATTTAGTTTCCTTTCATCAGCATACATTTGATCCCCTTCTCTGTATATATGGGTTTGTTTTTATGACTTGTCTTTTAACATTTCACTCACTTTTTAAGTGGTTCATTCATTGCCTTTACTATGTATTTTCCTTTCCTAGTAAAGGAAATTTTTACTTTCCTAGTAAAGTACATTTTTCCTTTCATTCATTTTCCCTATCTATCTTTATAGGGCCTTTCCTTTTCCACTTAAAGAAGTTCCTTTAACATTTCTTGGAAGGCTGGTTTACTGTTGTTAAACTCTTGTTAGTTTTTGCTTGTCTGGGAAACTTTCTCTCCTTCAGTTCTGAATAACTTTGCCATGTGAGTGTCACTGGTTGTAGATATTTTTTCCTTTCATCACTTTACATAAAATATACTATGCCCTTCCCTGTAGACCTGCAAAGTCTCTGCTGAGAAATAGGTGATAGCCTCTGGGGCTTCCCTTGGATGACACTCCAGTTTTTCTTTTTCTTTGTGACTGCCTTTAAAATTCTCTCTTTAACTTTTGCTGTTTTAATTATGCTAGGTCTTGGCATAGATCTCTTTCATTTTGTTTGGGATTTTCTTTGTTTCTGGATCTGGATATGTGTTTCTTATTATAGGTTAAATTTTCAACCATGGTTTCACCAAATTCATTTTTGCCTCTTTCTTTCTCCTGGGACCTCTAAAATTTGAATTTTATTATGCTTGATGTTGTCATAGAGGTCTCTTAAACTTAAGCCTCATTTAAAAATTGTTTTTCTTCTTGCTGTTCTGATTGAGCTATTTCAACCATTCTGTCTTGCTTATGTGTTTTTCTTTTTTTTTTTGAATTTTCTTTTCATATTGATTTATTTATTTATAATTTTTATTTTTACTTTATTTTTCTATACAATTCTGTATTGGTTTTGCCATACATTGACATGAATCCGCCATGGATATACATGAGTTCCCAATCCTGAATCCCCCTCCCACCTCCTACCCCATATCATCTCTCTAATCTGCAGTTGATTCCCTACAATATGTATGTCATTTCAGTTGTTATATTAATCGGGCTACCCTGGTGGCTCTGATGGTAAAGAATCTGTCTGCAATGTGGGAGACCCTGGTTCTATCTCTGGGTTGGGAAGATCCCCTGGAGAAGGGAATGGCAACCCACTCCAGTATTTTTTCCTGGAGAATTCCATCAACAGGGGAGCCTAATGAGCCATAGTCCATGGGGTTGCAGAGTCAGACATAACTGAGCAATTAACACACACATGTGAAACTAGAACGCTTTCTAACACCATACACAAAAATAAACTCAAAATGAATTAAAGATCTAAATGTAAGACCAGAAACTATAAAACTCCTAGAGGAGAACATAGGCAAAACACTCTCCAACATAAATCACAGCAGGGTCCTCTATGACTCACCTCCCAGAATATTGGAAATAAAAGCAAAAATAAACAAATGGGACCTAATTAAACTTAAAAGCTTCTGCACAACAAAGGAAGCTATAAGCAAGGTGAAAAGACAGCTTTCAGAATGGGAGAAAATAATAGCAAATGAAGCAACTGACAAACAACTAATCTCAAAAATACACAAGCAACTCCTGCAGCTCAATTCCAGAAAAATAAATGACCCAATCAAAAATTGGGCCAAAGAACTAAATAGACATTTCTCCAAAGAAGACATACAGATGCCTAACAAACACATGAAAAGATGCTCAACATCACTCATTATCAGAGAAATGCAAATCAAAACCACAATGAGGAACCATTTCACTCCAGTCAGAATGGCTGCGATCCAAAAGTCTACAAGTAATAAGTGCTGGAGAGGGTGTGGAGAAAAGGGAACCCTCTTACACTGTTGGTGGGAATGCAAACTAGTACAGCCACTATGGAGAACAATGTGGAGATTCCTTAAAAAACTGGAAATAGAACTGCCATATGACCCAGCAATCCCACTGCTGGGCATACACACCGAGGAAACCAGAAGTGAAAGAGACACATGTACCCCAGTGTTCATCGCAGCACTGTTTATAATAGCCAGGACATGGAAGCAACCTAGATGTCCATGAGCAGATGAATGGATAAGAAAGCTGTGGTACATATACACGATGGAGTATTACTCAGCTATTAAAAAGAATACATTTGAATCAGTTCTAATGAGGTGGATGAAACTGGAGCCTATTATACAGAGTGAAGTAAGCCAGAAAGAAAAACACCAATACAGTATACTAATGCATATATATGGAATTTAGAAAGATGGTAATGATAACCCTGTATGCGAGACAGCAAAAGAGACACAGATGTATAGAACAGTCTTTTGGACCCTGTGGGAGAGGGAGAGGGTGGGATGATTTGGGAGAATGGCATTGAAACATGTATAATATCATATGTGAAATTAATTGCCAGTCCAGGTTTGATGCATGATACTGGATGCTTGGGGTTGGTGTACTAAGACTACCCAGAGGGATGGTATGGGGAGGGAGGAGGGAGGGGGGTTCAGGATGGGGAACACGTGTATGCCTGTGGTGGATTCATGTTGATGTATGGCAAAACCAATACAATATTGTAAAGTAATTAACCTCCAATTAAAATAAATTTATATTAAAAACACACATAATATTCTTCACCTCTGATGCCTTCTTTTTTATATTTTCTAATACTTTGTTGAAGTTCTGTTTTCTTCCCTTATTCTCCTGAGTTCAGTGAGCATTTTTATGATGATTGCTTTAAACTCTGTACCAGGTAAATTACTTACTGTCATTTCATTAGAATTTTGTTTTTCCTGGAGTTTCATTTTGCTCTTTTGTTTGAAACACAATCCACTGTCTTCTTATTTTGCTTGACTTTCTGTGTTTGTCTCCATGCATTAGGAGAAGCAGTTACTTCTCTGTGTCTTGAGGGTATGTCCTTGCACAGGAGAGTCTTTAGACAGTGTGTGCATTGGCTTTGATGGAAGGGCTGAAGCTGAAGTGACCATGGACTTCTTCTCGTGTGTGCTGGAGATAGTTCCCCACTGAAGTTGGAGCCTGGTGTGGGGTTCAGGCTTCTCCTAGGATGTGTGGAGGGCTACCAGTTTGGCACGGGGGCTGGAGCCAGAGGCATTGAGGTTGGAACCCAGCATGAACCCAGGCTTCTCCTGGGGTGTGCTAGGGATTGCTGCCTGGGAGGACTGAAGTGGGAGCTGGTGTGGCTGAGGTGGGTGCTGGGCGCCCTTGCCGGGATGGCAGGCGTGTGGGCTCCTGTCATTCGCTGCTCCCCTGCTGGGCCCGGGAGTGCCTGAGTCTGTGTGCAGTGTCTCTCAGTGCAGGGTTTCACTTGCCTCCAGCCCTCTGGCTCTCCTGACGGTAAGCCCTGCTGGTTTTCAGAACCAGGTAAGGGCGTTTGTCTTCCAGGTGCCAGTATCCAGGGTTGGGGTGCTTGAAGTTGGGACTGAACCCCTTGCTCCTTAGGGAGGACCTCTGAAGTTGTGATCTCTCCTCCTCTTTTGGGTCACCTGCTGGGAGTGTAGGTCCTGATTCAATTACTTCTCTTTCCCTTATACTCATCTTGGTATTTTTTTTCTTCTTCTTCATACCTTTTATTGCAGAGGAGCTGTTCTGCTATGCAAATTCTCGTTGCTTATTGCAGATCATTCTCACAGGTAGTTGTTCTGTAAGTAGTTGTAGTTTTTGTGTGTCCTTGGGAAGAGGTGAACTCAGTGTCTTCCCACTCTGTCATCTTGATCTCAACTTCCCCTCTACATGTTTAATAAATTCTCATTGGAAATATTCTCAGGGCAACTGTAACTGTAGGACATTTAAATTTTTTATGGAAATTATCTACCTCTTTATTCTGCTCTCATAAGTGGTAAAATATGATTATTTTGTCAAAATTAAATATTAAAAAAACTATGCTACTGATGCCAAAGCTAGAAAGATCCCTTTGCTGAGTTGTTTAAAACCAAATGTTGGTCTGCCCTCTCTCCCTTCTTCCTCTCCTCCCATCCTTCTCATTGTTTCTTTTTATTTGCCATTTATGGAAAAATTGGAAAAAACCTCAAGTATGTAGACATTAAAAAAATTACTTATAATTTATAAATTATATTTGCTTTCCCTTTGTCCTAAATTGATAGTTCTGTTACATTTTCACATGTTTTAGGGAAAGAGTTAGAGTTCTCTTTGGTTAGCTCGGATTGGTTGTGAAGATTTGGATGTGAGATTCAGTTGGAAAGAAAGATTGACTATTTATTCACATATGAAATAGTTAATGACCATCTATTACATGCCAAGCACTGTTCTAGTTACTGCTCACATAGCAGTGAACAAAAATCCCTCATATTTCTGTATTTCTATGAAGATGATTTCCTAAAATTGGCATAGAGGATTCTTTGAGTTTGTTGCAAGTATAGTTCAAATTCCTTTTGGAATATGGAAGATTTTTGTGATTTTCATTGAAAGGGATATCACAAAAAGACATCATTCATCCTGGAAGAAATTACCATTAGCCAGTTATTATTTCCCCTGATTTTTTTCATTTTTAACAGTAAAATAATTAAATTTGTATGAGTTGTTTCAGATTTAATGATATTTCTGTTTATGGCTTGTTTAGGTCCTTTGAATATCTGTATCCCCAAGCTATTCTCAAAGTGACATCCTTGTGGACTTTGTGAGAGACATATATCCATCATGGATCACTCAATTTAATCTCTAAATTGGAAATTTTATTGAAATTTAATCACAAATCATTTAGCCTCTGCTTTACTTTTGGTGGTATGGGATATTACCTTATATACATTCTATTTAAAAAATTGAAATTAATCTCCTTTAGTTGCTTTTTAGAGGTCAAATATAAGTAAGAACCTCAGATATGCAGATGACACCACCCTTATGGCAGAAAGTGAAGAGGAACTCGAAAGAGGAGAATGAAAAAGTTGGCTTAAAGCTCAACATTCAGAAAATGAAGATCATGGCATCCGGTCCCATCACTTCATGAGAACTAGATGGGGAAACAGTGGAAACAGTGTCAGACTTTATTTTTTAGGGCTCCAAAATCACTGCAGATGGTGATTGCAGCCATGAAATTAAAAGATACTTACTCTTTGGAAGAAAAGTTATGACCAACCTAGATAATATATTCAAAAGCAGAGACATTACTTTGCTGACTAGGGTCCCTCTATTCAAGGCTATGGTTTTTCCTGTGGTCATGTATGGATGTGAGAGTTGGACTGTGAAGAAGGCAGAGCGCCGAAGAATTGATGCTTTTGAACTGTGGTGTTGGAGAAGACTCTTGAGAGTCCCTTGGACTGCACGGAGATCCAACCAGTCCATTCTGAAGGAGATCAGCCCTGGGATTTCTTTGGAAGGAATGATGGTGAAGCTGAAACTCCAGTACTTTGGCTACCTCATGAGAAGAATTGACTCATTGGAAAAGACCCTGATGCTGGGAGGGATTGGGGGCAGGAGGAGAAGGGGACGACCGAGGATGAGATGGCTGGATGGCATCACGGACTCGATGGACGTGAGTCTGAGTGAACTCCGGGAGTTGGTGATGGACAGGGAGCCTGGCGTGCTGTGATTCATGGGGTCACAAAGAGTCGGACACGACTGAGCGACTGAACTGAACTGAACTGACTGATAAGTAAGAAAAGATGCATAAAATAAGATTATTGATCAGATGCAGAGCATTTGTTTAGTAGCATTTCTTTTGGTTTGTTTGATTATTAATGTTTTTCTCTTTAACCTTGATCTAATGCCTCTCCTACAGAAGCTCGTACAGTCTTGTCATTTTATTTTTTCTTTTATCTTCTCTCATTTCATTTTTTGTCTTTGTTCCAGTTTTTCCCTGTTTCTATAAATGTCCTCTTTTCATGGAAATTCTGAAGCTTTTCCTCCCTGAAGCTTTCTTGTATTATAGCCTTTGGAAGTGATAATCCTTCCTTCTGAACCATCCTCTCATCTCCATTAATAAGGACCTTACAGCACGTTTTAACACTGTCTTATTAAAGTAATCTGGATATATTTCTTTAAAATTTCAAAGCAGGTTGAAATAAAGGTGAAATGAGGCTGTAGAAGAAAGCAGTCCTGTCACCAAGACAAATCTGACCTTGATGTCCCTACCATTTTTCAACATCTTGTTGTCACATCTGGAAATTGGCATTTTCTGTGTCCTAGAATTAATGTGACCCAGGAGGCTGATTCATATTAATAATGAAACTTGCAAGAGAACAGTATATGAAAGAGAGTCATTTTATTGACATATCTGTGAGAGTCCTATATGGATATTTATACTGTATTCTCCTGTGCGGGACACCAGTCTCCCAGTTTTCTGTACCTAGATTTTAGAAAGCTGAATTAGTAACCAAAAAGTTGCTTGGTGGACAGGAATGAGAGAGTAATGATGTCTGAAGAAAGACTAATTTGTTCATGGATGTGGTAAGGCTCTCCAACCTCTCTTTAACAGCATTCTTGTATTCAGAGATCCTGTTTACTCTGGCAGATTCTGTCTTTATTCCTGAAGTGTTTTCAATTGATTTATTTTGTCTTTCTAACAATCTTCTCCTCTGCTTCCACTCTGATGCTTATCCTCCTGTTTACATTTTCTTTTGATACACTGCTGTGTACAGATTTTGCTCAGGGTCATTTACTAGTATGCATTGATGTTATAATTCAAACTGTGGCTTTCTGGGAGCCACTTGTGAATTAAAGACTTAGATCCCTTTTCAAATCATAAACGAGTATGGGGTAAGAATCAGGTCTTACTTCATTATCTTTTTATGTCTCCCTTTCAACAGTGTCTTGCTCATTTTTTCAGTTCAGTTCAATTGCTCAGTCGTGTCCGACTCTTTGCAACCTCATGGACGGCGACACACCAGGCTTCCCTGTCCAACAGTGGGGAACTTTCACTCCCTCAGTCTCCTCTCTCCCTCCAGGCTCCAGAGGCTCCTCAGCATCTGGCCGCCTGAAGGACGACCTTCATGCGGTTTTAATTATTGTCACCTTATAATATGCTTTAATATCTAAACATGCTAGTCACCCTTTTCACTCTTTGTTTTAAGAATTTTCTTTTCCTATACTATCATATTTCATATGAATGTGAAATACTAATTTTTATCATATTGTTATTAAAGTACATGTTCAGTTCGGTCAGTCAGTCAGTTGTGACTGACTCTTTGTGACCCCATGAACCACAGCACACCAGGCCTCCCAGTCCATCACCAGCTCCCGGAGGCCACCCAAACCCATGTCCATTGAGTTGATGATGCCATCCAATTGTCTCATCCTCTGTTGTCCCCTTCTCCTCCTGCCCTCAGTCTTTCCCAGCATCAGGGTCTTTTCCAATGAGTCAGCTCTTTGCATCAGTTGGCCAAAGTATTGGAGTTTCAGCTTCAACATCAGTCCTTCCAATAAACACCCAGGACTGATCTCCTTTAGGATGGACTGGTTGGATCTCCTTGCAGTGCAAGGGACTCTCAAGAGTCTTCTCCAACACCACAGCTCAAAAGCATCAAACTCTGGTGCTCAGCTTTCTTTCAAGTCCAACTCTTATGTCCATATAAGACTATTGGAAAAACCATAGCTTTGACTAGATGGACCTTTGTTGGCAAAGTAATTTCTCTGCTTTTGAATATGCTATCTAGGTTGTTCATAACTTTTCTTCCAAAGAGCAAGCATCTTTTAATTTTATGGCTGAAGTCACCATCTGCAGTGATTATGGAGCACCCCCCCCGCCCCCACCAAAATAAAATCTCTCACTGTTTCCACTGTTTCCCATCTATTTGCCATGAAGTGATGGGACCAGATGCCATGATCTTAGTTTTCTCAATGTTGAGCTTTTAGCCAGCTTTTTCACTCTCCTCTTTCACTTTCATCAAGAGGCTCTTTAGTTTTTTACTTTCTGCCATAAGGGTGGTGTCATCTTCATATCTGAGGTTATTGATATTTCTCCTGGAAGTCTTGATTCTAGCTTGTGCTTCATCCAGCCCAGCATTTCTCATGATGTACTCTGCATAAAAGTTAAATAAGCAGGATGACAGTGTAGAACCTTGAGTACTCCTTTCCTGATATGGAACCAGTATGTTGTTTCATGTCCATTTCTGACTGTTGTTTCTTGAGGTGTATACAGATTTCTCAGGAGGTGCATCAGGTGGTCTGGTATTCCCATCTCTTTAAGAATTTTCCACAGTTTATTGTGATCTACATAGTCAAGTCTTTGACATAGTTAATAAAGCAGATTTTTTTTCTGGAACTCTTGCCTTTTCAGTGATACAGCGGATGTTGGCAAGTTGATCTCTGGTTCCTCTACCTTTTCTAAATCCAGCTTGAGCGTCTGGAAGTTCATGGTTCACGTATTGCTGAAGCCTGGCTTGTAGAATTTTGAGTGTTACTTTGCTAGTATGTGAGATGAGTGCAGTTGTGTGGTACTTTGAACATTCTTTGGCAGTGCCTTTTTTTGGGATTGGAACAAAAACTGACCTTTTCTAGTCCTGTGGCCACTGCTGAGTTTTCCAAATTTGCTGGCATATTGAATGTAGCACTTTCACAGCGTCATCTTCCAGGATTTGAAAGAGCTCAACTGGAATTCTATCACCTCCACTAGGCTTTGTTCGTAATGATGCTTCCTAAGGCCTACCTTACTTCGCATTTAGGCACTTAGTTAATATTTGTTGACTAAACAAATATATTGTAGAAAAATTTTATGGTTATTTTTCAAAGCTGGCATTTGTTGTCTAGTAATTTCTTAAAAGCACGTTCATTTTGAGAGAGTTGTCAGTATTCAAGGGGATCTTTGCTCTTTCTCACTAATTGCATTAGTTTTTGTTGGTCCGGAATATATATTTTAAGTAGTTCTACACTGGGGAAAAACAATTGAGAAGAGCTTATGAAAAACCCAAATGAAAGCTACATTTGAGTTTGCATAATTTACCTTTCAAATTCCACCTAAGATCTTAAATCTCTGCATGCATAGAAAATACTAAGTGGGATATTTCTCTTCTTCTAAACTTGAGTTGAACTCATTAACCTTGATAGGCTATTTGTATTCATAAGAATTCCAAGCATCCTTGATCAATGATTCCTCCTGATTTAATCTCAGCCTCCATCTTCCATCAACTTACTCTTCTTGAAAAAAAAAATTTGACTTTTAAATTCAAGGAAGAACTTCAAAGAAAAAAAAAGGCTCTGTACATAATTTAGATTAAGTTTTGAAAGTGATAACTGAGTGACAACTGACATGATTAGTCATTAGCAGAAACTTGAGACTATAATGCCAGTATTTGCTTTTACAAAGAGAGAAGATAGTGGAAAATAAATGATAATCAGTAACAACTTTTTTATGATTAGTACAGTAGAAACAGAAGGAAGATTGTTCCTTTTGTGCATACTTTTGAGTAAACTCTTTTGATCCTTGCATTTTTTTATATAAAGCCGGCCACTTTGCTATGCAGTAATGCCCACTTCAATACTACTTTTAAATTCTTTTTAGAGACCTATGGTCTTAGACCTCTTAATACCCCTCTCTGCAATTTCCTATTATACTTCTTCTTTTTTTCTTTAATCTTAATAATTTCTTCCTTATCCAAATGCCTGTTGTAAAATAAGGTATTATCTGAGCAGTAAGTAATTTTTAATATCTAAGTTAGATTACAAAGAAAAATATTGGCAGCAAAACTTATAGATGAGAGGGTAAAATCATGAAATCTGGTAGAGATGAAGTCTGCCTGTATTATTAATGAGACAACTCTCACATTAGGACAGTTGTTAAGACCACAGATGCAATGTATCCCAAGTTCTTAAAAAAGATGACTATTGACAGAGATATGTTACAAGTAAAAACCCTAAGGGTAAATAAACCTTTACAGTTCCTGCAAGACTTAGCTTAAGTCTGAGATTTCATCTGTATGAAAATATAGAAATTTTAGGAGCTTGAAGAAAGACAGTTTTTCTGTTTTCTGTAACTCTCAGTTTCAACGAGTATTTCCACAAAGCCAGAAAGTAGAAGTGAACTGAATATTTTAATTTTTTTAAACTAGCATTAATATTTATTATAATTATCATTTGAATTGGCTTTCCAGGTGGCTCAGTGGATAAAGAATCTGCCTGCAATGCAGGAGATGTGGGTTCGATCCCTGGGTCGGGAAGATTCCCTGGAGGAGGACATGGCAACCCACTCCAGTATTCTTGCCTGGAGAATTCCTTGACAGAGGAGCCTGGTGGGCTGCAGGCCATAGGATTGCCAAGAGCTGGACACGACTGAAGAGACTGAGCACTTGCATGTACACACACACGCATGCACACACACTCACACACACACATATCATTTGAATGTGGTAAATAAAGAAAAAATTTAGGAATGAAAATGTCCATTTTCAAGTTCTTAGTTTTCTGAAATCATGGTCTTCTGCATCATGTTTTACATATAAATTGAATATGTAGGCCTTTGTGATTCTTTCTATGTGGTATGTTTGTGTGTGCACCTGTGTGTATGTGCGTGCATTCATGGGGTGGTGGTGAGAGAGAAAGAAACTTAAATGCCACAAAATAATGATGTGTTGAAAACTTATGTTAGCTTAATGTAGATTTAATATTTAAAGCAATTATAAATTATCGGGAATAATTATTGAAGTACTTGCTTTAGAAAAGTGGGTGATATGAGACAAATGAGGTAATATCTTTACATCTCAGTAATTGATGGTTCTTCATTTCTTGACTACTACAAATGCACTAAAAGGGGGGCATAGCAGACTTTATAATAAGCAAATTTACAATGTGCATTATTCCTGTAGTCCTTATAGTTACCTTATCATTGGAGTGATTTTAATTTGATAGCATATCATTTTAGGTGGAAAATCAAACTAGTTTTTAGATGCTTATTTTCAGGTAAATTTCTACAAATGGAAATGAAATTGTACTGAGCCTCAAACCATGAAAAGTCAACAAATTCATTATACTCTTGGAAATGTTCAAATAGTGTAAATTATCTTTGTAAGAAGATTAAAATAAGTTATTTATATGCCCTAAGGAAACTTTCTTTTAGTTTTTAATAATTTTACATGACTTAACATAAAGGTTAATGTTCACAAGTTTCTTCAAATGTATTAAATGCATCTAGTTTCTAGTATTTCACTTGGGTGAAATATTTGTTTATATTATGCAGTTTTTATATTTTGGGGGAACCCATAATGATAAAATGTTGTGTGGATCAAAATAAACTGTGGAAAATTCTGAAAGAGATGGGAATACCAGAGCACCTCACCTGCCTCTTAAGAAACCAATATGCAGGTCAGGAAGCAACAGTTAGAACTGGACATGGAACAACAGACTGATTCCAAATAGGAAAAGGAGTATGTCAAGGCTGTATGTTGTCACCGTGCTTATTTAACTTATATGCAGAGTACATCATGAGAAATGCTGGGCTGGAAGAAGCACAAGCTGGAATCCAGATTGCTGGGAGAAATATCAATAACCTCAGATATGCAGGTGACACCACCCTTATGGCAGAAAGTGAAGAGGAACTCAAAAGCTTTTTGATGAAAGTGAAAGAGGAGAGTGAAAAAGTTGGCTTAAAGCTCAACATTCAGAAAACGGAGATCATGGCATCTGGTCCCATCACTTTATGGGAAATAGATGGGGAAACAGTGGAAACAGTGCCAGACTTTATTTTTTTGGGCTCCAAAATCACTGCAGATGGTGACTGCAGCCATGAAATGACAGGGAGTTGGAGAGGATATAACCATTGCTTCTATGTGGGAATAAAGATTTATATTGTCAAAAAAAAGAAAAGAAATGAAAAGCCGCTTACTCCTTGGAAGGAAAGTTATGACCAACCTAGATAGCATATTCAAAAGCAGAGACATTACTTTGCCAACAAAGGTCCGTCTAGTCAAGGCTATGATTTTTCCTGTGGTCATGTATGGATTAGAGAGTTTTACTGTGAAGAAAGTTGAGAGCTGAAGAACTGATGCTTTTGAACTGTGTTGTTGGAGAAGACTCTTGAGAGTCCTTTGGATTGCAAGGAGATCCAACCAGTCTATTCTAAAGGAGATCAGTCCTTGGTGTTCTTTGGAAGGAATGATGCTAAAGCTGATACTCCAGTACTTTGGCCACCTCATGTGAAGGGGTCACTTATAGGAAAAGACTCTGATGCTGGGAGGGTTTGGGGGCAGGAAGAGAAGGGGATGACAGAGGATGAGATGGTTGGATGGCATCACCGACTCGATGGACGTGAGTTTGGGTGAACTCCGGGAGTTGGTGATGGACAGGGAGGCCTGGGTGCTGCGATTCTTGGGGTCGCAAAGAGTCAGACACGACTGAGCGACTCAAGTGAACTGAACTGAAAGAAGATTATAAATTAGGCAAACTTTTGGCAATTCTGATTGAAAAACAGTTCTTCCTTTGGTAATGGTATTAACTTTTTGTGGAAAATATTCTCGTTTTGAGAAAAACTGTAAAAGCTGAGGATGATATATGTTTAAAAATTTTGTTTGAAGTGACAGAAAGTTATCTGGGCACAAGGACAAGAAGGAGCAAGTATTCTCTTAAGGAGTGGAATGCAGAGTAATGGGCCTGACATCTTCTGAATCACAAATTGAGCTGAGCTTTAGACATAGCTTAGGCCCACTGAAGAGGAAGAGCCTGGTAAACATCTTGTACTTTGAATTGGGATACCCAATAGGCTAAACACCAGGGCTCTGGGTGAACTGAAAATATACCAACAGTCAAAAAAACTGTAACATAACTTTGAATCAGGTTCGGTTTTATCTGTTCCTATCCTAACTGCCCATTTACAGAAAAGTACAGTTGACTTGAATAACATTAATTTGAATTGCATCAGTCCACTTATATATGGATATTTTTCAGTATTAAGTATTTTGGTACTACATGCTCTGTAGCTGGTTGACTCCATGGTGAGGAACTGTGGATATGGAGGGCCAGCTATATGTTTTACTTGAATTAAGCCCCTGTGGTGTTCAAGGGTCAACTGTAAATCTTTTGGGGAAGTACATATGATCTTCCAGAGCCCACATATTATTTCAATGATTTGTCATACAATATCTAGCCTTTGATCAAAACTTAGGCAAATCAGGAAACAAAAATCATACTATTCAGTAAGAGAAAAAAAATAGAAATATGCATATAGACTATTCAAATGTTATAGGTGTTAGAAGCCAGCTTTAATCAATGGTAATTAATATGTTAAGAAATTAGGTTTTATGATATTTAATTCTAGGAAAGACTAGGACACGATGTAAAAAATCATTGGAACTCTGAGAATTGAAATATAACTAAATTAAGAGCTGAATGGGTAGATAGAGTTTAACAGAAGGTTATGCACACTTTTTCCTTATTATTCTAAAGAGTTTTATGAGACCTCCATCCATATGTATGCTTAGCATATGTATTAACGGTATGTAGTTTGGTTTTTGGTTTTGTGTTCTGTGGTTTTTTTTTTTAATTTATTTTCTAATTGGCAAGGAGAAAAACAACTTATGCAGTCTTTCAGTCAATAAATTTTGATGAAGGGCCTGTTAGGTATTGGGTCTGGTGCTAGAATCTCTTGTCCACAAATGAAATCAACATTGCCCTCAGTAAAGGCACAATCATTGAACTCACATTTGTACTGAAATGTCAGTTCGCTAGAAGAACCAGGCCTCTTCAGCATGGATGGGCAGAATCACTGTGAGGCTTAGAATGGGGCACAGGGGTGTGGGCTTGGTGCCCTGAACCTTTGGAAGTGGTCATGAGACTCCTCCATCCCTAGTGCACCAGGATGGCTCCTGCTCTCCGAGAACAGAACAATATGTGTCAATGCAAACAATCATGGAAAGACAAAGCAGCAGAAAGGTCTTCAAACAGAAAATGGCATTTGGTGATCAAAAATCTGAAGCAATGGTTTCATAGTTTTACAGGTTTAGTATTTTCATTCTTATGTCACATTCTTCATTTATACTTGTTTATCCCTTCTAGGTTACAAGAAACTGAGATATTCCCAAGAAGGTGTTTAATGTAAGGGAGGCAAGAAATTTTTTTGATAATTGCCCTGCTGGACTTAATGCAGAAAACAAATTTCATATATGTAACTACACTGTCATTGTTGAGACTCTTTATTCCAAAACTGAAAAACTTGAGTCAACTCTAGATGGTTGTCTTGAGTTTAGTATTAATTTCTTGGTCCAGTCATCTATGACTATGGTGGCAGAGTCACAGGGTTTCTAGTTGTCCTGTTTTGCATATATGTATATTAGAATTGTTATTAAGCATCAATTTTTAAAAATTTTATGTAATAAACATCAATTTTATTGATGCTATTAAACATCAATTGCTATTAGTCATCAAAGAATGAAAGTCTTCCTTTAGTGTTTCTTGTAAGACTGGCCTACTAGCAACAAATTCTCTCAGTTTTTGTTTGAGAATGTCTTTAATCTCATTTTAAAAATAATTTTGCTGAATGTAGGGTTTATTTGACTTTTTTTTTTGGCTGCACCATGCAGCCTGGGGATCTTAGTTCCCCAACCAGAGATCAGACCTGGGCCCTGGCAGTGAAAGTGGCAAGTTCTAAGCTTTGGGCAGTCAGGAAATTCAGTGGCTATCTTGCAGCACTTTGAATATGTCATCTCATTGATGGCTGTTTTGTTTGTCATGAGAAGTCAGTTGTTAATCTTTTTGGCGTTCCCTTATACATGATGGAGAAGGAAATGGCGGCCCACTCCAGTGTTCTTGCCTGGAGTATCCCATAGATGGAGGAGCCTGGTGGGCAGTTGTCTCTGGGGTCGCACAGAGTTGGACATGACTGAAGCGACTTAGCAGCAGCAGCAGCATACATGATGAGTAATATTTGTCTTAATTCTTTTAAGATTTTCTCATTTTCTTTGTCTTTCAGCATTTTACTATATATTTAGATATGGATCTGTTTGTTTTTATTTTATTTGGATTTTAAAAATTCTTTCTNTGTTTTTATTTTATTTGGGGTTTATCATGCTTTTGGAAATACAGATCAATGCTTTTCTTTAAATTTCAAGCTTTCAGCCATTATTTCTTCTTGTACTTTTCCTTTCCTTTCTTTCCCTCCTTTTTCCTTTAGGTATTTTTGTTATGTATATTTTGGTATTTCACATTTCTCTCAGGTTTTATCCGTTGTTATTCTTTTTATCACACTCATTTCATATTCTATTGATTTATCTTAAGTTGTTAGATCCTTTCTTCTGCCAACTAAAATCTAATATTGAGCCTTTCAAGTGAGTTTTTCATTTCACTTATTGTACTCTACATTTCTAGAATTTCTACTGTAAAATAATTTCTATCTTTTTTAGTGATTTTCTCTGTTTAATGAGGTATTTTCTTCATATACTTCTTCTTTTTTTCCCCCATTATCTCCTTTAGTTCTTGGAACACATTTCTAACAGTTGATTTTAAATCTTTGTCAATTAAGTTCAACATCTGGACCCCTTGAGAGACATTTTTTATTGCTTTATGCAGGTTGCACCTTCCTATTTTTTTTTTTTTGAACCTTATAATTTTTATTGAAATAAGACCTTTAAGAAAATATATTGTGTAAATTCTGGGTATTAATTCAACTCTTTCTTGAGTTTGTTCTTGTTTACTTTTTTATTAATTTAGTGAAATGGCTGGAATAGTTTAGTGAAACCTATTTTCACTGCAGTGTGAAGCCAGTGATTTGTTTGTCAGAGGATATGTGCACAGTGTCTGTGACCACCAAGCATGATTATTGTTTTCACTGGGAGTCTTTAATTGTCTGGTTCTCTGCTCCTCCCATTAAACTCTGCCTAGGGTGGCTTTGTTACCTCTCTTAGCTTTTAGGCTCTCTGCTAATTGCTAGCAGATTTTTTTTTTTTTTTTTGGAACAGTGTCCTTTGGTAAAAATTGCTCTGCAGTTGATTCAGTTTAAGTTGGGGCTCTTTGCAGGGTCACGTGTGGGTACGAACCAGTTTTTGGGGTATTCTCTGATCCCAAGAGGGCTCTCTGTAGCTATCTTATTACCTGAGTCTGTCTGTTAAACTTCTATATGATCTGTTGTCTTGTTCCTACTAGTATTATGGAAACTACCAGCCTCTTAAATGCTCACCCCCAAGATGGCCATTGTTTCTGACATCATCTTTAGAAATAGATTTTCTTATCCTCTGTTGCAAACAACAGAACTGTTGAGCTCTCTGGTCATACGACCTTTCTCAGAACTTCTGCATCACTGCACTGGAGCTGAACTCAGGGACTATAATTTGCTTCCCTTTGGAGTGATGCTCCAGCTCTTCAACTATGGTGTTGGGTTGGGATGGTAGTAGTCTCTGATCTGAATTTGCCCCTTTGGTTATGGGCCCTTTACTGTATTGTGTGAACTTGGGCAGGGGCAGTATAGACCTACCTTTCACCCTACAAGTGGGAACTGCCTGGGGGAAAGGAGACTTTTCATTTGGCCATATCTTCTTGGGTTAGCACTTATGATCTGGATTCCTGCCCCTCTGTGGGTGAATCTGTAGCCTTAGACTGGGAGCTGGGTATGGGGGAAGTTCTGTCTTCTTAGCTATCCTTGCCTGGAGTGTTGCTTCAATCACACTGAGCTGGGGAATGGTGTATTCAATACTGTTAATATATTAAATAAATTGTGACTTAGATGTCATGGCCTCAAATTATTCTTACCAAGATTTAATTGATTTTCTTAGTTAAGTGTTTCTCCATTTGCTCTGTGCCATTAGGACAATTTCTAGATGCTTTAGATGTTTCTTATTTCTTAAAATAATTTTTACCAGTTAACTGATGGTTTTTTTGAGAATAGGGTCTGAAGACCATCCCCATGGAAATGAAATGCAAAAAAGCAAAATGGCTGTCTGGGGAGGCCTTACAAATAGCTGTAAAAAGAAGAGAAGCAAAAAGCAAAGGAGAAAAGGAAAGATATTCCCATTTGAATGCAGAGTTCCAAAGCATAGCAAGGAGAGATAAGAATGCCTTCCTCAGTAATCAGTGCAAAGAAATAGAGGAAAAGAACAGAATGGGAAAGATGAGAGATCTCTTCAAGAAAATTAGAGATATCAAGGGAGCATTTCATGCAAAGATGGGCTCAATAAAGGATAGAAATAGTATGGACCTAACAGAAGCAGAAGATATTAAGAAGAGGTGGCAAGAATACACAGAACTGTATACAAAAGATCTTCACGACCCAGATAATCATGATGGTATGATCACTCACCTAGAGCCAGACATCCTGGAATGTGGAGTCAAGTGGGCTTTAGAAAGCATCACTGCAAACAAAGCTAGTGGAGGTGATGGCATTCCAGTTGAGCTGTTTCAAATCCTGAAAGATGATGCTGTGAAAGTGCTGCACTCAATATGCCAGCAAATTTGGAAACTCAGCACGACTGGAAAAGGTCAGTTTTCATTCCAATCCCAAAGAAAGGCAATGCCAAAGAATGGTCAAACTACCACACAATTGCACTCATCTCACATGCTAGTAAAGTAATGCTCAAAATTCTCCAAGCCA
>SJYQ01001458.1:396064-416813 GCA_006410935.1 Redunca redunca
AATAATACTGTTTTAATTGGGAATTATATATTAAGTTGAAGTGTTTTAAAATTTCTTGATTCTAAGATGAAGAAAGTTGTAAAATTACTAATCTACTTTATATATTAAGAAGTGAAGGATACATATAGTAAGCTCTAGGATAACCACTGAAAGATGAGTCATGTATATATAGTTAATACAGGGAAAGAAAGTGAAAACAATTTTTAAAAATTAATTACTTTTAAAAGAAAACATAAAAAAAATCTTCACAATATTGGATTTAAAAAAGATTTCTTATGAGGACACCAAAAGCATAAATTATAAATGATAAAAACATATAAATTTGATTTTGACAGTTCAAAATTTCTGCTTCACACTAAGTAACATTAGGAAAATGAAAGAAGCAAGTCACACTGAAAGGAAGTATTTACAGGACATATATCCAGCATAATGTAAATAAATGACTAACATTAACAAGTGATGTATTTCAATAAAGACGAAAAGTCACATGTCAAAAGAAATGAACTGTGAGCAGACCTTTAAAGCTGAACCAAAAACAAACAAAAAAATCCAATGAATCATTTTCAGTCACATTGCTCCCGCAAAGCATATTGTCCTAAGTATTTATTTTAATTGAGATCAAAAAATATTTTTTGCACTCTTGGTAAAAGTTATGCAGCTTATTTTAAAAATTAGAAAAGAAAGTATACATAACCAACATTAGAAACAAGAAAAGGCCTATGCCTATAGATTAAAAGAGAAGGAAAACTAGAAAGAATATCAAGTGGTTGCTCTAGATTAGCCCTTTTAGTAGCGATGGAAATGTTTTACGTTTGCACTCTCCAGTACAGGTTAGCTGTATATACCTGTTGGGCACATGAATTGAGGTTAATGTGACTAAATTTTTCATTTTCATTTTTAATTTTACTGAATTCTAACTTAAATATTGGTGGAAATTAACATGTGGCAACGTGATTCTTTGTTGTTGTTCAGTGGCTGCGTCGTGTCTGACTATTTGCGACCCCATGGACTGCAGGATCCCAGGCTTCCATGTCCTTCAGAATCTCTGAGAGTTTGCTCAAATTCATGTCCTTTGAGTCTATGATGTAATAACCATCTCATCCTCTGTCACCCCCTTCTCCTTTTGCCTTCAGTCTTTCGCAGCATCAGGGTCTTTTCCAATGAGTCAGCTTTTTGAATCAGGTGTCCAAAGTATTGGAGCTTCAGCATCTGTCCTTCCAATGAATATTCAGGGTTTATTTCTTTTAGGATTGACTGGTTTGATCTCCTTGCAGTCCAAGGGACTCTCAAGAGTCTTCTTTAGCACCATAATTTAAAAGCATCAATTTTGTGGCACTCAGCCTTCTTTATGGCCCAGCTCTCACATCTGTACATGACTACTGGAAAAGCCATAGCCTTGAGTATATGGACCTTTGTCAGCAAAGTGATGGCTTTACTTTTTAATGTTGTCTAAGTTTTTTTATTGGAGAAGGGCATGGCAACCCTCCTGGAGAATCCCGTGGACAGAGGAACCTGGTGGGCTACAGTCCATGGGGTTACAAAGAGTTGGACACGGCTGAAGCGACTTAGCACAGCACTGTTTTTTATAGCTTTCCTTCCAAGGAGCAAATATCTTTTAATTTCATAGCTCCAGTCCCCATATGCAGTGATTTTGGAACCCAAGAAAGTAAAATCTGTTTCTACTTTTTCCCCTTCTGTTTACCATGAAGTGATAGGACTAGATGCCATGATCTTCATTTTTTGAATGTTGAGTTTAAGCCAACTTTTTCACTCTCCTTTTTCACCTTCATCAAGAGGCTCTTTGGTTCCTCTTCACTTTGAGCCATTAGAGTGGTATCATCTGCATATCTGAGGTTTGTATTTCTACCAAGGAGTCTTGATTCCAGCTTGTGTTTCATCCAACGCAGAATTTCACATGATGTACTCTTCATTGGAGTTAAATAAGCAGGGTGACAATATACAGCCTTGTTGTACTCCTTTCCCATTTTGAACCAGTCAGTTATTCCATGTAAGGTTCTAATTGTTGTTTCTTGACTCACATACAGTTTTCTCAGAAGACAGGTAAGGTGATCTGGTTTGTCCATCTCTTTTAAGAATTTTCCACAATTTGTTGTGATCCATACAGTCAAAGGCTTTAGAGTAGTCAGTGAAGCAGAAGTAGATGTTTTTCTGAAATTTCCATGCTTTCTCTATGATCCAGTGTGATTTAACGTGTGGTTAGATGTTGTGGGGGCTCCCCTGATAGCTCAGTTGGTAAAGAATCCACCTGCAATGCAGGAGACCCCGCCCAGTTCGATTCCCGGGTTGGGAAGATCCCCTGGAGAAGGGATAGGCTACCCACTCCAGTATTCTTGGGCTTCCCTTGTGGCTCAGCTGGTAAAGAATCTGCCTGCAATGTGGGAGACCTGGGTTCACATCCCCGGGTTGGGAAGATCCCCTGGAGAAGGGAATGGCTATCCACTCCAGTGTACTGGCCTGGAGAGTTCCACAGACTGTATAGTCCACAGGGTCACAAAGAGTTGGACACAACTGAGTGACTTTTTCAGTTTCACTAGAAGGTGTGAAATTGGGTTCAGAGTCCCATCTTGAATTCTCATTGATACAGTAATCACACTGATTTTACTTTGATTGCCTGAATATGGTCTGGCTGTATGAGGGAAAGATTGTGGTTTGGGACTTTACTGAGGGGCTGATAATAGAAACATCTCTCAGAGCCATTCTTCTCTATGTCTCCTGTAGTTCAAAAGGTGATTATTATTATTTTTCCTTTTTTGTGATAAAATACGTATAACAGAAAACTTTTCATCTTACCTGTTTTTCAATGTGCAGTTCAGTGGCACTAAATACTTTCAGGTTATGCAACCATCTCAATCCCCACCCGCACTGAAACTCTACACCCATTAACCAGTTACTCCCCATTTCCCCCTCCCCCCCAACTCTGATAATGACCATTATACTTTCTAGGATTACATACCTCATGTAAGTGTAGTCACATGGCATTTGTCTTTTTGTGACTATTTCACATAACATAATGTCCTCAAGTTTCTTCTGTGTTGTGGCATATTGAAGAATGTCCTCCCTTTCTAAGTTTGAATAATACTCATTTTATGTTTATATATTGCTTATCCACACATCAGTTGAATAATTGGCTTCCTTTGAATAATGTCCATGGATGCCCAAGCATCTCTTCAAAACCTGCTTCCAGTTTGGGGTACATACCCAGGAGAGAAATTGCTGGATCATATGTTAATTCTGTGTTTAATCTTTGAGGAACCACTGCCCTGTTCACCATGGCAACTATACCATCTTATATTCACACCAACAGTGCACAGTCTTCCAGCTTCTCTGACATTTGTTTTCTGTTTTTTGTTTTAAATAGTAGCCACCTGAATGCATGTGATATGGTGTCTCAAGGGATGGTAGTTTAAAACAATATTTACTTTATTTAAAGAAATTAGGCCTCTTTTATCTTGGTTAGCTTTCCTTACCTTCTGTTTTCTCCTCTTGTCTAAAATAGAATTGAGTTCTCCCAATTGCACAAGGTTATTGTTTTGTATAAGACGATGCATCTGGTCTGTTCCAAATAAACCGGAACGCTCTATAATGATGTAGAGCAATACAGTTAAGTGTTATATTTACTTTCTCTTCACTGTATGTCATGCAGTGTTGGGAATACTATTTCTTTAGCTGAAATATGTACTTTATCTTCATCCTCTCAGCTGCCACATCAGTATTGGTAAGTCACAGGTGAATGTCTTTCTCTGATACCTGCTTTGGCCTGTTGTATTTCACAGCAAGTGTGTAGTCACAGGTTGCTTCACCTCCAATAAGAGCTGTCCCAAATACCAATCTGCTTAAAGTCAAATGATTTTATCCTATCTGTATTCAAATCTTCTTTTCCAAACTGCATACTTTATAGTTAAACACCAGAATTGCAGAGTTAAATTATCAGTCCAATAGAGTATGCAAAAAATTAAGAAAACACAAATGTACTTTGAGATGTGTGTTCCAGGATGAGAATTCCTCTAGTGTGTGTTTCTGGGGCCTAGATGTTAATTATATGTCCCCTTGTATTTTAGGTTCAACACTGAAGAAATGTATATTTAAAACGTTCCATGTAGTGAACATCGCAGCTTATGAAACAGAAGTTAATATTTTCTTCACAACGAGATGAATGTGTTTAATTAATTGAACATTATTTTCAGTACTTTGCTTAAGCTTAGTATCATGTTTCATTAAAAAGTACAAGGAAACTCTACTTGTATGAAGCAGATATGTTCTCATAGGATTTGTGGAGAAATAATTGGTTTTAATCACCGAGAAAGACTGAGGAACCTATTATTTGGAATTAATGTACTTTGTGTGTCTCTGCTTCACTGGGTGAAAAGAATCTGATAATAGTATATGTGGTCAAAATTAGTATGATAGAAAAGACAGAAGGTTGTACTTTTAAAGGATGACTATTTGTGACATGGTTATGACAGTGGCCCCTAATATTTTATGTCACTGATCCCTCATTGAGAATTCAAATCAGTTTTTAAAAATTATTCGAATGTGTTTTGCTTGAATTAAAAAAACAATGACTCAGTACATTCTACTTTCAACCTATCATGATTTTTAAAAAAGTTTTAACTTGTATGATCCCAGTGAGTGATGGCCTAATTTAGCTGCATGTAAGTGTATTTTGGGGCTACCATACTTGTTTTGATTGATTTGAGTTCTTTTATTCCAAGAGAGTTGCCTTACATCTTCTGACTGTAGAAAATTGATTACTTGTCCTCCTCCTCTCAGTATCAGTTCATAAAACACCTAAATTATCCTGAAATGAATGAGTTCATCAAGACATGCAAGAGTATGTCAAGCTAATTTCCCAATAGAGGTGAATGGGGCATGGCTTAATTGAGAGTCTGAGGAATTCAGATGAAATCCTATTAAATCTATTCTTTTGTTTACTCAGTAAAGGCAAAACTTTATAATATCAGTTAGAGTTTAGTGTGGGAAATAGAACTGCTTTAGGTATTTTATATAATAGTTGTCTATGATATTGGCAGATGTGGGCCTGCCTTGGCTTCCGGGAAAGGATGGATAGCACAAAGGGGGAGATTCACTGCAGAACAGAATACATTTAAAATCTTTTGTGACCTTGCCCAGGTGGCACTAGGTATAAAGAATCCACCTGCCAATGCAGGAGATATATAGGAGACATGGGTTCAGTCCCTGGGTTGGAAAGATCCCCTGGAGGAGGAAATGGCACCCCACTGAAGTATGCTTGCTGGGAGAATCCCTTGGACAGGAGAGCCTGTTGGGCTACAGTCCATGTGATTGCAGAGTTGGCCACTGCTGAGCCTCTGAACACACACAGCATATAACCTGGCTGGCCAGCAGCAAAACCCACATTAGCAAGTATATGGTCCCTACCTTTCTTCCATATTCTGTCTCTCTGTGTTGCATCTAATGTGCCCTGGAACCGAGCACAAGGGAGTACTGAGCATTTGGTTTTTTAACCTCCATGGAATTAGGGGAGTTTATTAGGAAGCCCAAGCTGGAATCAAGATTGCCGGGAGAAATATCAATGACCTCAGATATGCAGATGACACCACCCTTATGGCAGAAAGTGAAGAGGAGCTAAAAAGCCTCTTGATGAAGGTGAAAGAGGAGAGCGAAAAGTTGGCTTAAAGCTCAACATTCAGAAAACAAAGATCATGGCATCCGGTCCCATCACTTCATGGGAAATAGATGGGGAAACAGTGGAAACAGTGTCAGACTTTATTTTTTTGCGCTCCAAAATCACTGCAGATGGTGACTGCAGCCATANGGTGACAAAGAGTCGGACACGACTGAGCGACTGAACTGAACTGAACTGAACTGATTGGAAGCAGTGCTAGGGCCTGGCTGCTATTGGGTCATACCCAATAATTCAGTAATCAGGTTTTTCTTTTAGTTGAGAAACATGACTTTCACTTCTCTTCTTTCATAGCCTTTGAGCCTAGCCTTGTGTGACTCAGTGAATGCTGGTTGAGTTCTTGTTAGACCTAATAACACATTTAGAAATAGGTAATCTTATATTCAATCTGTAATNGCTTTTTTTTTTTTTTTTTTAGCTTCCTGTCCATTTTAGTTTAGTTTTGTTGTTCAACCTGCAGTTGTGTCTGACTGTTTGTGGCCCTGTGGACTGCAGCACGCTAGGCTTCACTGACATTCACTGTCTCTTGGAGTTTGTTCAAACTTACGTCCACTGAGTTGGTGACACCATCCAACCATGTCACCCTCTGTCATCCTCTTCTCCTCCCATCTTCAATCTTTCCTACCATCAGGTCTTTCCCGATGAGTTGGCTCTTTGCATCAGGTGGCCAAAGTTTTGTAGCTTCAGCATCAGTCCTTCCAATGAATATTCAGGACTGATTTCCTTTAGGATGGACTGGTTGGATCTCCTTGCTGTCCAAGGGACTCTCAAGAGTCTTCTCCAACACCACAGTTCAAAAGCATCAATTCTTTGGCACTCAGGCTTCTTCATGGTCCATATCTCACATCCATACATGACTACTGAAAAAGCCACAGCTTTGACTATAAGGATCTTTGTTGGTAAAGTAATGTCTCTGCTTTTTAATATGCTGTCTAGGTTTAGCATAGCTTTTCTTCAAAGGAGCAAGCATCTTTTAACTTCATGGCTGTCACCATCCACAGTGATTTTTGGAGCCCAAGAAAAAGTTAAATCATGTATAAATGCAATTAACTGGTCACATGGAAATGAAAATATTCCAACAAGCTGGAATAGAGTTTAATTTCAGTAAAACAAAAAATATAAAATTTTATTTTGTTTTTTCTGTACTTGAGCTTGTCATCTTCCTTATTGGGCTGTTTGTACTCCTTTTGGGTATAATGTTGTTATTTTCTTCAGTCAGTGCTTTCTTCTTGTCCCTGCTTTAAGGAAGTCATATTTTAGACTAGAATTAGTGAACAGATGCTTTGTTCACATCATATTAAAGATGACTAATTGAATTCTATTTCAAAATGATTTTCTACTTGTGACTTATTTGCTGTTTATTAGCGTTAATGTCACTGTTTTTGTCCTTGTAATGAATTGAGCTTTATATCTTAAAGATAATTTTTGCTTCAGTGTATTGATTTGATATATTTAGACATTTCCTACTTTTATTCTATTGGGTTTCTAGAAGATGTATTATAAAACAGATTATTCTGTTGTGGTTTACTTGTTTTTAAATGATAAATACTATAATTAAGCACTGTGTTTCCAACCAAGGATTTTTAAACCAAAATATTTTAGGCTTAAAATGAAGTTGTCATCAGTGCCAAGATGTAAAAGAGATATAATAGAAACACCATGTAATTTTATAGTATATGTGTTTGCTCTAGTACACTAAAAGGTGTGTATGTATATGTACAACTATTGTATTTTTTGTTAGTAAGCATGAACCTCACAAGTGATTATATTTCTATTTGGCTTGCCCCTAATTTTTTTTTCAAACATTACAGGAAGAAATTATTTTGAATTCTTATGAAACGCTTTATTTGCGCATATTTGTCAGAGGTGTCTTGTTGATCAGATTCTCTTATTAATCTTTTTCCTCTTCTTCATACTTGTTTCTGGATTCCCTGGTAGTTCAGCTGGTAAACAATCTGCCTGCAATGTGGGAGACTCCGGTTCAGTTCCTGGGTTGGGAAGATCCCCTGGAGAAGGGATAGGCTACCTACTCCAATATTCTTGGACTTCCCTGGTGACTCAACTGGTAAAGAATCCTCCTGCAATGTGGGAGACCTGGGTTTGATCTTGGGTTGGGAAGATCCCTTGGAGTAAGGGAACGGCTACCACTCCAGTATTCTGGCCTGGAGCATTCCTTGGACTGTATAGTCCATGGGGTTGCAAAAGATTTGGACACGACTGAGCGACTTTCACTCATCCTCCTTTCAACCCTGTTTCCCCTACCGACACCAGCGTTAAGGACATGTCTTTCTTGATGGAAGGTGCCAAAGGCACGCAGGATAGGCGTGCTAGGCCTGCTCTTGCCTTCGTGGCGGTGGCCATGGTTCAGCTTGGGAGTGGCTGTCATGAGCGTTCATTTTCTCTCTGTCTGTGTTTCTCTCTTCCCCATCCTGCCCTCACTTTCTCTGTCTAGTACATTCAGTCACCTTCTTTTTGTTCCCTTTGTCATTCCTTAATGTTAGTTCAGGGGGCTTTCCTTTGGACAAATAATTATTGTTAGAAACCATTACATAATCAGATAAAGACACTGAAAAGTGAAACGTAAGTATATATTTGGTAGCACAAATAGGGAAGAGAGGCAAAATTTAAAATAGAGAAGAAACAACTGCTTGCATATATCACGTATATCACATTCAAAGTAATGGTTACATGACTGTTTCCCCAACTCGGTTGTATGGATATCTGGAGTAGTAAAACATAGAACCATGCTGCTGATTCATTTTTGTGTCTTGGCAGCTTGGTTGTTGCTGAATGCATAAGTGTTTATTGGACTGAATGGAAACATATCTGTATTTTCTTTAGAAAGTCTGACAGTAGTTTTTTTTTTTTTTTCTTTTCCTTTTCTAGTGTCTTTAATGCCATAGTTGGTTCTTGTCTGTTTTAAACCAGCTCCAGCAAATTTGTTGCTAAAACTAAACTCAGATGAGAGAATTGGTTCTCAAAGTCCATTCCTGCTTCAAAAGGATGATCTTCAATTATTTCTAATGTTGCTATAATATTTTAATATCCTAGTGTTAGGATAATGTCCTTTGGTGATTATTCTTTCTCAAGCACATATCTGATCATGTTACTCCCTTGCTCAAAAACTACTGAGAGCTCAAACTGGATTTTAACATCCCCCCAAACCTGATTTCTCAACTTATTTTCCAATCTTTTTTAGCCCTCTTGAGAATTACTGTTTTGGGGGGTGCAGGGAAAGAGTGAGTTTGCTAGCGATAGTATGCTTGTGAGAGATACAGGTGGGGAGGTGAAAAGTTGAGCTGTTGCTCTTACTTACACGTGGGCAAGTGAGAAGTTGAGCTGTTGCTCTGTGAGCAGCCTCTGCTGGCTCGCTCATTCTGCGGCTCTTGCCCATGCTGTCGCTGGTCACAAGTGCTCATTTCCTTTCCACCAGTTACCAGATCTTTTTTTTTGTTCACACTTTAATTTGCCTGTTGTATCCTTATATTATATCTCCTTCTTTATAAGTCTTGCTAATCCGAATATGTTCTCTTAAATTTAGTGACTTAACTCTTGTTCCTGTAGCTACCATGGTGCTTCCCACCAGCTCTCATGTTTGCCTCAATCAGTATTTCTCATTCAGTACTTTTCCTGGTTCTGTTTTAATCCACCTTATCCTGTGGTTCTTGTCTCTCTTTCAAAAAAAAGTTCTAGAAACATCTATGCATCTGGGATTGTATGATTCCTGTTCAGGCTTTCTGTCTGTCTTAGGAAGGAACATGGCATTTATTTAATTATTAAAAAAGATTGGTTGGTTGCTGTCCAGTAACATGGTGAAGTGGAATCAATATCAGTTTGAATAGTAGGGACCCTATGGCTAGTCCTTTCTCAGCTGAAAACTTGCCTCCTTATCTTGGGTTGATCGCCTTATCTTCCACTGCCTTCAGTTTCTTTATCTCTAAAAGGTAGGTGTTGGATTGCCTCTCTAATTCTAACATTGTTTCTAGATATTGTAATAAAAAGATGTCCTGAAGCGTGCCAGTGATTCTTCCACATGCTTTGTCTTAAGTGATCTCCTGTAGGTCATCATTCTTCTGTACTATAGATGTTATTGAGTCCATTTTGTGAATTTACTTGTTACTTAGGTTCACAGACTGTAAGCAGTTGTCCTAAGGTCACAGACTGGCAGAGCTAGGATTTGAACTCAAGTCTGTTAGCCATGTACTTTCCATGGCATGCTGCTTCCTCCCTGTGGGTGTTACTTTTGAGGCTTTTAAGTCTAGCCGTTTTTTCGTTACTGTTACAAGTTTTCACATGAAGTACATAATACTGTATGTGGAAATGTTTATTTTATTCACTGTAACCCACTCCAGTGTTCTTGCCTGGAGAATCCCATGGACAGAAGAGCCTGGTGGGCTGTGGTCCATAAGGTCACAAAGAGTCAGACACGACAGAAGCGACTGAACACCCATTTACTGTACCCTGGTTTACTTGGGGCCAGGTTTTCATTTTTAAATGTTCACTAAGGTGCCCAATCTTTTGTGTGTGTTGACTGTCAATTAAGAGTAGAGGAGAAATTGTATTTAATTGTATTTTAGTTACATCAGTGAACAAATGATCACTGTTACCACCTACACCGTAGGTGTAGGACTTTTTGTCCCTAATCCCTCATAGAAAATGTTTTAAATGTAGGCTTAACAATTCTTCATGAATATGAGAAATAGGAAGAAGGTGGGTGGAAAGATTTTTGTATGCCAGACAGAGCTGATTTCTTAATTCTGTAAATTTGCTCCATTATTCTCCTACCATATCCACTTTTTCCACTTTTGTAATTTCAAGCAATAAATATCCTTTCATAATCAAAATATGTAAAATTATGATCTTAGATATGTGATCCATTAAAACTAGAGTTCATGGTGGGTCCTATCCATGTTATATTTTTAATAGAATCTTTCTTTTGTTGTCTAATTTGTGTTTTAATGCCTTATTCATATGAATGGGTTGTCTAGTTTTCTTAGAATTTGAATACAACCACCGCAGCTATTAAAAAGGGAGCCAGTGGCAGCCAAAGCCAATCAGTTTTAAAGGGAGAGTGTTCTTTTCTACTGTCTTCTATATGCATTATTTTACAGGTATTACTTATAGTTAATTGTTTATAAATTAAGAACTTATTTAGGGCCTTATTTTTTCCTTTCTGTCTGTCCTTTGGACAGTTTACTACTGGGAAGAGAGGAATTAAGTTAGTAGACCTGAGGCAGCTTTCCTCAGGAGGGTCTGCTTGCAAGGTAGGTGTTTGTCTGGCATCCAGGAACTGGAGTGATAATCATTTCTCTACACTGATATGAAATCTTCCCTAAGTAATGAAGGTAGCTCAGTGTGCCTGGACGTTTTGTACAAACAAAATGTGGTTTCTACTGAACATCTGCTTTCTTCCTAGGAGTCTGAGATTTTGGTATAAAATACTAGGCATTGGAGGAAATGGCAATCCACTCCAGTACTATTGCCTGGAAAACCCCATGGACAGAGGAGCTTGGTATGCTACAGTCCATGGGGTCACAAAGAGTCAGACACGACTGTGCGACTTCACTTCACTTCACTAGGCATTAGAACCCACCTGCAAATGCAGGAGACATAAGAGACATCGCTTCCATCCCTGGGCCGGAAAGATCCCCTGGAGGAGGGCACGGTATTCTTGCCTGGAGAATCCCCATGGACAGAGGAACCTGGCGGGCTGTAGTTCATAGGGGTCATAAAGAGCTGGACATGACTGAAGCGACTGAGCACACACACGAGGCAGATAGTACCTGAGTGACCAGCCCCTGATTTAAACTTTGGGCACCGAGCCTCGAGCTTCCCTGGTAGACAGCACTTGGCAAGTGTCAGAATTCACAGCTGGAAGAACTGAGTGCATCTTGTGTGATTCCCCTGGGAAGGAGGCTCCTGGAAACTCACACCTGGTTTCCACTGGCCTACCCTGCATGCCCTTTTCCCTTTGCCGGTTTTGCCTTGCCATCTTCTCACTCTAATAAATCTTAGCATAAGTACAACTGTATGCTTCTAGTTCTATCCTAGCTATCACCAAACCTGAGACCCTTAATACAGCTACCCATTAATATATTTTCCCATCTGAAGAAGGCAAGAGAAAAATCCACTCAAATGTATAAAGTTTTAGTAAATTGGAGCGTTCGTAAATTTTTTGATATTGTAACCTAAAGGAAATCAGAGCATGCTACCCCAAATTATGCCATGTTGGTGTATTGATTTTATTCAGCTGAGGGCGCTTGAGAACCAGTAAGTGCAGAAAAGAGGTCTGTGACCTCCTCGTTGTACCTAAAAAAAGTCAGTATTTCCCACGAGGAAGGTGCCTTCCCTGTACTAGGAAAAGAAGAGCGTTCTCATCAAGGATACTGGGAGTTGATGCCAAACTGGATCTGTACAAACAAACCTAAACTAACCCTTGCCGTTCAGTGGCTCAGCCGTGTCCAGCTCCTGGCAATCCTATGGACGGCAGCACACCAGGCTTCCCTGTCCTGTATTTCCTGGAGTTTGCTCTAGCTCATGTCCATTGAGTCGGTGATGCCATCCAACCTTCTCATCCCCTGTCATCCCCTTCTCCACATGCCCTCAATCTTTCCCAGCATCAGGGTATTTTCCAGTGAGTTGGCTCTTTGTACCAGGTGGCCAAAGTACTGGAGCTTCAGCATCAGTCCTCTTATCTTCCATGCATTTTCCCCATAGATTTCCTAGTTACTCTTCCATTATTAAATTCCTTTTCTTTTATCTTGTCATCTCTCTACAAATTGTTTATTAACAAGTACATAAGCTCTCAGTCCTAACCACTTCTTTGGATCTTCTTTTTTGCTGTGATGGCTCCTATGTATACATAAAAGTATTAAATAAAATTCATATTCTTTTCTCCTGTTAATCTATCTTATGTTAATTTAATTCTCAGGTCCAACCACAGACTCTGAAAGGTTCCCTATAGGATTCTCAAGTTTTTCCCTTCCCTCCTGCTGGAAGGAATTCTTGGTAAAAAGTATGTTTCTGTTACTTTGGTTTGTTCTTATCTTTGATGGTACTTATATAGTGGGAAATAAATAATGGGTTAATTAAGTAATATAAAATTTAACCACTTGGTATAGTAGCTGAGATAATTTTACACAGTTTACATATTAAAAAGTTCTTCAGGGTAGAAGATGCTTCCAGGAATGTATGATGGTATTTTTGGAATTGAAAATCATCATAATGGAATAAATAACAAAATGGCTTTCCAGCTGATGTTTCACGTAGTACGTAGGAGGATACTGACGTTCACTGTGTGTGCCTGCCTCGGTAGCATTTCTCCATGCATTAGTGATGCATGTGTATGCTTCGCGTGTGCTCTGTGTGTGTGTGTGCTGGAGGAATTGTCTTGAGGGTTCTATAGAATAATCTTTTGACTGATGAAGGAGAAATGTTTATTATAACTAGATGATTCTGATTGGTTTTTCGAGGAAGATGGATTAAAGAGAATGTCAAAAAAGTGACTGAAGAGACCCTACCAAGGAATGGGGAATGAATATAGGAAGAAATTCTCTGATGAGTTTTACCTGAAGCATGATGCAGTCAGATTGACAGGAGCAAAGCAGTAGCAACAGTTTCCAGACTCAGGGCAGTTGGAGGCTGTGTTCATGCTGTTCAGACTGAAACCTACTTTCCCATCAGGAGTGATAGCCATCTTATTTATAGCAAGACCCACCCTTTTCTGTTCACTTGCACTCACACATCCAGTCAGTGCCATGGTGTTTTCACATATTCTTCAAAGTGAATTATTTTCTGTTATCTGTTAATACGAAAGTCTGTAGTAGTTTTAAAATGTGAGAACAAAAGGACTTTATTTTGTTAAGCCCTGGGTTTGCATTTGTTAATCCTGTGCCTATTCTTGTTGCTCTGTAATTAACAGAGGATAAATAATGCTGGATTTATTTTAATTCTGAATTCAAAAGAGTTGCTGGAGAAATTTGAAGAATTTCATCTACTCTTGGGTCGTTTGTAAATTTGAGACAATCTAATTGTAACCTTACTTCTGTTTGTCAGCTTTTAAACATTTCTCTGTTGTTCATTTTCTCTTTTCCTACAGCAGCTGTTTCTGACTCTCTCACTGTGTTTAAATACACAAGTCCAGCTGCATTTTTACCCTCCCTCAGTGGAGATTTACTGCTATTTTAATAGGACTGTCTTTTTGTTAGGAGTTGGGCATCCCGTGAATTCACTTTTTTGATGTGCTAAAATTAAGATGCCTGTGGGATTATCAAGTGTAGAGGGTCATTATGCAACTAGATATTTAAAAATCTGGAATTAAGATCAGTCTGGGTCTAAATTAGGAGTCACGTAGATCTCTGTTTACCTACATACCTATTTACTACCAAAGACGTTTTATAGATGAAATGATGCTTAATTCTAGAACCTTGTACAGTTATCTCTATTTAAAAGCCAAATAGTTGAAGAGACCCAGGAAAGGAGATTATGAAAGAAAAAGGAGAACTAGTAAAGAGTATATTATGCAAGTCAAGGGAGAAGAAACTTGGAAATAAGAAGTGATCGGCAGTGTCACATGCAACAAGGATAATAGGAAAGATTTATAGAGCCCCCTGTATTTGGCTCTAGGTTATCTTTGGGGATCTTGATGAGAGTTATTTTAATTGTTTGATCAGGCTGGAAACCAGAGCCAGTGAATTGAGAAGTGGATTAGAAATAAGATTGTGGGGCATCAAGTGTGGACTGCTCTTTGCAGGAGTTTTTAACTGGAAAAGGACAGGATGCTGGTTAGAAGATCAGGTCAGATTGATAAAGGTGTTTTGTTTGTTTCACTTAAAAAAAATTTTTTTTTAAAAGATGAGAATAGTAGAGAAGAAGGATATAGTAGGAAAAGAGAAGGCGTAACTGCGGTAGTGAAGTCCTTGATGGATGTGGAAGGAAGGAACCAAGGTAGGCTGATTTGTCTAAAGAAGAAAGGTCCCTTTTCTTTAGCCACTGGGAAGATTCAGGATGGTACATGTAGGAAACTTGGGGGATGTCTTGCCTAATAACCCCAGTGTTATTTTTCAGGGGGAGAGCTAGATTATTATGTATGTCACAGTGAGTGAAAAAGCTGGTAGGTTCAGAGAGAGCACACCAGACCAGGCAGGGGCATGCTGAAGAATTCCTGGGCACCAAGGGTGGCTTTCAGTGTCTCATCACGTCCCCTGATACTCATTTGTGATTTCCCTTTGAGGACTCAATAACCTGGTATGGGAAATAGGAGATTTTTTTTAGGTCCTACAGAGATGTTGGTTTTGCTATTCAAGTTCAGTAGATGAATAGGTTTAAAAGGAGTTTGAGATGTAAGCAGGAGAGTGGCTAAAGCAAAATAAGTAAGTTAAGTTAAAGAGTCTGGATCTCAAGCTAGTAAAAGTTGTATCATCTCTTCTTGGCAATGAAGAGCAGACGTATTAGGAGAAAAGGAAATTGGGCAGATGGGTAGATAAAGCCAGAGGAGGAGATAATGGGCGGGGGAAAGGAGGTTGGATATACTGTTGCTTCAAAGGTGACAGTTCTGAAAAAACAACAACAACGACAAAAAAAAAACCAGCTAGGATAGGTCTGTAGGAGTGAGTGACTGTAGACATGTGGAGTTAGGGTCCATCAGGAAGTCTGAAAGCTTGGTAAGGAGTTGAAAACGTGGCCTCTGGACTCAGACTGTCTGAGTCTAAATTCTGTGCCCTCACTTCTTAGGTATGTGATTTCGGGCAAGTTCCAGGTGGTGGTTGACTGTCACTCAAATCAAGATAATAAGAGTGCCTTACTTTAGTTTTATGGTGGGATTGAGTGAAGTAATAAAGCATTTGTACTATCCCTTGCCCAACTTAACTGCTCAATAAACCTTAGTTCTAGTCGTCATTGTTGTTACCATTATTACTGGCTCCATCTCATTTAGATCACAATTCTTTTTTTTTAAATTAATTAATTTTAATTGGAGGCTAATAACTGTACAGTATTACGGTGTTATTTTGCCATACATTGACATGAATCAGCCATGGGTGTACATGTGTCCCCCATCCTGAATCCCCCTCCCACCTCCCTCCCCGTCCCCTCCCTCAGGGAGTCCCAGTGCACCCATCGAACTTGGACTGGTATAGATCTCAACTCTTATGTCACCGCCTAAGAGAGACCTCCCCAGTCACACTGTAAAATATAGACCTGTTCAGATAACTGTCCATCATATTTTAGTGTCTTGTACTATCCACTGTTGTAATTTAGTTGTTAGGTGAATATCTCCCCAGTTGAATTATCATCTTCTTTGGTATTGAAGCCAGATCTTATTAACCTTTTTATAAACTATGTGCCTAACACATCAGAAGCATAACCACTCTCTTAAGTCTTTGTTGTGGGAGGAAAAATGGGATCTCTCTGTTGATGTAGAAACCACTTGAATACTGCTTGTTTAATAAAGTTGGTTTCTGGCATAGTGGTAAAACTTTTAGATAAAGGCAAAAGGGTAAACCACCATCACTAGCATTTTCTGATCTCATTTTAGAATTTTCCACACAAACAAGTGTACAGTTCTCATTTTACTGTTTTGTTTGGGTGGATAAAGGGGTGACTCATCGCTTCCAAACTGCATTGGATTTAGCAAACTGAGCAAATGCAGAACTCTTGTTTTCGAGGCATTATTTACATGTTGTTGCCATAATGTCAAATCATGACTTTAATCACGAGAGAAATTATATTTAACTTGATTTGAGCCACAGTTGAGGGATGCTGAATGTGGAACTGATAATCTGCTGTTAGAGGAGGTTTTTTAAATGTTTCCAGTCTGTTTATAGGTACTTCAGTACAATGTAGGTGATATTTTATTGTTTGTCCAGCTCACAGTCATTTTAGCTTCCTGAACCCAATCTTACTTGAACATATGACCTTTTCGTGTTACTTTTGTAACCACAGGTATTTAAAACTAAGGCTTAGAAGGAGCAGCTTATGAGATGCATTGTAGGCACTTGTCTCTGAACTTCTCACTGGCTTCCAGAGCTTTACAAGAGTGGCTTAAAGTAAATGATGATAACATTCTTCTATTTGTGTAAAACGTCATATAATGTACTCTCATTTTTGAAGTTAAAAAATTGGTATTTGCTCACTCTTCTCAAATTAAAAATGCATTTGAATCATGATGATTTAGTGTAAGTTCCAAGTATGTTATTGACCAGCTCTGGTTTGGGGAGGGACCTCCCCTGGTGGCTCAATTTGGTGAAGAATCTGCCTGCCAATGCAGGAGAAACTGGTTTCCTCCTGGGTTGGGAAGTTCCGTTGGAGAAGGAAATGGCGTCCAGTATTCTTGCCTGGGAAATCTCATGGACTGAGGGGCCTGGCGGGCTACAGTCCATAGGGTCGCAAGAGTTGGACCTGACTTAGCGGCTAAACCACTGCTACCACTGGTTTAGAGAAACTAGATTTTAAGAGTTCAAGTTATTTTCTTGAATAGGTAAGTATTCCATGTAAATTTAAGTTTATAAATTGAAAATCTGTCCTTCATTGATTTGTATAAGCTTGAGATAAGTTCATCAACTTATAACATTATGTATTTCCAGTCAAATAACCTATCTATAAGTAATTTATCACTTTTAAATGGACTTTCACATTACAGTATCGTCTATACTGGTGATTCTATCATTAATGTTCTTTTTTTTTGTTACAGATTTTTATTTTATTATCACAAAATTTTATTTGCTGTCAGAAAGTGAAGCATTATGTATAATGGCATATAATAGCTCTGACAATCTGACAAATTCTAGAACATTGACATTTCTTTCATTGTACAAGACACTAAATTCTTGCTAAAGTAATACATATTGTTTTTCTCATCAACGAGGCTTTCTGTTTTAGTGACAGTCCATTGGGGGAAAAAAACATATTTTCCCTTCTTAAAAAATGAAGTAGTCTAAAAATGAAAATATCTTGATAACAAATTACTCTCAATTAATATGATCATGAAATATGTGGGAAAGGATCATATTTTCTAGATGGATTGCTAATTTGATGACATTAGTGACTCCTGTTTGATGATATATTACATATCCAATGTTAACAAGAACATGTTCCTGATCCTTCACATGCTTTATTCCTAGAATTTAACCCGTGAATTGGAGGACAGGGAAAAACAGCAGCTAGAGATGTTGGATGAACTGAAGGAGATCCAGAAGCACTTTGAGACGTGTGACGCCAAACACAAGCGCGCTGACTTACAGATCACGAAGCTGACTCAGCACGCCGAGGAGGCCACCAAGCAGGCCGAGCAGTACCTTCTGGAGTTCCAGCAGTCTGAGGGCCTGAGACAGGAAGCAGAGAAGAGGAGAGAGGAGCTGAAGCTGAAAGCTCAGGAGTCCATTAGGCAATGGAAGCTTAAGCATAAGAAGTTAGAACGCGCGCTGGACAAACAATCCGAAAGTCTCGACCAGCTGTCGGACAAGAATAATCAGGTACAAGAGCCACATTCCTGAGGGGTGGTTTCTGCTGTGACCAGCCATTCACTCACTTGTCCTTTGAACAAACTCTTGAGTGCTGTGCTGTGTGTGTAGCCTATCAAGAGGTTCTTGATAGAAGAGTCTCTATGTCTTGACTATCTCAAGGTACAAAGATAAAATCTTTGTACAGCTTTTGTAGTAGTTTAACATTCTGTGGCTTTGAGGGTTAACCCTTAAAACAGATCCACTCTCCTCATCTATGTTAGAGTTTAGTTCCTCAGTGCTCCCCGTGCTAAGCTGATCAGTCGTGTCTGAATCTTTGTGAACCCATGGACTGTAGCCAGCCAGGCTCCTCTGTCCATGGGAGTGGGTTGCCCTGCCCTAATTTGAAATTATTCTTTAATATCCAAATGGAAGAAAATCACAAAATCTTCCTTAATATCACATGTCTTTTCCTCCAGTGAATGTATTTTTAAAATCTCATTTATTTGTATATCTCAACTTCAGTATTGGTTGGAAAGAAGCATTTAAGATGCAGTCATTACTGCTGGGCCATTTTCTGGTAGCAACTGTAATTTTAGTTAAGTGAGTAACACTGATAATCTCACTGAGCAGTATTGTCAAATCTCAAGCCTCTTGAAGACTTTTGTGCTCCTTCGATAGCAACAAAAAGCATTTCATTGATCTGTGTATACACTTAATGTCATCTTTTCTCTTGTATAATCAGTTATTTTAAATGGATTTTATGCTCCTGTGTTGATTCTCAACTGTATCTTTGCATTGAATTAAACCCAGATGTTTATAAGATAATAAGCAGGAAAGTCATGATTGATTTTTATCCATGTTTAGTCTTGGCTTATCACTTCTGCGTTGTCATTTGTCACTTGTCAAGAACTCTGTTTCAGAAGAATAATCATTTGGATAAGTTGACTTTCTTTCAAAAGAAAGTAAAATGTGGGGCAGTTAGTTATACCTATAAAATCAGTTGTCAGCACTTAAGAATGACGGATGCTTATTTCATGACAGATGAGCTGTCATGGACATGATGCTTGCATTTTACATACAAATTTCTTGGACATATAAAAGATGGAGAAAGTGATCACTTTGCACTGACTGTGGAATGCTTTTCACTTTAACCCACCTGACACTTAATAGGTGACTCATTGCCTCAAGGTAAAGTCCTTCTGAAGCTTTCAGACTTGAATCTGAATTGATTTGATCCCTGGAAATTGGTCTCCTTTGATTATTCTGTTGTCAGCCTGGTTTGGCAATTGGTTCAATGAGTCTGCCTAAAACGGAGGTAGGGAGAGAGAAGAGTGGTTGGGGAAATTGACTGATTGAGAGCCATCTGGGGATTTTACTTAATGAGAGGAAATTTAGAAGGGTCCATGTCATCAGACAGTATCCTAATCCAGGAGAGTTTTCTCAATTGAGCTTTTTAAATATTAAAAATTTTTAAACAATCACTTCCCAGAATACTCCTGCTAAAGTTATTTTTATCACTTAGCATTGCTAATGGTAAGCAAAGAAGTAGTTTTAAAGTGATTGCCACAGTAAGGGTAGTATTACAATTATCACAGCAGGCATTGTAATTTCCACTTTAAAAGCCTTAAAAATTAATGCAGCATGTCGCAGTTAGAGCAATGGTTAATCAAAGAAGAATGGGTGACAGATATTTTACTGCAAATTCAAGTGTCCAGTAAGTCTGTGATATGGAAATACATTGTAAATAACTTTGGAAAAAGTATATCTTTAATACCTTACTGAATAATGCCTCTGAAGAATATTTAATTTTGAATGAAACAGAAAACCTCCTTAGGGCAGCGGTAAGACAGTCTACTCGCATTTTGTGTTTTGGGGACAAATATGACCTAAATCAAATCCCTTATGATTATACAATGGAAGTGAGAAATAGATTTAAGGGCCTAGATCTGATAGATAGAGTGCCTGATAAACTATGGAATGAGGTTCCTGACATTGTACAGGAGATAGGGATCAAGACCATCCCCATGGAAAAGAAATGCAAAAAAGCAAAATGGCTGTCTGGGGAGGCCTTACAAATAGCTGTGAAAAGAAGAGAGGCAAAAAACAAAGGAGAAAAGGAAAGATATAAGCATCTGAATGCAGAGTTCCCAAGAATAGCAAGAAGAAATAAGAAAACCTTCTTCAGTGATCAATGCAAAGAAATAGCAGAAAAGGACAGAATGGGAAAGACTAGAGATCTCTTCAAGAAAATTAGAGATACCAAGGGAACATTTCATGCAAAGATGGGCTGGATAAAGGACAGAAATGGTATGGACCTAACAGAAGCAGAAGATATTAAGAAGAGGTGGCAAGAATACACAGAAGAACTGTACAAAAAAGATCTTCACGACCCAGATAATCACGATGTTGTGATCACTCATCTAGAGCCAGACATTCTGGAATGTGAAGTCAAGTGGGCCTTAGAAAGCATCACTACGAACAAAACTAGTGGAGGTGATGGAATTCCAGTGGAGCTCTTTCAAATCCTGAAAGATGATGCTGTGAAAGTGCTGCACTCAATATGCCAGCAAATTTGGAAAACTCAGCAGTGGCCACAGGACTGGAAAAGGTCAGTTTTCATTCCAAT
>SJYQ01001458.1:423749-458205 GCA_006410935.1 Redunca redunca
TTCACTTTTCACTTTCATGCATTGGAGAAGGAAATGGCAACCCACTTCAGTGTTCTTGCCTGGAGAATCCCAGGGACGGGGGAGCCTGGTGGGCTGCCATCTGTGGGGTCGCACAGAGTTGGAGATGACTGAAGTGACTTAGCAGCAGCATACATATATAGAAAATAAAATGCATATCATATATTGATTGCTTGGTTGTGACAATAATAGTACTAGCAGACATTTTTTTCAGCACTTAGGCTGTGCTGGTTTTATTACTGTAAGAACTTTATGTGTGTTACTCATTTAATACATCATCTCTGTAGACTGTGTGATGTTAATTTCTCTCCAATGAAGAAATTCAGATGTGAGAAGTAACTTTTCTAGGGTCTTACACTGGAGAGTAATGAGATAGGGCTTGAACTGAGGTAGTCAGATACTTGAGTTCTTAACTACATTGCTGTACTGGAAAAGGTTTAGACTCTAGACTGGCTAGGTTTAGTTTGGGGTGACTAGTTGGATAATGAAGCTTTGTCCAGATGGATAATTATAGACAGAGCAACATATTTGGAGAGAGTAATGTCAAATCCAGCTTCTTAACATGTTGTTGAGTTGGGTGGAAGAGATCTTAAACCTATTCATGAAAGGCTAGGTGGAATGGTTTAGTACATAATAGGTTAGAAGTTGAGGATTAAGTGGAGATTCAAGTTAGATATTTCGGAGAAGGCAATGGCAGCCCATTCCAGTACTCTTGCCTGGCAGATCCCATGGACAGAGGAGCCTGGTAGGCTGCAGTCCATGGAGTTGCTAAGAGTTGGACATGACTGAGCGATTTCACTTTGACTTTTCACTTTCATGCATTGGAGAAGGAAATGGCAACCCACTCCAGTGTTCTTGCCTGGAGAATCCCAGGGACGGGGGAGCCTGGTGGACTGCCATCTCTGGGGTCGCACAGAGTTGGACGTGACTGAAGCGACTTAGCAGCAGCAGCAGCAAGTTAGATATTTGGGAGCTAGTAACCCATTGTTAGTAGTTGAAATCACAGGGTTTGGATAACATTATGCAAGGAGAAAGAGGAGGATGAAATTCCAGAACACCACTGTTTAAGGGAAGAATCGACTAAACTGAGAAGGAGTTCCTAGGAAATATAGAACAAAGAACCACACGCGACACGGGAGGAGAACCAGAGGAGAATGGTGTCTTGTAAACCTCAGGAGGACCTTTCAGAAGAGCACAGTCATGAGTGTGAGTGCAGCAGACAGGCTAAAAGATGAACTGAATAATGCGTTCCTTCCATTTGTCACAAATAGGGGGAGAAGGCCTGTGAGGGGCTGGACCAGTAACAGGGTAGATAGATTTCAGCAGGAGACGGGGCATATCTTCCTCTGAAGGTTCTGAAAGAGCTCAGTAAGCTTGGGAAGGTCGATAGAGATGGACCTGGGGTGTTGATGTGAATCTTGAGTAGAGCGGCCTTGCAGTGAGTTGTTCGTGGTGGTGAAGGCTGGTACCAACCACACAAGGCCAGTCTGGGAGCAGGTGATGTGCTCCCGCGGGGCTACCACTGAAGAAGTGTCACGGACAAAGGAATGAGAGAGGGGAGGGAAAGGAATCGGTGACCGCAGGCTGCTTGTTTGGTAGGAGTTCCTCGACTGGAGCTTAGATTTTCAGAGTTGAGGTCCAGGCGAGTGGTAATGCGGTGAGTGCCATTGTGGAATGTGGGTGAAGGCGGTTGGAAGAGAATGGGCCAAATAACTGATGTTAGTTTGTTGGGTAGATATTTGGGTGTTCATGATGCTGTGGCAAAGGTGTTAATGGGTCACACACCAAAACCGTCAGTGAAGAGGATGACTGGTCGGTTGGCTACCGCTAACCAGGAAGGCAGAGTTGAAATAGTGTGAATCTCAATGGAAGGTGGCGTTTTCGCATGAAGATGTGTATGTCACGATTTGTTAGGTCATGAATTGAGAAATGGTTCTTTCAAGGAACTTTCGGTTTTCCTGGGAATGTTGAAACTGCACCCTCTTTTTCTTGGTTTTACTGACATATTTCGTATTTTCATCATCACTGTGTTGTTGTGTGATAAACATGTATTCCAGCAGGAGTTGGATATATATATAATTTAATATTTATATTAATTTAATCAGTCCTTGCAGGTTTAAGATCATCTGTGTAAAAACATCATTCTCACATTGTACTGAAAATATGCTTTCTTGAGAGGGAGGTAAAGTCAGGAGGTACAGCCTGCTTGACAGAAACTGCACTTGCCCCTGGACGCCTTGGCATATGAACAAGATAGCATGCATCATGGTAGCAAGTGGACTTCAGCCTGCTGATTTGGACTGTGGAGGCGTGAGCCACAGCTCTGAGGAGCCTCCCTACTTCCCCCTTAGTCCCTCTTTCTACCCCCAACTCCTCCCTTTCAGCCTTCAGATACCACCTGTGTTGCCTCTTTCAGAATGCTGATCCAAGTGTATCACTTCCTGCTCAGAAACCTTCAAAACCCATTACTATCTCAGGAACAAAGTCTCAGATCTAGTTCAGTCCTCCCTGATGTGGTCCCACCTGAGCTGTTCATGGTTGGAGCCTTTTTCTGTTCCCCAACTGGCCTCTCACAAACGGAAAACCATTCCCTACACCGACTTCTCACCGCCTGCTCTTCCTCCTGATCGTCTCCCCCCAGGCTGCAGGAGGAGAGGGCTGCCTAACCTTTTAAGGTCCAGTTAATTTTTTACCTCTCTACGGACTCACTAAAGATGGATGTATCTCAACTGAGGTTGAGATAAATCTCTTGCTCCTCTGTTTCCATAGCAGTCTGTGGCTACCACTAGTACAGTACATTTAGGCTGCCTAATATTTTGGTGTGTTTGGGGTATATTCATACCTCTGCAGAGGGACAGGCAGCAGGTATTAGTTGCTTAGATTTTTTTTTTTTTTCAGTTTGTTTGTTTTTTTTACTTGGAACACTGAGATGAGGGATTTTGTAGTCACTCTTTAATGTGGTACAAAAGCAGCAGCATATGTGCTTAAAAGGAGACCAGGGATTGTGAGAGCTCTGTACTGCTCTCTTAAACCGAAATCACCCATGAGGGACAACCCCACCTCATGCTGTTTTATTAATATAATCCTGTACTTTTGACTCATTTATATTATTTTTTAAAATATAAATTTATTTATTTTAATTGGAGGTTAATTACTTTACAATATTGTATTGGTTTTGCCATACATCAGTGTGTATCCGCCACAGGTATACACGTGTTCCCCATCCTGAACCCCCCTCCCTCCTCCCTTCCCGTACCATCCCTCTGGGTCATCTCAGTGCACCAGCCCCAAGCATCCAGTATCATGCATTGAACCTGGACTGGCGACTCGTTTCATATATGATATTATACATGTTTCAATGCCATTCTCCCAAATCATCCCACCCTCTCCCTGTCCCACAGAGTCCACAAGACTGTTCTATACATCTGTGTCTCTTTTGCTGCCTTGCATATTAAAAATAGTTGATAGCAGTGGTCATCATCAAAGGTTTAATATGTCAAGTTATATACAACAGGGCTGTAGATAACTAGCTCTGTAAATGTGTTTCTCTTTTGGCTTCACCTTAATTTATCACTTTTTCTGAGTCTAGTAAGTGCTGATACATTACCCATTTTTTTTTCCTCTGCACTAATTTTATATTTTTTCCCCATCAAGACCTACCCTTCTCATGCCTATTTTTTGAATTTAAATGTAAAATATTTTAATGAAATACTCTTGCTGCTATTAATATCTGAAGGCTCTTTGAAGGTTATCTGAGGGCTGTTCTCAAGATGATTTCAACAAAGATAATTTTGTAGAACCTTACTGGGGTCAGAAGGCCAAGAGTAGAGTTGTGTCTTTTTGCCATTTGCTGGCCACATGATCTTTGTCAGGTTACTTAACCTCTTTGTACTTCATCAATAGAATGGGAACAGTCACGTCTTTCTCTCTCACAGGGTTTTTGTGAGTGACATCACTGTGTAAACCTTAAAATGAAATGTAAACATAATAATGCGACCACCAAAAGAAGTAAGTTCTTCGTCAAACCTAGGCATTAGTGTTCTGGTAAATGTTCTAAAACAAGTTCTCCAGGGGCAAAGAAGGGAGCCCTGATCTGTAGCATTTGCCAAGTTCAGTGATTTAAGAGTCCCCTTCTGACTGGTTTCAAGCTATCAAACAGCATCACTGGACAGAGTTGGGAGCTGAATACAGCGGCTCCCTGAGAGTCTCTGCGAGCTGGTCCAGCTCACCAATGGCCTTAGGGCAAGACTGTCTATACCCGTGCTCTTTATAAGACACAAAGAATAGCCAGGCATTCTGCTGAAGCTTAAAATCATAATGGAACAGTTTTCCTGATGGGAGACTCTATTTTGAAAATTTATTTTTGGATAGTGAATATAGGATTCCTAATTAAAAAAAAGATCAGTTCTTTTGTTAACTCAAAGTGGCATCAGGTCTTCGCTGAATTTTGTGGGGTGAATAAGATGGAGATTTTGTCTCAAACTCACAATGTCTTCTCTTCAGGAAACTACTTCCCATGATTATGTTCCCGTGTACCTAATTAAATCCATACAGTGAACGTATACAAAGAAGCGAATGTATTTTACACATTGGAAGATATTTTAAACAGATTCTATGTAGTTGCTTACAGGCTGTCAGTAGCTGGTGGGTGTAACTAGTACTAACCACATTGCAAGTGCACCCAGCTGGTTTTTAAAACCTTATGATATATGTACCTTTCAAAGGTAGTAAGGCGGAGCAGCTGAAAACGTGGACAGTAGAGAGAATTTCTGGGTTCAAATCCTGGCTGTGTTATGGTCACTGCAGCCCCTTGGGAGAATTATTAGTGTTGTTCTGCTTGAGTTTCAAAAAAGGAGACACTAATGATATCTCCCTGGTCAGGCTGTGATGAGGATGAAATGAGGAAAAGCTATACAAAAAGGTCTTAATGCCATGCCTGACAGAGTCAGCATCCACATTATTGTCCTTTCAAAGGTATTTAAGTTCACATACCTGGCAAATCTTTGTTGAATCTCCTCCACACATTATTCCTAATAATATTAGGAAATTACGATTTTTTTTTTTAAAGCTGATTCTGGTTATATTTCAAATAATAAATGAAAACCAGGCACATTATTGCATTATTGGTACTGAAATAATCCCTGGTAAACCTTTTTTACATACTTAGTTGTTTATACTTTTTTCGCTGCTGCGATTCATAATCTTTTTAACCCCACAAGAGTGCTATTTATAATTACATTGCACAAAAACACACAATTCTTTCACAGAAAATGAGGAGGTAGCTTGAAAAGGAATATTGTGACACTCCTCTTATAGAAAAGGAAACTGATCAGGCAGCGATATCCCACAGTGTGTCCTTGGGGGGGCATGTCTCGGCAGGTAGTGTCCCTTCTTTGGGTTACACAGACCCCTGCTTACACCTTTATTAAGAGCTTCTTATTCATCGTTGTCAGACTTGATTGTTGCATCTGTGTCTTTTATGGTTCATGCCTGTTGCCTTCCGCACCTAGTACAGTACCTTGCAGTTACTTGGTTGCCCAGTTAGTGCTAAGCAGAGCTTGAACATATGGAAAGAATGTTTCCTTTGCATGTCTGTCTATGTGGGAATGCTTAGAAGTGGCAAAATCTCCAAGTATTTGCCCACTGATATAACGTGGAATTTCTCTTGTATACAGTTTGGCTGGGCCAGTGGACTTTCTCTTTTCTCCTTTTTTTTTCCCTCAGGCAGAAAGCTTAGAAGATAAGAATATGGCTAAGGTCCAGCGTTGTCAGCTGGAGAAGCTGAAATCACAGTATGACAGACTGACAGAGGAATTAACCCAGAATGAAAATGAGAACAAAAAATTGAAGTTAAAATACCAGTGTTTGAAGGATGAACTAGAAGAAAAGGTAAAAATGTGGATGGATTCTAATTGAAAAGGCTTATTTGCATTTCTTTTAGAACATAGAAATTATAGAAAAGTTGTATCAGTGCCAGATACAGTCACAGAAGTTTATTAGGATGCTGTGATTTTTATTCTTTCAACAACTAGTAACTTTCTAATACTTTTTATTTTAAATTTCTAATGGATCTTAAAATTGGTATTTACAGGCAAGGTAGCAAAGAAAGGAGTTACAGTTTACTGAAGACCTACTCTATGGCAAGCATTTATGCCAACAGATTGATTTATGTGTGCTCATTTAATTCACACAACTCTTTGAGTTAGATTTTATTGATCCCTTGAACCCATGAGGAAACCATGGTTCAAAATAAAATATGTAATGGTTAAGTGGTCACTATGCACTAGGCACTCTTCATGCTTATAGTCATTTTATGAAATTGATTCTATTAGGCTCAGTTTTGAAGTTACAGAGACTGAAGCTTAAGAAGGTTGGTAACCTTGGAACATTACCAGCAGACTCACTGCTTTCCTGTCGGTAGGAATTTGGGGGTTATCTGCTGTATATCGGGGCTTTTCAGGTGGCACTAGTTGGAGAAGGCGATGGCACCTCACTCCAGTACTCTTGCCTGGAGAATCCCTGGGACGGGGAGCCTGGGGGGCTACAGTCCATGGGGCCGCACAGAGTCGGACATGACTGACACGACTTAGCAGCAGCAGCAGTGGTAAAGAACCCACCTGGCAATGCAGGAAACATAAGAGACACAGGTTCAATCCCTGGGTTGGGAAGATCCCCTGGAGGAGGGCATGGCAACTGCCTCCAGTATTCTTGCCCGGAGAATCCCATGGACGGAGGAGCCTGGCCGGCTACACTCCATGTTGTTTTGTTCAGTCACTCAGTTGTGTCTGACTGCTTGTGATCCCGTGGAGTGCAGTACGCCAGGCTTCCCTGTCCTTCACCATCTCCTGGAGTTGCTCAAACTCATGTTCATTGAGTCGGTGATCGCATCCAACCATCTCATCCTCTGGCGCCCCCTTCTCCTCATGCAGGGTCGCAAAGAGTCAGACACAACTGAAGCGACTTGGCATGCATGCACACTATGTATCAGGCATAGGGTAGAATACTAGGGATTTTCAGCAAGTCCCTACTTTTGTGGCAAAGTGTCGACTAAGATTAGAAGATAGAATATTTAAATTTGTGTTCTGTGTCTTTCACTTCAGTTCAGTTGCTCAGTCATGTCCGACTCTTTGTGACCCCATGGACTCCCTGTCCATCACCAACTCCTGGAGTTTACTCAAACTCATGAGCATTGAGTCGGTGACGCCATCCAACCATCCCTGTGTCTTTACCAGCTTCTTGAAAGGATTTGCCTTCCAGTGTGATAGAAGTCTGGAGAAGGCGATGGCACCCCACTCCAGTACTCTTGCCTGGAAAATCCCATGGATGGAGGAGCCTGGTGGGTTGTAGTCCACGGGGTCCCTAAGAGTCGGACACGACTGAGCGACTTCCCTTTCACTTTTCACTTTCATGCATTGGAGAAGGAAATGGCAACCCACTCCAGTGTTCTTGCCTGGAGAATCCCAGAGATGGGGAAGCCTGGTGGGCTGCCATCTATGGGGTCACACAGAGTCGGACATGACTGAGCAACTTCCCTTTCACTTTTCACTTTCATGCATTGGAGAAGGAAATGGCAACCCATTCCAGTGTTCTTGCCTGGAGAATCCCAGGGACGGTGGAGCCTGGTGGGCTGCCATCTATGGGGTCACACAGAGTCGGACACGACTGAAGTGACTTAGCAGCAGCAGCAGCAGCAGTGTTAGAAGTCAAATAGAGAAAAGACTCTTAGCATTTGGATAATAGGATAGGGCAGGATAGACTGGGCCAGATGAATCCTATTCTTGTTAAGTGTTACTAACTAACGTCTGTGATAAAGGAATTATCAAGGGGTAGGATGTCATAAACCTCTGCATAAACTTCTAGAAGAAACGTCATAAACCTCTGCATAAACCTCTAGAAGAAACTTTCATGCTTTGCTCTTCTTTTCCTCTGTCATTTCTGTATATATATACTTACCTTAAAATCAAGGAAATAAAATTTAAGTAAACTTCGTGTTTATGATTAAATGTGCTTAAGTTGCTAAATTTAGGCCTACAACCTTGACAGTTGTTGTAATTTAGCTCTTATGTCATACTTTGTTTTCATTATGTCTAATGTTCACAAATATTTAATGTATCTGTTTTCAGGGTGTAGTTGCTTTGGAGATAATGCTTAATTTTCCAAGTATTTTCATAAGTAAAATATAGCCAGAAAGTTGTATTAACATGTTATATATTTAGTTATTTGCATTTAGGAACTAGTGGAGACATTTTTGATACATTGAAAGTGTAAAGGTTACCTTATTCTGCTTAGAATAAATGTTTCTTCACTATTATATTTGTGATGTTCCAGATATATATGCATTATTGTGCATTCATATAAATGGAACATTCAAGACTTCTCTGGTGGTCCAGTGGTTAGGACTTCGTTCTTTCCCTGCAAGGGGCTTGCGTTTGATCCCTGGTTGAGGAACTAAGATCTTGCATGCCCCATGGCACAGCCAAAATTAAATAAATAAGTAAATACATAGAACATTTACCTTAGAACAGAGTTTTTGTCAACTACGAATTGTTCCCTGCTATGAGCCCTTGCCATCTACCTCTGTAAGGATTAAATCATGTGCTGCTCTGGCTGTTGACTTTCAATACCTCCCTAAGGGACTTCAAGGTAGAAATCAGGGATGAGGCAGTCTGTGCTCTGGGAAAACTGGCAGAACAGGTCTCCAGAGAGTAGATATTTTCAGGAGCTGATTTTATGAAACCAATCCTTGCACCTGCTCATATTTCGAAAAGCCCTAAATCCTTTGATGGTGACATCAGTTCCTTGTGACTAGCAGAAAGCCTTTGCAAAGATAAATGTTTGATTGTGTGAACTCCGTGTACACCACCAGAATCACATATATATTGACTTTGCCCCCTACCTCTTTGAAGCAGTTGCCCAGAGCTTTCTGAGGTGCTGTCTCCCAGGCTGCAGCCCTCATTTTGCCCTAGATAAAGCTTAACTCTTATGGTGTACGTTTTTTTCAGTCAACAGTTTCTAGAGTTAGTGGTTTACAGTAGATTCTCCCTAGCCTCCCTTAGTGGTTTCTCTGTCCACAATTTCAGTTACCTGCCACAGCAGATTACTGAAATTACCAATTTTGGACCAATTGCGGTGCAGAAAGATTAATTGGAAAATTCTAGAAACAATTCTAAGTTTTAAGTGAAGTCACTCAGTTGTGTCCGACTCTTTTCGGCCCCGTGGATTATAGCCCACCGAGCTCCTCCGTCCATGGGATTCTCCAGACAAGAGTACTGGAGTGGGTTGCCATTTCCTTCTCCAGGGGATATTTCTGACCCAGGGATCGAACCCAGGTATCCCGCATTCCAGGCAGACGCTTTAACCTCTGAGCCACCAGGGAATTGCACATTATTCTGAGTAACATGGTGAAATCTTCCTCTGTTCCACTTTTTGCCACCTGGGATGCCCTCTTATCTCAATCTTCTGCTAACATCCAACCAGCCACATCATCATGGCTTGATGGCCCAGAATCACCCAAAGCAGGTGAGATCCTCCTTCTGAGGTATTATCAGAAGATCAATAGTAGCTTAACGCTATCTCATCATGTAGGCATTTTAATGTCTCATATCCTCACCAGAAGTGTGGTGAATATGGTACAGTAAGATATTTTGATAAAGAAAGAGACCACCTCCATATAACTTTTATTACAGTGTATCATTACAGTTGCCCTATTTCATTATTAGTTACTATTGGTAATCTCTTACTGTGCTGCTTTATAAGTTAAACTTTGTTATAGATATGTATGTGTAGAGCATCATCACTGCTGATAAAGCAGAGACATCACTTTCTGACAAAGGTCTGTATAGCACAGCTCTGGGTTTTCTAGTGGTCGTGTATGGGATGTGAGAGCTGGACCATAAAGAAGGCTGAGTGCTGAAGAACTGATGCTTTTGAACTGTGGTGCCAGAGAAGTCTCTTGAGAGGCCCTTGATCTGCAAGGAGATCAAACCAGTCAATCTTAAAGGAAATCAACCCTCAATATTCATTGGAAGGACTGATGCTGAAGGTCCAATACTTTGGTCACATGATGGGAAGAGCTGACTCATTGGAAAAGACCCTGATCTTGAGGAAGACTGAAGGCAGGAGAATGGGACAACAGATAATGAGATGGTTGGATGGCATCACCAACTCAATGGACATGAGTTTGGGCAAGCTCCGGGAGATAGTGAAGGGCAGGGAAAACCTGGCATGCTGCAAAATCCATGGGGTCGCAAAGAGTCAGGCACAACTGAGTGACTGAAGTGATGGATGTGTAGGAAAAAAACATGTAAAGGATTTGGTACTGTCTGCAGTTTCAGATATCCCCTGGTGGGGTCTTGGAATGTATCCCTCAGATAACTGGGGATTCCTGTAGTCCTTTGCTATATATTGAGCGTCTAGCATGTGGGAGGCATTGCTGGATGCTGGGGAGAAGATGCAGGTCTGAAGTTGAAAGTTTATAGTGGGATCATTAAAAGAAATATCCCTTTTGACTGTTAAAACTATTGAATATATAGTCAAGTCCTGATAATGGGTGCTGATGCAAAGAAAAGATATCTAAAGTCTAAGATGGTAAGTAATCTTAAGAATACAGAGACACACACTCATACACGCATAGCCTATGGGCTTGCTTTAAACGTTTAATATATTTTGTTTACATGATTGTTGTATCCTTTTGATTGACTTAGGTGTTTTTGTTCACCTAAGTTTTTTTTAGTATAGTTAGCTGTGAATCAAAACTTCATTGGATCAAGTTATATCCAGATAGGGCCTTTCTCTTTCAGAGGTAGTGAGATGTTGATGGCTATGGACAGAACTTTCAGTTTAAATCATTTTCTAGCCATGTGGCATTAGGCAAGTTGCTTAAAACTCAGAGTCTCAGTTATATCATCCTTAAAACTGGTATAATAATAAATTCTAATGGAATTAAATGTAAAAATGTATTTAAAGTGCTTGGCAGAGTGTCTGATACCTGATCAGCTATCAATTAGCAGCTGCCATTATTTTATTATCGTTAAGTTACTAAGTGGATGCCAGTTAATAATGGTTCAGCCAAGCAATAAACCAATCAGCAAGCATTGATTAACTGCTTATGATTTGTTAAGGATTAAGGGCCAGGGAAGTGGGAATAAGACGTACTGCAGAACTATGTTGATTGGATGTTTTGAGCCAGAACTGTGTTGAATCACTTGAGATGATGGTCCACAAAGGAGGAGCCAACTTAAGAAGAGCTGACATTTCCTGTTGAACAAACAGGAGGGTGGGTTTGTAATTATGTTTGCTATTTGAAGAGAGGAACCAAATCATGATTGTTTTCCTATCCCCAAAATTAGGTACAGAGCTTGACATACGGAGGTAATTTATAAGCAGATTGTGGACGAAGAGACACGAATGTGTATGCATACCTGCCCGTATGTTTGCGTGCGTGCTCAGTCGCTCAGGCATGTCCTACTCTTTTGTGACCTGATGAACTGTGGCGTTCCAGGCTCCTCTGTTCATTCTTGGATTTCTTGGGTTTCCCAGACAGCCCACTAGAGTGGATTGCCATTTCTCCAGGGGATCTTTCTGACCCAGACACTGAACCTGTGTCTCCTACGGCTCCTGCATTGGCAGACGGATTCTTTACCACTCGCACCACCCGGGATACCCTTCTTACGTGTTTATGTGTAGATAAAAAATGTGGTAACCTGTGGCTATAGATGTTTGTTTGTTCTCTCTTCCTGTCTCTCTCTCCCCTTCCCTCCCTCTCTTCCCCACTCCTCCTTTCCCTTTCCTTCAATGAGTGTCTGTGTGTTGGCCAGTCTGGGGGAAATAAAAACAAGAAAACAGTACAAAAATATGTCCCCAGTGAAAAAAAGCCCATGACTAATATCCCAGAGATTCCTGCTATCCAAGCAGTGCAGTGAACTTGATAAATAGGGCCCAATTGAAGGATTTATAATCCTAATGAAGGGATTTCCAATCAAAAGGGTCTCTATAGAACCATTGCTTATAGATTACGTAGGCTATCTGGGATGCTTAGCTAACTCATATGATACTTGCTTTTCTCCATTGTTATACTTTAACTTCATTTTCTATTATTAGTTCTTTTGGGAGATGTGAGTAGCTGCAATGAAACAATTAGGAGGTGAATTGTGAGACAATCTAAGGCAATTGCAGTTCACAGGAAAGTAAGCATTGAATAGATTAGGGTTTGCAGAAATGTGGTTTTGTTCCTTCTCATGAAATCCATTATTTAAATTGTTTGCGAAGTGACATGTAGCAGCAAATTTAAAGCTATGGCTGTATTGGTTAAAAACACTTAAGAAATAATTTTCTATAAAATGTGGATCTTTGAAAAGATCATTATAATTCAGATTTGCAAGTGTAATGATGATGCCATTTTTACATAAGCTGGAAACTGAGGTTGAGAGCATAGTATTGTGACTTGCCCAACATTGCACAGCTTGTGTTGGAAACAGGATATGAGCACAGATTTCTTGTATTTTCCCCATTATTTACTGCCAGTAAAATGACTCACGTTTCTGTCTTTTCATTGATTTCTTTAGTGTTGAATTTAAATTTGTTGTTATTATAGTCAACAGATTATCATATCCTTTCTTATTTGTTTTTAGTCTGTATAAATTTTGGATTAGAAGTCATCAGTAATTTTTTTAGAAAAGTCTAGTTAAAACCTGAGATTTCCACATAAAAGATATCTGTGACTGGAAAAAATGAATCAGCATTGTTTAATTTTGTTTTGTTTCTAATTTGACCATCTGTTTAGGATTGTTCTTTTTCATGAGGTGAGAAAATGTATATGATTGTCAGATATCTGTTCTATAAAATAGTCACTCTGCTAAAATCACAGTTTTACATTTTTTACCAAGAACTCCTTGATAGCAGGCAGAATTCTCTGGTTTTTTGTTTGTTTCCCCCCCACAAGTATGAGAAAGAAGTAGAAGTTAATGAGCTGTTGACTTGTAGCATTTATTTTAATGATTACACTTTAGGCCATTTTTAGGCAATCTATACTCTTTCTGTGGTGCTTCATCTTTTTTACATCGTGTGAATAGTCTAAAGCTATAACTTCTACATATTAATTTGAGGGCAAACTTTAAACCAGATACTTTAAATAAATACTAACTAGTATACTATGAGTAATTTCCTGTCAGATTTCTCCCAATTAAAAAAAAAAAAACAATGAAAATAATAATAAAATGGTCAAATTGAAGGCAAAATTATAAATTTATCATTTGTTATTTGTAAAGTGCTTTTAACTGAATCCCTGATAGTCGTTTTTCCAGAGTAGTCCTTAATTTTTGAGAGAATTGACGGAAACACCAGAGTGTTACCATGTATGAATCACTCAGCCAGATGTTAGGAAACATGTTTAGAATGCGTCGATGGAGTGACCTTACATCCAGCTGTGGTGGAGGGAGGGGCAAGACCCACAGATGCAGGAAAGGACATTTGGTCTCTACTTCCCAGACTGAAGCAGCTTCCCTGGTGGCTCAGATGGTAAAGAATCTGCCCACAGTGTGGGAGACCTTCATCCCTTGGTGAAGGGAATGGCAACCCACTCCAGTATTCTTGCCTGGAGAATTCCATGGACCAAGCAGCCTGGCGGGCTGCAGTCCATAGGGTCCCAGGGTCAGACACGACCGGGTGACTAACACTTTCACACTTCCCCAGACTGAAACGAAGGTGTGGAGAATCCCCTTCCTACTTCTTTCCCATTGGCAGTGAACTCTCTACCAACCATTTACAAACTAACCGGTTGGTTTTAAGTGAATTTAAGGAGGGACGTCCAAGTTTGTGTCTTTATGACCCCTGATTTGGATTTGAATTTGAAGCATTTCAAGTCATTATGAAGGGCTTCCCCTGGTGGCTCAAATTGTGAAGAACCTGTCTGCCAAAGCAGCAGGTATAAGAGACGTGCGTTCAATCCCTGGGTCTGGAAAATCCCCTGGAAGAGGAAATAGCAACCCTTCCCAGTATTCTTGCTTGGAATATCTCCTAGACAGAGGAGCCTGGCAGGCTACAGTCCGTTGGGCCACAGAGAGTCGGACACAACTGAGTGACTAACACTTCACCTCCACTTTTCAAGGCATTGAATTCTTAACTTGCTGTTGGTTCAGTCGCTCCGCTGTGTCCAACACTTTGTGACCCCATGGACTGCAGCACACCAGACTTCCCTGTCCATCACCAACTCCTGGAGTTCACTGAAACTCATGTCCTTTGAGCCAGTAATGCCATCCAAACATCTCATCCTCTGTCCCCTTCTCCTCCTACCTTCTATCTTTCCCAGCATCAGGGTCTTTTCAAATGAATCAGTTCTTTGCATCAGGTGGCCAAAATATTGGAGCCTCAACTTCTGCATCAGTCCTTCCAGTGAATATTCAGGACTGATTTCTTTTAGGATTGACTGGTTGGATCTCCTTGCAGTCCAAGGGATTCTCAAGAGTCCTCTCCAACACCACGGTTCAAAGGCATGAATTCTTCAGTGCTCAGCTTTCTTTATAGTCCAACTCTCACATCTGTACATAACTACTGGAAAAGCATAGCTTTGACTATATGGATCTTTAACTTATTGAGTGGTTGATAACTACAGGAGCTTGAGAAGAAAGAAGTCTTTGGAGCACTTTTCTCTAAAATCCTGTATTGCTAGTTTGGTTTCATTTCCTTGTGAAACTGTGAGTGGTATCCAGAGTGTAGGAGTTAGACTGAATGATAGTATGTAGTTGCTTGGGGTGTGTCAGTTAGCCAAGAGGAATAGGCCACCTGAAAGTTTCTACCCGCTGTGTGGCAGTGCTCTGCCAGATGCTGAGCAGGCCTAGCTTGCTTTGTAGACCCTATAAGATTCTTATGGTGAACGTCCAGCTTTGTTTACATGGCGTTTCTTTTATCACCATTGAAAGCACTTGTTGACTCAGTCCGTTTTTTTCATTTAATGTTGAACAAGCAATATTCTTTAAATTTATGATAAGCCAATATGTAGAAGGTACTTATTGTATACATGAGTTATATTATTTGGAGATTTGTTTTTCCACTTTTTTTCCCCATAGCCTTTCATAGGAATAAATGTATACTTTAGCATCCTGTAAGGAAAAGAAAAAGAGGAGAGAAACAAATTCTGTCGGTTTTATAAAGACATACTATTAGTCATAATTTCTTCCCTCCTTTGAAAGAAAGATTGTAAAGCGTTTTCTTACAAAGAGGAAGGAAGGGTCTATCCAACTAAAAAAATAGCATTTTGATTTTAATTTTCTAGAAGGTATTACTTCTAGAAGAAGTAATTGTTCTTTTGGTTTCTAAATACATATAAAGAACCATCTTACTCTCTCACAGATAGAGCTCATACTTAATGTACTGGTGAGTACTTAACTCATCACAAGATCTTACTGGGTCTATTCTCAAGATTTATTCTGATTCACTTCTTACCACTGATGGGCCCTTTACTTTTGTGACATCAGCTTACCTTGATTGTTATAATAACCTGCTAGTGATACGGTGCTTGCCATCAGTGATTTTTACTAATTAGTGTATTCCAAAAACAAACTTACTGAAACACGAGAAGTTATTTAAGTTTAGAGATTCTAGTTTTTTCTTAATTTTCTTAATTTTTTTTCCATTGTATAGTTGGGAACTACTATGCTTGGCACATAGAAAATGCAGTTAAAAAAAACACTAGTGGAATGATTGGAACATAAAAAGATATTTATGTTTCAGAAAGATTTATCGATTGCTATTTGAGACATTCTTTTCTCTTTAAAAAAATTTGCTTTTCATTGAGGTAACATTAGTTTATAACATTATATAGATTTCATGTGTACAACATTCTATTTTTGTATATACTGCAGCATGGAAGTGAAAAGTGGTAGTCGCTCAGTTGCATCTCACTCTTTGTGACCCCATGGACTGTAGCCCGCCAGCCCTTCTGTCCATGGGATTCTCCAGGCAAGAATCCTGGAGTGGGTTGCTGTTCCCTTCTTCAGGGGATTGTCCCAACCCAGGGACTGAACCTGCATCTCTGCGTCTCCTGCATTGGCAGGTGGGTTCTTTTCCACTAATGCCACCTGGGAAGCCGTATGCGCATGTAAGTTGTTTCTATATCATGGCTGTTGTAAATAATGCTACGGGCAACTTTAGGGGAACATATATTTTCTCTGGATAAATACCCAGAAGTGGGATAGCTGGATCATAGGGTAGTTCTATTCTTATTTTTTTGGGAACCTTCATACTGGTTTCCGTAGTGGTTATACCCACTTACATTTCCATTGTCAGTGTATGAGTGGTGCTGGGATACTGAAATGAAGAGGAGTCATCTTTGCCCTAGAACAACTCACAGTTTGATGCGGAGACAGAGATAGAAGACACACAGAGTTACAGCAGAAGCTTATATGAAGTACCAGAGGAACATACGGACAGGGCACTCAGTATTCCTAAGAACTTGGGTCACCTTCTGTCATTCTAATATTAGGTGCATGTTACTGGACTTTAATAGCAAGTAAAAAGCTTAGTTTATGACTTTCCCTCATCCCCTCTCACTGAGTATTATTGGGCTCACATAGGTTGAGTTCGTGCACTTTTTCAAACTGATCTGAGCTATTGTTGCTTTATTCTGTTTTTATTTTTGTAATACCTATCCAGGTGTTTAATATATAGCCATAATTTAAGAAATCCACAGTCGTGTAAGATCTAACAAATGTTTGAAAAAAGTAGTTACATGTGATCGCAGTCAATGTGTTATTTATTTGTTGGCTGTTTTGCAAGACAGCTTTAACTGCAGGTTAGTAATTTTCTAGATTAAACTCTTTGCAGATTTCCTATAGAATCCATAGTAGATCCTTTTTTTTAGTCACTCACAGTTTCTGCCCTGGTTGGCATTTTGTATCGTATCCTAGCTTTCTTGCAGCTGAGTCAATGCTGTTGGCAGAAGTAATGGGAGCCTTCTTTGGAGAGTCAGATAAATGGCTTCCAGACAGATCCAGTTTTTGTTCAGGATAGTTTCATAATTTGCCTTGTAATGCTAGTGTCCTGGATTTAAACCTTAGGCATAATAGTTATCTTGAGTTACAGAAATACTCTTTCTCAAAACTTTTTAGGTAATGTGTGCAGGTCTATAGTTTCAACACGCCATGCTTCTAGCAATCTTTAATTACATTTTATTAGTTTTAATTTTGGCCTTAAACATTGATTTCTAAATTCTACCACTTACCCTCTCTCTCTCCCACCCCCGGTCATGTATTGTAGGTAGCCCTGGGGCGGAAATATTGCATGTTTATTCAGGTTACTTTTCAGTAAAGGAAAAACGTTAGTTTTGTAAATTAATGATTTATTTAATGGTGTGCCTGTGTTTTATTTGCTATAATGTTTCTCTTAAATTGTATGAAGAACTGGTTTCATTTTATGTAATAACGGTATTGGAAATACAGTGACTTTTCTGGAACACTTAAGACATTGAAGGAATCTCATATGCTTTTACCAAGGAGATAACGTTTTGGATATGCTCTGGTTTTTATTGAAGTCATTCTATTTTCATTAAGATCATGTCTCCTTGTAATCTTTATAGTCTTTGGGAACGTGAATGTTCTGATTAGAGGGGGCATTTCTTATCCTTTGACTTATAGGTTCAATGATTAAGCCAGTCAACAGTGTGTGGGGGTGGTGTATGTGTGTGTATGTGTATGATGACATTGGGGGGTGTATGTGTGTGTATGTGTATGATGACATTGTGAGTATTATGATTTTTGTTTCCTGTTGATGCAAATGTCAACAATGTAAGCTTTTCCTGTCTTTAAGTGGAAGCATCAGGAAACTTGCTGTCTTGACCATGGAACCATACCTTTAGTGTGGTATTAGTTATACTTTTTAACTAAACTCTAGAGGAGATTATGTGAATACAAGGTACATCTCCAGCACAGAGTAGAGTGATAGCCTGTAAAACTTTAGGGTATTGTGCCTGCTTGGCGGTTTTCCCTCTTGTTGTGGTCTACCTCCCTTTTTTGTGCCATTGCTTCATATGTTTTCATTTGTAGTGATAAGGCTCATTCAGAAATGTTTTTGAGTTATTCCTTCTACTTTATGACTACATTAGTCCCCATATAACCTCCTGATAACTTTTTTGAGGTTTTCACATTGGCTTTCTAAACTCCAGTTTTGAGAACTCAACCTTTTGTAGCATTTGAATAGAGGGTACTAGTGAGGAGGTCAGGGGACTTAGTTTATGGGTTATTGGCTCTTTGACTTTCGTCAGGTTTCTTTGAACTTTGCTTTCCTTATGCATAAAATTAAAGGTGGGTTTATTTCCCTTGTGGCTCAACTGATAAAGAATCCGCCTGCAAAGTGGAAGACCAGGGTTCGATCCCTGGCTTGGGAAGATCCCCTGGAGAAGGCAGTGGCTACCCACACCAGTATTCTGGCCTGGAGAATCCCATGGACTCTGTAGTCCATGGGGTCACAAAGAGTTTGACAGACTTTCACTTTCACTTTTGTTTTCTAAGGTGGTTCTTTCTTGGATTCAGTCATGGTCTGTTGATGTCCCTCTTCTTGGATTGCATAGACTGTTATAGTCAGCTTCATCTAGCCCCACTCCCCTAACTCCTGCAAAGAATCTCCTTATATTCCTAAGACCCAAGCATTTGTGTCCTTTCACAGTGAAACATTGAAGTTGGACTATCTATGTCTTCCATATCTTTAAATAGTCTCTGAAATACCTTGTTTTACTTCTGGTTCTCTAGAAATATGGTAGCTTTTGGTTCATGTTGTTGTAGAATTACTTCTCCCTCTAATTTCACTAGAAGGCCACAGAATAGCCATCATAGTGCCTAAATATTGCCATCTGCCTTTATTAACCTGTGTGGCCCCAGTGAGATGGTTGATTGAGGTAATGTCAACCAGTTTAACTTCTTCCCATAGAATTAGCTGGACTTGTCCCAATTGTGGGCTTCTGAGGTGGCACTAATGGTAAAGAACCCACCTGCTGATGCAGGAGACATGAGAGACACGGGGTTTGATCCCTGGGTCAGTAAGATCCCTGGAGGATGGCACGGCATCCCACTCCAGTAATCTTGCCTGGAGAATCCCATGAACAGGAGCCAACAGTCTACAGTCCATAAGGTCGTACAGAGTCGGACATGACTTAGCACACACGTACACCGCATTGGTAGAGTTATTTCTGAAACATGAAACAGGGAAAAACAGCTAATTCTTTGGGTGTCACAGTTAGTGTTCAAATTGATATTCTCAAGGCAGAAGAACTGGGATAAAACAGAAGTGCTGAAATTTGTTGGCTCTCTGAGAACAGGCGGCTTATCTACCTCATTTGCTCTATCCCTGGCATTGAGAAGAGTGTATTGCCATAGTAGGTGTTCCATAAAGATTTATAGAACCAGTGAAAAGTTAAGTTACAGTTGCTTATGTACAGAGCATTTATTATAACTCTTAGATTTAGGGTCTTGGAGGACATGCAGAAAGGATGGAGAACCGGTACGGTGCAGCATCTGAAACCTAATTAAATAAAAGAACACAGACCTTTACCTGGACAGTGGAAGATTTAATAGGGGTGGAGGATTCACCTATTTGCTTTAATTTTTGAGTATAGCACGTAGACTCAAGTGGAAAGAGTTTGCATTTGTGTCAAGTACTCTTTTCCTTGAAACCTGAGGTGGTCGTTTAGGTAGGGGTTGGGTGACCATCTGCCATAAATGTCACAGAAGGGGATCCTGAAAGAGCGGGTAGTTGAACCCACTTATTACTAAGGTTCATGTGAGTTTGTAGCTCTGTGAGTTTTACTTCAAAGGGAGATTAGACATGGCATGCTGTCTTGCAGAGACAAATTTTCAGCCTTTGCTAAAGTGTTTGAACTTGTAGATTCTTTTTGACAGGATCAGCATTTCTTAAGACTATAAAAATCTGGAAATAGTTTTGTCTTCTTTTTAATGAGTCAAGTAACAGAGAGCACAGAAAGGTGACAGGGGAAAAAAGAAAGATGTCTATGAGGGAAAAGAGAAAAGAAAAATCAGTTAGAACATTATTGTGAATCGTGTGAATTTAAAGCATGAACAGTTGTTCCCTAAGTGTGTCAGCCACCCTTGACAGAGTATTTTCTTTATTGACACCGCGCCACAGGCCTGCGGCGGGGACACTGCAGCCTGTCTGACTGGAGGACTTTGTCTGTATGGGGGAAACCTAGCGCACCTCAGTGGCCTTAGAGTGTATAGACCTGCATGGTAACTGAGGAAATGGCCTTTACAGTGCTGAGTTTGTCTTCAAAAATGTTTAAATCACTTATTTAGCAAAGTGGAGGAGTTTAAAGATGGCTATAAATATGTTTTGTGATCGCCTGAAATTATCAGTGTCTTAAGGGAGACAGATGAATGACCCAAATAATTTTATTATAGCTTAATGCATTAAAAAAAACTATGGTGTGCATAATGTACTCTGGGAACCTTCTACACTGGGAGATCAGAAATGAAAGGAGACTGGGGTTTGAAGGAGAAACTTTGAAAGATAAGAAGCAGAGGTGGGTAGGTGCATAACTATACAGAGGCAAGTATCCTCAACTAGGGACTTGGCAGTAAGGTTTCTTTCTAGTAAAAAACTATGAAATAATCCATTATTGTCAGAGCCAGGCCACGATGTTAATTTTTGTGAAAGGTTTGTAGATGAAGTTAGACTTAGCAGAGTATCATCTGAAAAGATACCATATCCATCGGGAGGGAGAGTGTGGACAAAGGAGAAAGGGACATATACTGGAACAGTCTCCATCCAAACTACCCAAGAGAACGGAACACTCTTGTGGCTGTGATTTGAAAGGCCTGACATGTAGTTGGACATGCCAGGCTGCCATTAGTGTGATGCCATTTAAATGTTGTTACATGAAACAGACTCCTCTGGTCAGATTTCCAGTTCATTAAGCAACATTCTGATTATAATTTGCCTTCCCAGCTAGATTGGTCTACAGGGAGAAAACATGCTGGTTTATGCTGACATGAGCGTCTGATCCATATGGCAGTTATGGTTCTCATTGTAAATGAATGTAGTAAACTGAGTGATATTCTAGTCTGTCTGCTAGTCTCTTATGAGCTTAATATGCTCTACTGAAAGATGACTTGCATCAGAGGACCAGATGCAAGTGAATGCAGTGACGCTCCAGCTCCTAAGTCTACAAAGTTGAGCTCCTGGCCAGGAAGATGTACTCATGAAGGTAAACGCCTTCTCAGGACTGCTGGCTCCATTTTGAAATAACACAATTTCAGAGTGAGCTGTTCAGATGAGATGCGGCTAGAGGGGATGCATGTAGGTGTTCTTGAGAAGCTGCAAGTATGAGAGAGTGGAAAGGAGGGAGATGAGGCAGGAGAGAAGAGCAGAAGACAGGTTGTGAAATGACTGTTCTTTTGTAGGGAGGGTGTTTCATTCATTTTTTTTTTTAAGTAAATTGAATTGCTAGGAAATTCATCTGCGATTATTCTGCTCAAATACCATTCTGTCTTTCATGATGAATTTTCATTGAAAAAGCCTTTTGTTATTTTAAATTCAAGTTGATTGGTTGACCCGTATAATCTTCCTGCTTATGTTGTGTTCACTAGGGTAGGTGAAGATCATTAGGCTACTATGTGATGACTGAAGGCATAACTAGCCAGCCATCGTGACTTTTTGGTCTGCTGTTTATCCTTACAGTTCTAGTAATTCTGTTCTTTTCCTCTAAGTCTTGTGCAATACCACTTCAATGTCTCTAACGAATTTCTAATGAAATTGTGTAACCCTAATGATGGAGAGTTGTTTTGACTAGGGGGCATCCCCAAGACTTGTAATCTCTTATAGGGTTCTTGAGAATCTCCTTTTCATGAAGTATATTTACTTACTTGAAAAGTAGCTCTTTCTTAGCTCTATCAAGTTTTCATGATTCAAAGCCTTTATGTAGTATGACTGAGTTTGGGAACTTAGACCTTTTGAAACGGTGTTTTGATGAGATAAAGGTAGTAGTAACACTTTTTTTTTCCCTGAAATGAAGAAACCTACTTACTTGACGTTTTGCCTTTTCTAGTGTTTTACTAATATTTATGGAAAACTCAAAATTGGTTTGTGGCATTGGCTCTTACTCTGATCCATTAATGGCACTGTGTTATTAAAACGGTGAAGGATTTTTTAAAACTTCTTTTTTCTTTTGGTAGCAGAATTACTGTCGTATTTTTTTTTTATCACATATCTGCTCGCTCTTTCACTCATTATCTTACTTCTGAATTCTCTGTTACTTGACATCAGTTAATGAGGAAGAATAATAAGTTATTTTGGTAAAGTCAAGGGACAAAGTCAGATATGTTTTTTAATATTGCTTCTTTGGGTTCGTTGTACAGACACAACATATTTCTTGTCTTCACTTAATAATTAACCTCTGATTTTATTTCTTACCAATGCCTCCAGGAAAAACATATAACCAATGAAGAAGAACACCGTAGGAGGATGGAAGAGGCCAGATTGCAGCTCAAGGATCAACTTCTTTGTCTGGAGACCGAACAGGAATCCATCCTAGGGGTGATAGGAAAGGAAATTGATGCAGCTTGTAAAACGTTCTCCAGGGACTCAATGGACAAATTGAAAGTAATTATGAGTTGCTATGTGCCTTTCAGTTGTTTCCTAATATATAATTATAATAGGATTTAATGCATAGTTACCTGGTCATCACATTTTTATTTCAGAGAGTTTTATGGAACAAAATTACATCTTACACTTTTTAGAATGAGCTATTTTATCTATTGCACAGTCATAGTGAAAGAAAGTACGCTGTTACGCCACTGAATTGCTTGTATGTCACTCTGTAAAAGAAAATGTCTTACAAAAGAAAGCTTTCAAGTCAAGAAGCCCAGATTTTGAATTTTTTATTATCATAGGCCATTTTTATTGTTATTAGTATATTACTGGCTCACATCTATTGAGTGCTAGCTATATTACACATATTGTTGTAATTACAGTATATACGTTCTCTCTCTATTCTGAAACCACCCTGTCCTTTAGATACTCACACTAAATCCATTTTAGGCAAGAGAAAGCAAGACTTAGAGGGGATAAGTAACTTGCCCCTGGCCATGTATCTAGTCTAAAGCTAGAATTAGGACTTCAAGTATTGGATGTCTAACTCTGGAGCTTAAACAAGTATCTGCCATGCTATTTGCCTTCCCTGTTTAAACAAATTGCATTTTATTTAGTTTTCCTGTCTTTAAAATGGATTATTGCTACTAAATTTGTAGTCCTAGTGAAATAATGAATAAAAACAGAAGTAGTCATGGATATTCATAATTCCTTGAAGTAAGTACCTCCTTACACTCTAGGTCCTAGTACTGCTAAGTTATATACAGTATATACAAAGTTATATACTGCAGTGCTTTGGTGTGGTATAACCACAGTACATTATAGTTAGTTTAGCCCATCATTTCCCCCTGTAGTTATTTCATTTGATGCTATAACAGCATTCAGATTATTGTATTATGCATAAGTTTTTTTTTTTTAACCTTTTCCAAAATTTTGTCATTCATCTTTTTTCTCAAATAAAATATTCTCTCCTAAACTACTTTCCCCTCTTTTTTCCTTTTCTTTCTGCCCATCTTTTTTTTTTTCTTAAATAATGTTTTCAAGAACATAAAATTATATTCTATACTTGTGCTTTAGCATTCAGCTTTAAAGGAAATATTTCAACTGGCAGAATTTGGTGAAGTTGATAGAATTCCTACAATATATATTTTTGTATACATTTTTTTTTTAAAGTTCAGATGTCAATTTGAGAGGACTGTGAGCCAAATACGAGAGGTAATTGGCTTTAGGGGAAAACTCTTTCTGTCCTGTTATAACTCTCATTTATTCTGTTCCTTGCTTAATACTGCTTTATTTTTATTTAGAACTTATTTACATATATTTAAACCCTTGAAATCATAATTGTATCTAGAAGATTCACAGATTAACTATCGAATATTTATTCTGTGTTTAAGAATTTATGTCAGAATGGCTTGTTTTCAGTCAAGTAGAGGTATAAAAATAGAAACATTTGGATTGCGTTATATATAAACTGTGTTATTTACAGACTAAAATGGGTCAATTACAAGCTAAAGCATGGTATGTATGTTGCACATTGGTTCAATATTTTATTTATAAGATTCAAATTATCCTTCCAACATACTATTATGAAAAGTACCCTGTTCTTTAATAGGCTTTCAAGTATGTGGTGATAATGGGTCTTTATACCTCTTTACCTGGGAAAGACTAATTCAACTCCAAATGATGAGTGGAAAGTTTATGAGAATGGAAATTCTTTTAAGAGTTTTTTTAAGAATGCATTTTTTTAAAATTGTGGATCTTTTTCCATTAATAACTTTTGTTGTTTCATTCCTATAAAATAAAAGAAAAAAGAAATACTCAAGAACATAACATTTGTTCTTACCTCACAGAAACCACCAAAGTGTTTATTAAAATTGATTTTTTGCTTTGTAGTTCAGAGATGTAGGTGAGACTGGTGGTCTTCGTAAAATATTTTCAGAAATGAAGTAATTCCAACCATTCCTGGTCATTTGTTGATTTTTGAAATATTGCTGATGAAATGTTCAGCCATTGTATGTAGAAAGTGACTATTATGGAAAGGGCTGAATAAGAAATGTGCAACAAAAGGGTCTGTGAAGTCTTTGGGAATGTTGGCATTTTTTCTAATTATAGTTTCTTTTTTCAGCCACCATATTTATTACGTATTCCACATTAGTAAGTGCATGCAGTGTTTGAAAATCTGTTGTTAGATGCTTATGGAACAATTAGAAAAGTGTCTGAATTAAAGATACAGTGTTTTCACAGACCAGTCTTTGGTAATTCTAGAGATTTTCCCCTAACACTTGGTCAGAGTATTCATTTCTTTGTAGAGCATGCAGAGGATAACCTTTGGATCAAGACAGGTGTAGATTCAAATTGCAATTCTCCAAATTGCTAATGTATGACCTTGGATGAGTTATGTAGTCTCTATTCTCTCTAAGAAATCATGTCCTATTTATAAGTTGGGTTATTATGAAGATAAAATGAAAAAGATATAGAAGGTGTACAGCATAGGGTGATGTACATACTAAGTGTATTGTGTCTTGCACTTAGTAGTGCAAGAGAGCGGGATCAACTAATGATTTCTCTCATAATTATGCAGAGAGTTTTTTGTAATGTACTCATATTGCCAAGTATATGGCTTCTGTTTCTATAATCTTTTTATGGCAAATAACTGTTATCTTAATAGACTTTGTGCTCTTGTCATAATAGACTTTGAAGTGTATTTATTGATAATTACGTCTTGATACGCAGTTAGTAGTGAAGTGATAATGGTGTTCTGTATGCCTGATATTGTGCTAACACTATTTTATTTAATTTATACCCTGGCCTCATGAAGTAGTTTACTCACTTTATAGATGATAACCTGCAGCTTAGAGAAAAATTAAGTCACACCATTTATAAGTTATTAAGTGACTATTTTCTTAAACACTAAACTATATATAAATTTATAAAGCATGTTGCAAAATATAAACATTTTATCTGAAATTATTTTGGTCTTTAATCTTNTAGGTCACTGAAGACTTGAGTTGATGAATAGGTCAATGAAAAAGAGTAATAAAGAACAACATAATCAATGATAAATGGATGGTTACAAATATTCAACACAGTAGAGAGGTCGAAAAGGAAAGAAAGTACTGTGAACTAGAGAGATTAAGAAAAATCTCATTGAAAAAGCAGGAAAGGCATGAGAATTGAGTGAGATCTAGATAATGAGAAAAAGGAATGATGGAAAGGTTATATAAGACTACAGCACTCTTGTGCGTGGCATGTGGTCAGCACTTGTTGTGCATTTATCATATGTCTAAACGAATTACCTAATGCTGTTCCTTAGGGGAGTAGTGATGTGCACACACATCGAGAAGTGTAGAAGTATTTGAAGATAGGAACAGACATTGCATGCAGAGGGATAGGATATTTCTAAGCAGAAAATTTCTAGGAAAAACTGATGCAAAAATTCCATGGGTAGCACAAAGTTCAAAGAACAGAGGAATTGAGAAAATCTTTTGTGTTTAAAATTTTAAAGTCACTGACAAACTTTGGGTACACTTTTATCAGTAATAAGGCATAACCAGCTGTTAATTTTATAAATGAGTTGGTATGAAGGAACTCAGGGCATCTAGTATAGACAACCTATTTATTGTAGAAATTTGTTACCATCATGAATTATAAAGCGATGTTGGTGTGAAGTTATATCGATTAGGTTCTGTCAGTTTTATAAAAACCATTAATGAGACAAAATAGCCCTCATAGTATAAAATTGAAGAAGGAAAAATGAGACAAAGAATTAAGTTTTATGTAATTACATCCAGCTCACTGTGAAATACATTATCTGGAACAAGACTGAGGAAAAGACCCAAAAATGAGGTAAACTGGTGTAAGTGAGGCTGCTTGCCATGCAGAACTCCATGGATCAGCCTCAGAGATTCAAGCAGTAGTAGCACTTGAGACTTGATTCATATGTGTGTATGTGAGCTAAATATTAGTGTCAATACATACTTCAGTTGAGCTCTTTCAAATCCTGAAAGATAATGCTGTGAAAGTGCTGCACTCAATATGCCAGCAAATTTGGAAAACTCAGCAGCGGCCACAGAACTGGAAAAGGTCAGTTTTCATTCCAATTCCAAAGAAAGAAAATGCAAAAGAATGGTCAAACTACCGCACAATTGCAGTCATCTCACATGCTAGTAAAGTAATGCTCAAAATTCTCCAAGTCAGGCTTCAGCAATACGTGAACTGTGAACTCCCTGATGTTCAAGCTGGTTTTAGAAAAGGCAGAGCAACCAGAGATCAAATTGCCAACATCCGCTGGATCATGGAAAAAGCAAGAGAGTTCCAGAAAAACGTCTATTTCTGCTTTGTTGACTATGCCAAAGCCTTTGACTGTGTGGATCACAATAAACTGTGGAAAATTCTGAAAGAGATGGGAATCCCAGACCACCTGACCTGCCTCTTGAGAAATCTGTATGCAGGTCAGGAAGAAACACTTAGAACTGGACATGGAGCAACAGACTGGTTCCAGATAGGTAAAGGAGTATGTCAAGGCTGTATATTGTCACTCTGCTTATTTAACTTCTATGCAGAGTACATCATGAGAAACGCTGGACTGGAAGAAGCACAAGTTGGAATCAAGATTGCCAGGAGAAATATCAATCACCTCAGATATGCAGATGACACCACCCTTATGGCAAAAAGTGAAGANAGTCTGAGTGAACTCCGGGAGATGGTGATGAACAGGGAGGCCTGGCATGCTGCGATTCATGGGGTCGCAAAGAGTCGGACATGACTGAGCGACTGAACTGAACTGAGCTGAACTGACATACTTCATACATGGATACATATATACATGCTTAAATAAACAGGCATTAAATAAATAATGGTTTGGAACTGGTTTTATACTTGCTGTGAACTTTCTTTTTAAACCCTTAGGTTTAGAGACTAAACTTTTGGATATAATGGTGTACAATCTTCATTTATGTAAATTCATTTCAGGGAGGTACCTACTACTAACAGATGACTTCTCTTTTTTTGTAGGTTTTTTCATCTAGTCCTGATATTAATTATGACCCACATCGCTGGTTAGCAGAGAGCAAGGTAATTAATCTTGGAATCCTAAAGCTTTCATCATGTTTATGACCTTCAAGCCATCCTATTTGTCCTAGTCATGTATTTTGACATGTAACTAAACATGAAAGCCTTAATACTTCATTACTGGGAAAGACATCATGGTAATGCATTCAAGAAACCGCCATGTTCTTTTAGTTTAATATTTTAAAATTAGCTTAAATATACATGCATGGAATGGGAGAATAAATGAGAAAATAAAACTGTTGAAATGCTGAAATTTAATTGTTAGACAAATTCCTCTACCTTTTCATTGGGAGAGAAAGCTGAGGTGCACAAAAGTCAGGGAAGCTGTAACCAGTCCCCATTTACGTGTATATATACTTACATTCTGGTTCTGGAGTGTTAGCTCAAAGCTGCCAAATATCTCTGTGGCTCAAGCAAATCCTTTACCTTTCTCAGTGTGTTGTTTTCTCATTTATAAAATGGGAAGGGTAAACTGTGTGTTCTGAAGATAACTTGATTGTTTCATGATTCTTTGACATCATGATTTAAATGTAATAGAAGGTAACAAAAAATAAAATTAACAATTTGTTAATTTTAGCAAAAAGATTCTCCTACACTGTGGGATAGTTTTCAGCTGTCTTCATATATCAGGTCAACCTGGAAATTCATTAATTTAAATATGGAACATTGTGATCATATAAGATGTAGATATCTGTTTATGAAATTATCAACGCTTAAGCACTTGCAGTCCTTTTTAGAATAGTTTTTTTTCTGTTTTAAGTTAGTAAAATCTTCCATCCCATTTAAATTCTATACGAAAACCAACTGTACTTTAAACCTCACCAATTGTATTCCAACTTAGGATTTTTTTGCATGAAAGAACCTTTAAGTTTTTACAATATCCTTATTTAAAAATATGAGCAAAGTGAGGTTTTCATTAAGATACGTGACTTTCTCAGCTTCCTTGGTGGCTTAGATGGTAAAGAATCTTCCTGCAGTGTGGGAGATGTGAGTTCCATCCCTGGGCTGGGAAGATCCCTAGAGGAGGAAATGGCAACGCATTCCAGTATCCTCCCTGGAGAATCCCATGGACCGAATAGCCTGGTGGGCTACGGTCTGTGGGGTTTCAAAGGGTCAGACACGACTGAGTGACTGCCACTCTTACTTCTTTGTTGATATAAAGAAGGGGAGAGTGGATTACATGCCATGTCAGATTCACAGTGACCGTTCTTAGCATCATGTGTATCAGTATCAGTTGGTCGCGCAGTCATGTCCGACTCTTTGTGACCCTACAGACCACAGCCCACCAGGCTCCTCTGTCTGTGGAACTCTCCAGGCAAGACTATTGGAGTAGGTTGCCATTTCCTTCTCCAGGGACTCTTCCCAACCCAGGGATTGAACCCAGGTCACCTGCATTGCAGGAAGATTCTTTTACCATCTGAGCCACAGGGGAAGCCCACGATTATGTGTATTAACATTTAAATATAGCCAATCTTGTGCATTTAGCCAAGATTTATTGGTCATGTATTTTTTTGTGTACAGACATTGGGGATAGGTGTTAGAAAGCCATGGAAGTTAATAGGGAAAATGGAATTGTAAACAAATTTTAGATATCCTCGAAATCCTTAATGTGAGTTATATTGTTACAGAAATAGGTAAACATTGACCTGAGAATACACAAGAAGGAAGAACTGTGGTGTTTATGTTGGGAGAATGGAAGGGTGTGATGCTGCCAGCATGTCAGAGAAGGCTTCTGCAAAAATATGTTTAAACTCAGTTGTACAACACATATGTAAAAGTTGGCTAAGTATAACAGTGGCAAAACGGTGAATATTTGAGTCAACAGGGATATGGCCCTGAGATTTATGAGTAAGGTACAGGTGGGAGGTGGTTCGAGATAGAGTTTACTTTAGAAACCAGATAGTCATTAGAGAAGCTTCTTTTTTAAAAAAAATTCTTAATAAGAAATTAACAGTATTGTGATTGAACATTGAAATTTACTTGACCTTATAAAATTTTCTCTCATACTTTCAATACAGTGATCCTGTGTGTACCTCACCAGTTTTATAGAAGCCAGTCCTGACTTGTATTTATGCTGCTGGCATAGAAATTTTAGAATATACATGTTTTGCTGTCTCAGAATTTTTTAGCTAAAAGTTTGCTGTGCATTAATAAAGCATTTCTCTCTCTTTTTTTCTTTTCCCAACTCCACAATTCTGACAACAAGAGCAATGTACTTGGAATTTCCTTTCAAGTTAAAATCTTTATCATTTCTGAACAGAAAGTTTTCACTGCTGTTGTTCAGTTAAATTATGAGAGCCAGAGATGACTCTTAATCATAGCTCTTTAATTTGGGAGCGAGTGAGCTGTTTTCCCTTATCATTTAATGGGGTTGAACTTCCGATCAGACAAGTTTTAATGCTGCATGAGGCAACTGTAGCTCTACAGTGTAAAAAGGTCATGATAAGCAATACTACGCTGACCAACTGACTAAGGAGGAATTGAATCTATTTACTAGAAAGATGGCTCAGGTTATTGATGGGCTACAGTACTGTAATTCCCGTGAACTATGACTGGACAGCCCTATAAGTATTGAAGATAAGATCTGAAATCAAAGGACAAAAGCTATATGGAAAGTAGAATTGCTGTTCAGCTAGTCGATGTTGACATCTTGCAGTATTAGAAGGACCTCTGATGGCATTTTGTAATTGTTTTCATAAATCTGCCAAATGAATTTCTTCTTTTAGTGTTAATTCTAGAAGAACTAAGACTGGGTGGAAATTGTGTTCCTGTTGCTTTGTTGGCAGTGGTAACATAACATAAACATGAAACCCAACTAAGATTTGGACCTTGCTCATAGATAAAATAACCAATGAATCTAAGAATAATGCATGGCAGAGAGGAAGAGGGTTGAGATGGCTGTTAAGTAAAGCAGGGCATTCCCATAGACAAGGAATTTGTTTTTGTCAAAAAACCCTGAGAAAGCATTTAGAGGCTAAATTTTATTCAGTTTAACTGAGAATTTACTAAGTAGCTACTATGCCTCAGTACTCCATTACATGCTGTGAAGATAAGAATGAATTAAGAAATGATCCCCGGACCTCCCTGTTGGTCCAGTGGCTAAGTCTTCACCCTCTCAATACAGGGGGTCTGGGTTCCATTCCCTGTCAGAGGACTAGATCCCACATGTCACAACTAAGACCCAGTTCAGCCAAATAAATAAGTGTTAAAGAAAAAATGATCCTTTCTCTTAAGGAACATGTTGTCTAGAAAAACCGACACTTCTGTAGATGGTTTCAATATTAGATGTAAGAGCTGTAACAGGGGAGCAGAAGCTGCCTTGGAGGCAGATGCTAAGGATAGATCTTGCAGCCAGCCAGGTAAACAGGAAAGAATATGCATACTGAGTAAACAGTCATAGGAATGGCCTGGAAGAGAAACAGCATGATAAATGCCAAAGAAATGCCAAGTGATCCGGCAGTATTACATACACCGTGAAAACGTGAGACAGAGGATGTCAAGGATGGGGCTCCAGAAGGAGGCAGAGTTTAGATCCATCGAGAAGAGCATCGTATGCCATTTTCAAAGCTTGGGTCTGCTCTGCATTTAGTGGTGGACCGTGAAGGAGTTTTGAACAGGAGAGCCATATGTTCATATCGTAGAAGCATCACTCTGATAGTGATGTGAAAGGTGGATTACAGGTGGGAAGACCAAAGGAAGAAGATCAGTTAAGAGGTCTTTGGTGAGACCCAGGTCTCTGTTTGAGGTAGGGTGAAACTTCTAATTTAGGAAGTTGTAGCAATTCATTGGAAGGGACAGACTCAAGAAATATTTTGATAATAATATGCAAGTAATGTTTAATGTCATGCCAGAGGCTGATGGAGAAGGAGACATCCAGGGATTTCCATTCAGACTAGAAGACCCCAGTCAGTGGTTGGTATTGGAATAGATAGGCATGCACAGTCCTAGGTAGCAAGCTAGCAGAAGTATTGGAAGAGTTTTCACTACAGGAGTTAATAGCCAGAAAGTTTCATTTGAACAGGAAGGCCTAAAGAGAAGCAGGGACAAAGGCACAGATCAGAGTTTTAGGTTCAAATTATGGAGCGAAACGAGAAGTAGCAAAGACACCTTCAGTGAGAAAACAGGGACGGGTCATCAGCTGTAGAGCCAGCAGGCACTCACTTTCAGGATGGACCCACACCACTTGCAGGCATCTCTCTTGATCTCAGATCTTAAGTTACCAGTTTACGATAGTAAATAAAAAAGCTGGTGTCAGCTGCTGCTCATCACAAGACAAGAGCCTTGGTACTCTTTTGTTTACAGAGCACACTTAATTCTGGGAGTCTGGTATTCATTATTCTCTGAAGATGCACAAAGGTGAATTGATATGCTTCTTTGGCTATGGAGCTCTTTTCCTTCTTGGCCTTTATGTGAACAGGAGAATTTCATCTGTGTTGAAATTCCCATTTACTCTTTTCTTGTTTCTCTAATCTGTAAGCTTTCTGTGGGAACAACGGTGTCTATCCTATTCCTTGTTGCATCTTTAGTACTTACCATAAGTAAGTAACTCAGTCATGTCTGAATCTTTCTGATCCCATGGACTGTAGTCCTCCATGCTCCTCTGTCCATGAAATTCTCCAGGCAAGAATACTGTAGTGGCTTGCCATTTCCTTCTCTGGGGCTTCTGAAGGGAAAGTTAGAATTGGACGCCTCAAGTACAAGGGAGCCCCTGGGGCATGTTCATTATCAGAGTGTTCCTTTCCTTTGTAAAGCACTTCTGATTGCTAGATTGTTTAATTGTGAGCCATTCAGGGCCCATTGCACTTCTGATGTTAATGTATTGAATATGTACCCCAAAGATCTTTCCTTTGGGATAGATGAAATATTCCTAGGTGCAGAGAAAGTGCTTACCATGGGGTTGGCTAAATGCTCAATAAGTAGTTTTTATTTTTTTAAGAAAGCATTTAGACTTGCTGCATTTTCCTGCTGCATTTACTTCCTCAGGTTAACTATCACCAGTGAATAAGGAACAAGCAGGTTAGATTTCAGAAATCTATCAGATCTCAAACTGGTATTATTTGATCAATAGTATTTAAATTTTAAGGTTATATATCAATATATTAAAAAATATGCTTCCAAGTTATTTAGGGATTTTCCTATTTGGTATCATCCCAAAGGGGCTTCCCAGTTGGCTTAGTGGTAAAGAATCTGTCTGCCAATGCAGGAGATGCATATTCCATCCCTGTGTCAGAAAGACCCCCTAGAGGAGGAAATTGCAACCTGCTCTGCTATTCTTGCCTGGAGAATTCCATGGACAAAGGAGCCTGGCAGGCTACAGTCAGTGGGGTTGCAAGGAGTCAGGCATGACTGAACACACATGCACATCATCACAGAGTCATACCTTCTGCAGTATAATGAGCTCCGGGAGCTGGTGATGGACAGGGAAGCCTGGCGTGCTGCAGCCCACGGGGTCGCGAAGAGTTGGACCCAACTAAGCAACTGAACTGATGTTCTATAAGGTGACAAGTACTTGTTTTTCTCCACTGTTTTAGAAATAGTGTAACTGAAGCAGTTTCAGAGATCGTGAAGTTTGACTTTTTATTTTGTAGATGAGAAAGATATCCTGGGAGTTTTGAGTTTGACCTAAGGACATAAAGCTAGTTTCTGAAAAGGGTTTGGGAACCTGGAGCTCTGAACTCTGGGCCACTGTTTTTTCATTCTGATTGTGTGACCTATACTTGAATATAAACTTTATATTTATGAATATTGTCTTTTTAGTGATATGGATAAAAAAAACTATTATGAGAAGTTTTGTTGTTTTTGTTCAGTTGCTAAGTCATGTCCAACTCTTTACAACCCCATGGAATGTAACACACCAGGCTCCCCTGTCCTTCACTATCTCCTGGAGTTTGCTCCAATTCATGCCGATTGAGTCAGTGATGCTATCCAGTCATCTCCTCCTGCCTTCTCTCTTTTCTAGCATCAGGGTTTTTCCCAGTGAATCGGTTGTTAACATCAGGTGGCAAAACTATGGGAGCTTCCAATGAATATTCAAGAGTGATGTCCTTTAGGATTGACTGGTTGGATCTCCTTGCAGTCCAAGGGACTCTCAAGGGTCTTCTCCAGCACAATTCAAAACCATCAATTCTTCTTTCTTTATAGTACAACTCTCACATCCATACATGACTACTGTAAAAACCATAGCTTTGACTAGATGGACCTTGGTCGGCAAAGTGACGTCTGCTTTTTAAAGTGCTGTCTAGGTTTGTCATTGGACTCATTATATTTAATTCTTGCTGAAGGTTGCAAATGATCATCTAGTATTTTATTCTTCCAGTGTCGACAGCAAAATGTGATACAGATACTCAGGTATCTTCTTATGGTGGAAATATCCTTGGGTCGTACACAGGGAACTCACTCAGTTTAACTGGCGGAATTATTTTGTATTTTCTAAAATGAACTATAAATATAGGTATATTTCTTCTAGAGGATATTCAAACCAAATAAAAAAGTAGAAAGTTTTATTGAAAGAATTACATTTTGAGGTTGATTTCAATTTTAATTTTGCAGTTCTGGGTTAATTCTTATTTTGGTAACCTAGCACATTCTTAAAAATTAACTATCCTTTTTATCTCTGGTTCTTTTAATGAAAGAAGCATGGTAGTTAAAAGCAGGAAAGTTATGGTTCCTGATATTATTGCTAACTCTATCAACTATAATATTTTTATTTGAATTTTCTATTTTTAGCTTTGAGTCATTCCTTAATGACTTCTGGTATATTATTCCACTAAATCTCACTAGA
>SJYQ01001458.1:458258-494165 GCA_006410935.1 Redunca redunca
TCTCACTAGAGGATTCATACAGATTTAAAATATCACTATGATTGTTTTACTAGATACATAAAAATATTTCCACCTAGTTGCAAGCTGTCAGCTAAGAAGGTAAAAAAAAAACCCGATTTAAAGTTTTTTTGCCCTATTTTTGTTTACTTAGCAATATTTGTTGATATAGTTAAATAAATGAGCCTATTATGTAATCTGTAAGATACTCTTGTGAGTGGTCAAATAGAATGGTGTTTGGACGGTGATTTATAGCCTTGTCATCTAATTATTGTTTGGAATTGGTGAAGTTATTCCTATACTGTGTTCCAAGCTGTTTCTCCAAGATACTTAATGAAAGGTAATGGGTATTTCTCTGACAAACTCTGATTCTCCTAATTGATTATTGGTTGGTTAAATTTCTGTAAATCAATTTGTTTTCTAGGATTAACAATATATTTTGTATAGTTACTCAACTCATAACGAGCATCTAACTGTGACCTGCTTTTAATTTTGTACGGCAGTCAAATGAAGGCTCAACAGGAATGAACTGAAGCCATAGGCCTTATTAGCTGGCTAGGGCTGCCATTAGAAAATTGAGTGAATTAAGCAACAGATATTTACTTTCTCACAGTTCTGGGGCCTAGAATTCCAAGGTCACTCAGTGCTAGAACTGGTTTCTGGTGAGACTTCTTGCCTCACAGACAGTCATCTTTCATGTGCGGGCTATGGCCATGGTTGGAAGAGCTGAAGTTCAGAAGTCAGAGAGTGTCTCTTCTTCAGAGGACAGTACCCTTAAGACCTCATTTAACCTTAATTAATTCTCTAAAGTCCCTGTGTCTTTGGTTAGGGTATTAACATGATTTTGAGGGGAGTATAATTCAGTCCACAGCACAGATTAAACCTGATTGTTGCTTTGTTTCAGATAATTTTTTGTTACTCTGTTTTTATCAGAACCAGTAGGAGTATTGTTATGATAAAACAATTTTTTTTTTTTTTTTTTTGGTATTCTCTCTTAACAACATGCCAAAGATTGGAATGGAATAAGGAATAGGTAGGAAACCATTGAGAGAAAGGAAATTGAAGGTATTTTTTTACATTTGCTATTAAATCATTGAGAAAGAACAGATTAAACTAGATGATGGAAGCCAGTGATCCCCAGTTTTCATTCCAATCCCAAAGAAAGGCAATGCCAAAGAATGTTCAAACTACCACACAATTGCACTCATCTCACACGCTAGCAAAAGTAATGCTCAAAATTCTCCAAGCCAGGCTTCAGCAATATGTGAACTGTGAACTTCCAGATGTTCAAGCTGGATTTAGAAAAGGTAGAACAACCAGAGATCAAATTGCCAACATCCCCTGGATAATGGAAAAAACAAGAGAGTTTCAGAAAAATATCTATTTTGGCTTTATTGACTATGCCAAAGCCTTTGACTGTGTGGATCACAATAAACTGTGGAAAATTCTGAAAGAGATGGGAATCCCAGACCACTTGACCTGCCTCTTGAGAAACCTATATGCAGGTCAGGAAGCAACAGTTAGAACGGGAAATGGAACAACAGACTGGTTCCAAATAGGAAAAGGAGTACGTCAAGGCTGTATATTGTCAGCCTGCTTATTTAACTTCTATGCAGAGTACATCATGAGAAATGCTGGGCTGGAAGAAGCACAAGCTGGAAACAAGATTGCTGGGAGAAATATCAATCACCTCAGATATGCAGATGACACCACCCTTATGACAAAAAGTGAAGAGGAACTCAAAAGCCTCTTGATGAAAGTGAAAGAGGAAAGTGAAAAAGTTGGCTTAAAGCTCAACATTCAGAAAACGAAGATCATGGCATCTGGTCCCATCACTTCATGGGAAATAGATGGGGAACCAGTGGAAACAGTGTCAGACTTTATTTTTTTGGGCTCCAAAATCACTGCAGATGGTGATTGCAGCCATGAAATTAAAAGATATTTACTCCTTGGAAGGAAAATTATAACCAACCTAGATAGCATATTCAAAAGCAGAGGCATTGCTTTGCCAACAAAGGTCTGTCTAGTCAAGGCCACGGTTTTTCCAGTGGTCATGTATGGATGTGAGAGTTGGACTGTGAAGAAAGCTGAGCGGCAAAGAATTGATGCTTTCGAACTGTGGTGTTGGAGAAGACTTTGAGAGTCCCTTGGACTGCAAGGAGATCCAACCAGTCCATTCTAAAGAAGACCAGTCCTGGGTGTTCTTTGGAAGGAATGATGCTAAAGCTGAAACTCCAGTACTTTGGCCACCTCATGCAAAGAGTTGACTGATTGGAAAAGACTCTGATGCTGGGAGGGATTAGGGGCAGAAGGAGAAGGGGACGACCGAGGATGAGATGGCTGGATGGCATCACTGATTTGATGGACATGAGTTTGAGTGAACTCCGGGAGTTGGTGATGGACAGGGAGTCCTGGCATGTTGCAATTCATGGGGTTGCAAAGAGTCGGACACAACTGAGTGACTGAACTGAACTGAACCTAGTGATCCCCAGGGACTCATTCTGTCTGGACCACTTGAGTGTTAAAAAATTGAATTGGTAGTGAATATTTAAAAAAAAAAATCAAGTAAGTGCATTATTACCACATGGAATTTGTTTTCCTTCTAAGGCATAAGAAGATCTAATAATGCTAGGATTTCATTCTTTTGTGGTAGAAAACAGAATTAAGAAGAAGAACCATGGATGTGACACCACATCAGAAATAGTGTCCTTCTTGCCCTGTGTTTTGTAACATAGTAGCCTGAATGGAACTTTCCAAGAAAAATTAAAAGGGAACATATTTTCTATATACTTTACACTCGTCTTTGGTAAGTATAAAGGCATAATCACCACAAACAATTTGGTGTTCATGTTTTTAGTCCTATTTTGGTTTGATGGGCTGAGCTGCAATCATTTTTGACAAAATTTATGTTTTTTAAATTACTTTATATGCCCGTCCCTTCCTTTTGAATCTTTGACATTGAAGATATCCACCTTGTAATATTTTCATTCTTGGGGCTCAGTTGCCCCAGACTCATATTTTCCTCCTAAATTTCCATTTATATCCTTCCTTAGTGTTTATTTTGGAGTTTCACTTGTGTTTATCTCTTCTAAACCCTCTTCTCTTCTGTCTGTAGATATTCTTTAGGAGCCATTTTATCTGTTTCTATGCCTTTAACTTCCTTTACACTATTAATTTTTTAGTTTGTATCTCTTGGCCATATCTCTTGAGCTTTAGATCTATATATCCAATTATTATCTATACTTCTGTGTGTTTTGATCCTAACTGCAGTGTAATTCAGCCTGATTTAAATTCTTAATCCCTAAATCTTTGCTTTTTCTAGGTTTCCTGTTTTGGTTTATTAAGCTAAAAATTGGCCATCAATGCCAATTCCTCCTTCTTCCTTACCCCACTTACATTTAAGTCTCAAATACAAATGGTTTGATCCAGTCCTTATTACCATTTTTCACTTGTTTGGAATACTGTAACAGCCTCTTGGCTTCCTGAGATTTTCTCCACTCTATCTGTCTAGAGAGTATGCTTTCTAAAGAACAGTCAGTTCGCTTCCTTGTCTCATATTTGTGGTTAGAGTGGGATGATGGTATATCTCTCACCCTCATGCTGACTGTGTTTTCTTTCTAAATGCATTAGTAGAAAGTGATCCTTTAATCTGGCAGAATTGATTATCTTTTCTGGCTTTCTGTGCTGTGAAATTTTATTTTTTTCTTTTTCTATTTGCAATAGCATTTCAAAGTGGATATTGGGGAATGAAGCAGACTTAATTAAATTTCTGCAGTCATAATTTGAAGTTCACATCCTCATATCAGTTGAGGACTTCCTGTATTTCAGTTCAGCTCAGTCATGTCCAACTCTTTGCGACCACATGAACCACAGCATGCCAGGCCCCACTGTCTAACACCAGCTCCCGGAGTTCACCCAAACCCATGTTCATCAAGTTGGTGATGCCATCCAACCATCTTATCCTCTGGCATCCCCTTCTCCTCCTGCCCTCAATCTTTCCCTGTATCAGGGTCTTTTCAAATGAGTCAGCTCGTCACATCAGGTGGCCAAAGTATTGGAGTTTCAGCTTCAACATTAGTCCTTCCAGTGAAAACCCAGGATCTCCTTTAGGATGGACTGCTTGGCAGTGATTTTGGAGCACCCCCAAAAGAAAGCCTGTCACTGTTTCCACTGTATTTATTTAATACACCGTTTCCTGTATTTATCTAGTGACATAAAACAAGACAAAGGACTACAAATTGTACAGCAAGTACTGTAGCCAGGTCTCATCTCTGCAGGGCGATTTACCTTTAGCTTTTGTTGATCTATCTCCTCCCCCCTTTTATTTTTTATTAAATAATAGCTAAATTGAGATATAATTCATGTATCATACAACTGACCTATTTAGAGTTACCATTTAGTAGATTTTAGTATATGCACAGAGAGGTGCAGCCATCACTACATGAGTTTTGGAACATTTTCATTACCCACCAAAAGACAATCTGGACCATTAGCTATCAGGTTCTTAACATACCTGCCCATCCCACCCTCCTGGTAGCACTAATCAGCAAGTAATCTGCTTTTATCTCTATAGATTTGTCTGTTCTGGACATTTACTATCAATGAAGTGAAGTTGCTCAGTTATGTCCAACTCTTGGGATCCCATAGACTGTAGCCAGCCAGGCTCCTCTGTCTATGGCATTTTCCAGGCAAGATTACTGGAGTGGGTTGCAATTTCCTTCTCTAGGGGATCTTCCCAACCCAGGGATTGAACCTGCTAAATGATTCTGTTACAGCTATTTTTAATAAACTGGGGCATGTCCAAACAGCATTTTAGACTTATGGAGGCTTAGAATATTCTTACTTATGATATGTACTATTCAGGGAGATTGTCCGTTAGCTTAATCACATTTGCCCTTCTAGTGCACAGCTTCCACTATTCTGCTTCTTATTGAGGTGAAGACTGTTTAGATTATGGATCAGAGAAGGCAGTGGCACCCCACTCCAGTACTCTTGCCTGGAAAATCCCATGGATGGAGGAGCCTGGTGGGCTACAGTCCATGGGGTCGCTAAGAGTCGGACACGACTAAAGTGACTTAGCAGCAGCAGAAGCAGCAGCTGGATCGTACTCTCACTTGGGAACGTCATCAGATCCAACTGAAATTTTGTTCTGCTAAATGTGAAAGTTCTTTTCTCATCCCTGCTTTAAATATTTAAATATTAGCGTTGGTGAGGTTTGAGTCTTTGGAAAAGAGAGTTGCTTCAATTAAATTTCCTAGTTTTAAATATGGAAAAATGCTGACTTGATCTGACTCATGCTATATAAAATCTCTCTCTCTACCTGATTAGCAAGACCTTTGGGTATATACATTTTTAGAAACAAAATTTAGGAATTTTATCTTATTTTTTAATTTCTGATATAACATTCTCTTTTATAACAAGTTTTTCTAGGTCTAATATGGAGTGCTTTGTATTTTCAAATATTTGTACTAAGCTGAAACTTCAGTACTTTGGCCCTCTCATGCAAAGAGTTGACTCATTGGAAAAGACTCTGATGCTGGGAGGGTTTGGGGTCAGGAGGAGAAGGGGACGACAGAGGATGAGATGGCTGGATGGCATCACTGACTCAATGGACATGAGTCTGAGTGACCTCCGGGAGTTGGTGATGGACAGGGAGGCCTGGCATGCTGCGATTCATGGGGTCGCAAAGAGTCGGACATGACTGAGTGACTGAACTGAACTGAATTAGGGGCTTAATTGTATTACAACATGAAGTTTAATAGGCTAAACTTTCTGTGGTATTGCCTTTCCAAAGTTGATAGAGCATACCGAGTATTTTATAAAAATCCAAGAAAATAATTTTCTGCACAAGCTTTTAACTGATATTAACCATTATGCAAATTTAAACATTACGGGTAATTTTGTCTAAATGTAGTTTATCATGACTTTGTCATGTTTTGGAATGCTACTGGTTTCTAGATTTTTAAAAATTAGAATAAATGTCATATTTTTAGACTAAACTTCAGTGGCTCTGTGAGGAGCTGAAAGAGAGAGAAAACAGAGAGAAAAGTCTGCGGCACCAGCTCATGTTGTGCAGACAGCAACTCAAGAATATGACTGAAAACAAGGAAGCTGAGCTTCAGTGTCTCTTTGAACAGATAGAAAGACAGGAGCAACTTCTGGAAGAAATACACCGAGAGAAGAGAGGTATGTTAATTGCTCTTTCTCTTTTATTTTTCTTGTTTATGTTCATGAAATCTTAGGGTTGGGAGAAAAATATTCTGTTTCTCTTGCCTTCAGTTTGAACTACAAAATTTCCAAATTCCTCTCCTTTCCTCGCCTCTTGTCTCCTTATCTTCATTTCTGGGTCTGGAAGAGAGAACTGTTTCTCCTCGAGAATGTCTCCTTTAGTTCCTATATCCCTGCTGTGTACATTTCTGTCTATTGGCCATTTGCAAATGCTAATTAGGTAAGTCATGTTTGTTCTTCCCTAGTAAGATGCTAAAATTTATATTTTACTTCACTAAAATACCCATTCACTCAGTAAATATTTACTTTGTATCTATTTTCCCAAATTATTGAAGTTGTCAAATTTATTGACTTAAAGTTTTTTATAATAGCCCCTTTTTAATTCTTTTAGTTTCTATAAGATCTGTGCTGATGTCCCTTGTTATATTCCTGGTGTTGGTAATTTGTTTCTCTTCTTTTGTTCATATAAGTCTTGCTGGGGGTTTTATTAATTTTGTTACTATTTTCAAAGAAACAGCCTTTGACTTTTAATTTTTTCTATTATTTGTCTTTTTAGTGTTTTATTGATCTATATTGTCATTTTTATTTCCTTTCTTTTACTTCCAAGTACATCATTTGTTTTCCTCCTGGATTCATAAGTTGGAAACTTTATTTTAATCTTTCTGTTTCTCAATATTGTCATTTAAAATTGTAAATTTCCATCTTAGTAATACTTGAAATGCATTTCACAAATTCTGGTATGTTGTCCTTTTATTATTACTTAGTTTCATTTAGAAAATATTTCCCTTGTGATTTCTTCTCTAACATGTGGAATTTTTTTTTAAAGAAGTGTACTACTTAGTTTCCAATTATGTAGAATTTTATAGATATTATCAGTTTCTAAACTTAGTATCCTTGCAGTTGTAAAACATACTCCATGATTTTGAGTCTTTGCTGAGACTTGTTTTATTGCCCCAAATGTGGTCTCTGTTAGTAAATTTTTCATGTGCCTTTGAAAATAAGTTATGTTCTGCATTTATTGTGAAATGCTCTATAAAAGTCACTTATGCTAAATTGCTTCACATTGTTCTGCATTTCTGGTGGTTTCTATATCCCTACTGATATTGATTATTTCTATCAATAACTGATAGAGATATCCAGATATTTTGAGTATGTGATTTCTTTTTTCTTCCAAATGTTTTGAAACTCTGTTGTTAGATCCCATCTTGATATTGATTGTGGAAATGCATCTAATTAGTTGCTAAGTCATGGCCCACTCTTAAGATCCCATGAATCTAATTAGGAACCTATTGTAACAGTCTCAATAAAAGCAAAAGAGGGACTGACAGAGGACATTAGTAGTGGCAACAAATGTAAGATACCATTGAGGAATTAGTGCAAGATTGAACAATGTAGGTGAATGAGAGAAGACTCACAGGATACTCAAGGTCTTAGTGTTTTCGCCATTGGGAGAAATAGCAATGTTGGGAAGGAGGGGGTGATTTGTTGGGAGACCAAAAAGGATCATGTTTTGTCTGTTCTTTAAAAATTGTAAAAAGTAAAAGTCTCAGGAATACCCAAACATTTGTGATAGAGGGATGATATGGTAATTTCTTGACTTTCAGGTATAAGATGTGTAAGTGCTGTCTGTGATCCAGAAATAATGAGGATGTAATATGGATACTGAAGAACAAGCCAAGCCTGTTATAGTTGCATATGTACACATGTATTATTAGGAAGATAAGAGTTTTCTTCTGTTTTCTGGGCTATTTTAGGGCTGTAGGTTGGAGCTGGGGTGTTCCAAAAGGAGATGAAATCTACTGAGAAGTTATTGTCATGGACCTCTTAGACGTTTAGTTGTTGTTGACTTAGGAATTCTTCATTGTTATGAATGGCAACAAAGAAAAGAGTGTAGAGATATAAATTGCAGCAGAGAAGATTTAGGTATGATATTTTAACTTGTGTAGGTAGTTATTTTTAGTAATATCTTAATAAACCAACCACTGCCTACCTTCTTAATATTCTGATAGCTCCTGTGTGTGGCAGTTTTCCTAGGTAAGAATACATGCTTGAAACTATGAGGTCTACTAAAAGCTAAAATTTATGTACATGTTAGAGGGATTTCTTTCGTCAGAGACCTTTAGAAGGAGGGATATCTGTATGGTGTGATTTAGCTCCATTCTTGCTTATGAAACGCTAATTATTATGAACAAATATAGCAGATAACTTTATTAACACAGTTTTTTCTTAAACTGAAATTGTAAACTCTTAATTAAACAAAGAACCTATCTTTGCTTTCCAGGCACTTAATCATTGTGACTGCAACTGTTGAATGTACATCATTTTTCTTTCTGAAGTAATTAAAAATTCACGTGGCCTCTTAAGTTCCTTTCCCTTAAAGATGAAATTTTGTCTTCTTACCTGGTTTCCCTTTTGGGTAGGTCACATGCTTATTTGGCTTTGTTGGAGTCACTGGGATCTTCACCCGTTCCCTCCACTCTGACAGATGCAGTGCCTAACAAGGCGACATTCTCGGTAGCCTGCACTGTGAATCGAGGCTCTCAGATCTGTCCTTTCCTGTCACATATCACTTATTGTGACTGTAACATGTAATGATGAAATAAACCATTATGAACGGCCTCTTTATTAGGGAGTTACCTTTTCTGAATAAAGGGAAGGGTACTAATGGAATGTGGAAGAAGGGAAATAGTCCTTCAGCTACTTCAGAAGGTATATTTTTGCAGCAGAGGGCTGTCGCTCAGGTTGTTTGTTTGATTATTTCTGATGAGCACCTGTTCATTGGAATAGCAATGAAGTGGGCCAACAAGTGGGCAGTGGGAAAGGTTGCATCATTGACCTACCTTTGTTTATTTCCCTTGGTTCAGCTGTTTTAAGTCTTATGTTAGCATTGACTGTGGCTGTGGCCAGCATTCAGAGGACTGTCCTAGGACAGAAACATCTTGTTTCTTGCCTCAGTGAGTTTGGGGATGACACACAGTTGAGAAATGTGTTTAGTTGAGTGTGTCGACTAGATGGAATTTCTATGAAGGTACTGATTTCATTATTTTGTTCAACACTATGTATCCCAGTGCCTGAGAAGAACTTGGCACATAATAGATATGTCAAATGTTTGCTGAATGAGTGAATGGATGAGAGAAAATTAAAGGGGCACAGTTGATAAGGGAGCCATAACATCTGTGTTCAGTGAAAGAAAAAAAACACAATGAACTGTACATTCCAAAATGAATTCTGCAAAACCAAATTGCAAATCAGCAAATATTTGGCAGAAGTTAAGTAATTTAATAAGAGTGGTTTGCATTTTTGTTATGGCACTTTGGGATTAGGTAACAGTATTTGCCTTTCCTAATATCTCAGTTATGTATTCCATTTTACAGCAGAAGTATTTAAGCCATTTATATTTTTATTCATTTTGTGATAATATTTTCTAGGAGATTCCTGATTCATTTAAAGCATACTGTAATGTTATTAGTAGTCATTCTTGTCTCCTTTTGTACTATAACATGGGGTAGCTCTCTGGTATTGCACGTGAAAAGAAATTTTAATACCTGAGTATCAAAAAGAAAATAAACAATGTAAAACATGTTGTTTATATCTAAAGTAGTTTCAGTCCTTAATAGTAGAATGAATATAACTTTTAGAGTATAATTCTATAATTCATAGAGAAGCTTAAGCATGATTATAAATGTTGAGTAGAAGGATCCAGGAATGGTAGATGTTGAATAGGTGAAAGAAAGGTTAATTGGTATAGCAAGAACCCAGAAGATACGAGAGTGGATGGGGTCAAAAGTAAAGGTAGAGAAATGAATCTTAGAAAGAACAAGGACAAGAGTTAGACATTTCTTCTTCCATTACGGTTTTACCACTTTGAATACATTGCTGTTTTGGGTAGTTTAATTTATCACAGTAAGTTTTGTAATGGTTTCCTTATTTTGACTGTTAGGTCCTCAACATTTGTGATTGGATATAGTCTTTGCCTTGTATATGTTCAATGTCTGTTTGGAGAAGAGGATGCAAGGAATGAGCCAAAGCTGCTGGATTTGCCATGTTAGACTTTTGAAGACCTGTTTTAGTACAAGCCTTATGGATTTTAAGCCAAAAGATTTCTCTTAGTTGTTTTGTTTGTTTGTTTGCTTGCTTTTTGTAAAATATCCAAAGGATAATAACACTTGTCATTCAAGGAATAGAGTCAGCTTAGTGATAAAACTGGTACACTGTATATTCCTATATATGGCTCTGAGGATGAGTATTTTTACTGTATGATAGAGATATGATTTAGTATTTTTCAGTTTTCTAAAACTTTTATTCTATTGAAGCCACTTCCATAGGTTCTCATCTACGTGATTCGCTTCTACCAGTAGTAATCTCAGTTTTTTAAGGATTTTCCTTGGATTTCCCAGTGTTCTGAATAACTCCTTTTAACTATTTTCTCTGTTTCCCCTTGTCCTTTTTCTGAATTTTTGTACCATTTCCGTGTTGTTGGCAGAATAAAGAACAATTTCTTAGAATTCATTTTTGGGACAGAAAGAAGGGCGGGACTTGTGAACTGAAGGCATCTTTCCTGGAGTGAAAATGAAGAGTGCTTTCGCTCCAGTACTCTTTCCTCGTATAGGGAAACATGGGGTCATTTATGTTGTGTGTGTGCATTATGTATTTGTTGGTTAAGTTTTTCTCCTACTTGTGATTCATATTTTATTTCCCACATTGTTTCAAGCAGTTTTTTTAAATTTGTCTCATTGAAAGAATATTTGGCAGTCATGCAGCTTATACAAATGTTAGTCATTATCTAGTCTAAGAGCTTGGAAAACCAATTTTTTCTATTGCATGTCAGAATATAATTAAGCATTCTAAATTAATTTAAGAGATAATCTCTAAGTGTAATGTAATTTATTTTTGGATTCTGGTTAATTAAAAAGAATCTATTTAGCACTTTATTTTACATTTCACCAGTTTGTTCAGAAGTTCAGTGATCTTGATCATTTTAGATAATGAAAGAATTTTAATTGATTGAGGAAATTATTTAAACTTACTAAACTATTATTTTGTTTAATGTAAAGTCATATCTTAACTCATGTATTTTCAGATTTTCTTCATAAATATTTTTAAAAACCAGTTGAGAAACAGTGGGTTTCTAAAAAATTATATCTACTACTTGAGTAAAATCAGAAGTTTGTTTTAATCGTAGTCCTTATTTTTGCTTATATATGTTTCATTATAATAATTTTATTTCTCATGTGTTTAGTGTTATTTAAAATCCAGCCAGGCCAACAGGTCAGCTGGGATTGAAAATAAACTTCATTGATTAAATGTGCCTAAGACCAGAATTGAATAAATTAATGATATGCAGATCTAAGCAGGTATCAACTTTGATTGACTCTGTAACAACATTCATATTGTTACTAAGTAAATTGACAATAGAAAGTTATGGCTAATTATTCCTTAGTTATAAATATCCCCACCCACATGCCTATCTGTGTAATGGGCCTAATTCTTGCACTACTTCTATTGGCTAATTAATTTGGAAGACAAACATTTTTAATACTTTCAGTTACATAGTCAGTTAGCAACAGTGAAGCATTGAATATAGAGTTCAGATATTTAAAGTTACATTTTTCCTCTCCTTAATTATTGGATATATTTTTATATTTTGGAATGTATTCTAGAAAATCCATAAATGTTAAGTATACTCTGCAAGTGAATTTTAGATTATATTTTTTGATCTTTTCATAGATTATCTGTATTATTTTCTACTGTTTCATAGGACAGCAAAGCTGGTCTGCTTGAGTTTGAATCATAGTGATATTCAGGGAGGAAAGTAAGCTAAAGTTGTATGTGCTAAAAGAGATTTGATGTGGGTTTTTACGTTAGTAAATAGCTTTTGTTAAATTCAAAACTTATCTTTGCTGTGTTTCAGTTATTTTAAACTAACAGTTCTTTCTGTTTTGTTGTTTATATGTTAGTTATCAATTGTGATAGGCTGAATAATGCCAGCTCACTACCCTCAATGATATCTACATCCTAACTCCCAGAACCTTTTAATATGTTATGTTAAAAGAGATTTTGTAACTATGTTCAAATAAGGGTTTAGAAAAGAGGAAGTTATCCTGGATTATTTATATAGGCCCACTAATAATCATAAGTATTCTTAAAATGAAAGAGAAAGCAGAAAAGGGAGTCGGAGAAAGACTCAATGTATCATTTGTTCATGGCCTTGAAGAAGAAATTCTTCTGGGGCTAAGACAGTAAAGCATCTGCCTGCAATGTGGGAGACCTGGGTTCGATCCCTGGGTTGGGAAGATCTTCTGGAGAAGGAAATGGCAACCCACTCCAGTACTTTTGCCTGGAAAATTCCACGGACAGAGGAGCCTGGTAGGCTACAGTCCATGGGATCACGAGGAGTCAGACACGACTGAGCAACTTCACTTTGTGCTTTTACTTTTGAAGAAGAAGTAAAGGAGTCAAACCCAGAGTATGTGAGTGGTCTCTAAGAAGCTGGATAAAAGTAAGGACATCAGTTCTTCCCTGGAACCTCTAGAAAGGAATGCAGCCTGCTGGAATGATGATTGTAGCCCAGTGATTCCCATAGAGGCCTTCTTACTTACAAATTGTGACATCATAAATTTGCATTGTTCTAAGTGGAAACAGTGTCAGACTTTATTTTGGGGGGCTCCAAAATCACTGCAGATGGTGATTGCAGCCATGAAATTAAAAGACACTTACTCCTTGGAAGGAAAGTTATGACCAACCTAGATAGCATATTCAAAAGCGGAGACATTACTTTGCCAACAAAGGTCTGTCTAGTCAAGGCTATGGTTTTTCCAGTAGTCATGTATAGATGTGAGAGTTGGACTGTGAAGAAAGCTGAGCGCCGAAGAATTGATGCTTTTGAACTGTGGTGTTGGAGAAGACTCTTGAGAGTCCCTTGGACTGTAAGGAGATCAGTCTTAGGTGTTCATTGGAAGGAGTGATGCTGAAGCTGAAACTCTAATACTTTGGCCACCTGATGTGAAGAGNTAGTTACTCAGTCAGTTGTATCTTACTCTTTGCAATACCCCAGTCTGTAACCCACCCCAGGCTCCTCTGTCCAGGAAATTTTCCAGGCAAGATTACTGGAGTGGGTTGCAATTTACTATCCAGCAGATTTTCCCCACCCAGGGATCAAACACGGGTCTCCAAATCTGCTGCACTGCAGGTGGATTCTTTACCACCGAGCCACTGGAGAAACTGATAAAACCCAGTATTTACTTATAAAAGTTAGTTACATTCATACTGTAAAAATGCAGATTTTATAAACTTGATGGAAAATGTTGCTAGTTATGTCTTACTTGAGAAAAACAGATCAAACTAAAAAGATCTCATTTTCATAATACCCCTTACATAACAAATTATCACACACATTTGTACATATGGGTGTACTATCTTCTTAGAATATTTTTATAGGTAACCTGAAATCTGATTTGACAGATCATATGATGGCCATTCTGACTGGTGTGAGGTGATACCTCATTGAAGTTTTGACTTGTATTTCTATAATAATAAGTGATGTTGAGCATGTTTTCATGTGTTTATTAGCCATTTGTATGTCTTCTTTGGAGAAATGTCTATTTTGGTCTTCTACCCATTTTAAGAAAAAATTATTTATTTTTAATTGAAGGATAATTACTTTACAATATTGTGTTGGCTTCTGTGATTCATCAACATGAGCCATCCATAGGTATACATATGTCCTCTACCCCTTGAACCTCCCTCCCACCCCTCCCCACCCCTCTAGGTTGTTACAGAGCCCCAGTGTGAGTTCCCTGAATCATACACCAAATTCCCATTGGTTCTGTGTTTACACATGGTAGTGCATACGTTTCCGTGTTATTCTCCCCACTTGTCCCACACTCTCCCTCCTCCCCTCTGTGTGTCCATTATTCTGTTCTCCATTTTTGTGTCTCCATTGCTGCTCTGCAAGTAGGTTCCCTAGTACCATCTTCCTAGATTCTATGTATATGCGTTAACATACAATACTTGTTTTTCTCTTTCCCACTTACTTCACTCTGTACAATAGGCTCTACGTTCATCCACCTCATTAGAACTGACTCAAGTGCGTTCCATTTTTTGGCTGAGTAATATTCTGTTGTGTGTATGTACCACCGTTTCTTTATCCATTCACCTCTTGATGGACATCTAGATTGCTTCCTTGCGCTAGCTACTTGTATATAGCCTGCAGGGAACACTGGGGACATGTGTCTTTTTCACATTTGTTTTCCTCAGGGTATATGCCTAGTAGTGGGATTGCTGGGTCATGGGTACTCTTATTGCTAGTTTATTGAGGAATCTCCATACTGTCTTCCATAGTGGCTGTATCAATTTTCATTCCCACCAATAGTGCGAGAGGGTTCTCTTTTTTCCAGAGCCTCTCCAGCATTTATTATTAGTAGATTTTTCAATGATACCCATTCTGACAGGTGTGAGGTGATATCTCATTATAGTTTTGATTTGTGTTTCTCTAATAATGAGTGACTCTCAAAAAAGTAATAATGGTTGGATGGCATCACTGATGTAATGGACATGAACTTGGGCCAATTCCAGGAGATGGTGAGGGACAGGGAAGCCTAAAGTGCTGAAGTCCATAGGGTCTTAAAGAGTTGTACACAACTTGTCGAATGAACAACAACGACGGGTGATGTCGAGCATCTTTTCGTGTGTTTATTAGCCATCTTTATGTCTTCATTGGAGAAATGTCTGTTTAGGCCTTTTGCCCACATTTTTGTTGTATTGTTTATTTTTTCTGGTATTGAGTTGTATGAGCTGCTTGTATATTTTGGAAATTAATCCTTTTTCAGTTGTTTCATTTGCTATTATTTTCTCCCATTCTGGGGGGTTGTCTTTTCCCTTTGCTTGTAGTTTCCTTTGTTATGCAAAAGCTTTTAAGTTTAATTAAGTCCGACTTGTTTATTTTTGCTTTTATTTCCAATATTTTGGGAGGTGGGTCATAGAGGACCCTGCTGTGATTTATGTCGGAGAGTGTTTTGCCTATGTTCTCCTCTAGGATTTTTATAGTTTCTGGTCTTACATTTAGATCTTTAATCCATTTTGAGTTTATTTTTGTGTATGGTGTATAGTTGCATTCTTGTCTAAATATTTGAAGTTTGATTATTCTCTTTTGTTAACCTGGGATACAGAGTGCTTTAGATACCAGATGTAGTTGCTGAGAATAAATATGCATACCGTGAAATTTAAAATGGAACTATTTTAAAAAGCGGATGGCAATATACTGTATAGAAAGCTTCTATAGGCCTTATAGGTATGAAATTTTACTTTGAAACTCCAAAGAACATTTTCTCAATTTATTAACTTGCCAGCTTTCCTGAGAGCATTTAAAACCCATTTTCACACTTACAATTCAAAAGGAACATTGCTTTCTCCTATTCCTTGTCCCGTACAACTGGTGACTTTACCAAGTTTTCCTTGGTGGTTTCTCACGTATCTGCTGCTCCTTCTGCATTTAGATTATGCTGTCTTATTTAGCTCTTTAGAAGCTTTGTATTTGCAAGATCTTCTTGACCTCTGGTTGCTGCCTTTTACTTGAGTGCTCTTCACCTCTGAGCCTCCCAGAGCCCCCCAAATGGATGACTTTCCCAAACAGTCACACTCCCGTGGGTGTGTTCATTCCTTGGGCCCCAGCTGTCTTCCATCCATTTCTCTGTTGTCTAATAAAGCTTTTGATAAGGTTGACATCTTTTAGGAATAACCTTGAATATGCTTCAGTTCAGTTCAGTTCAGTGTCTCAGTCGTGTCCGACTCTTTGTGACCCCATGAATTGCAGCACACCAGGCCTCCCTGTCCATCACCATCTCCCGCAGTTCACTCAGACTCAAGTCCATCGAGTCCGTGATGCCATCCAGCCATCTCATCCTCTGTTGTCCCCTTCTCCTCCTGCCCACAATCCTTCCCAGCATCAGAGTCTTTTCCAATCAGTCAACTCTTTGCATGAGGTGGCCAAAGTACTGGAGTTTCAGCTTTAGCATCATTCCTTCCAAAGAAATCCCAGGGCTGATCCTCTTTAGAATGGTTTGGTTGGATCTCCTTGCAGTCCAAGGGACTCTCAAGAGTCTTCTCTGACATCACAGTTCAAAAGCATCAATTCTTTGGCACTCAGCCTTCTTCACAGTCCAACTCTCACATCCATACATGACCACAGGAAAAACCATAGTTTACTACAAAAGAGGCTTCCCTGGTAGCTCAGATGTTAAAGCATCTGCCTCCAATGCGGGAGACCCGAGTTCAATCCCTGGGTCAAGAAGATCCCCTGGAGAAGGAAATGGTAATCCACACCAGTATTCTTGCCTGGAGAATCCCATGGACAGAGAAGCCTGGTAGGCTACAGTCCAGAGGGTCGCAAAGAGTTGGACATGACTGAGCAACTTCACTTTCACTTTCACTACAAAAGAGGAAATCATTTTAAAGTATGATTTTATATTTTTTATCCCATACTGTTCTCCATAGTGGCTGTAGCAATTTGTATTCCCCCCAACAGTTTGAGAGGGTTCCCTTTTCTCGACAGCCTCTCCAGCATTTATTGTTTGTCGATTTTTTTGATGATGGCCATTCTGTCCAGTGTGAGGTGATACCTCACTGTAGTGTTGATTTTTGTGGTTTAGTTACTCAGTCAGTTGTATCTTACTCTTTGCAATACCCCAGTCTGTAACCCACCCCAGGCTCCTCTGTCCAGGAAATTTTCCAGGCAAGATTACTGGAGTGGGTTGCAATTTACTATCCAGCAGATTTTCCCCACCCAGGGATCAAACACGGGTCTCCAAATCTGCTGCACTGCAGGTGGATTCTTTACCACCGAGCCACTGGAGAAACTGATAAAACCCAGTATTTACTTATAAAAGTTAGTTACATTCATACTGTAAAAATGCAGATTTTATAAACTTGATGGAAAATGTTGCTAGTTATGTCTTACTTGAGAAAAACAGATCAAACTAAAAAGATCTCATTTTCATAATACCCCTTACATAACAAATTATCACACACATTTGTACATATGGGTGTACTATCTTCTTAGAATATTTTTATAGGTAACCTGAAATCTGATTTGACAGATCATATGATGGCCATTCTGACTGGTGTGAGGTGATACCTCATTGAAGTTTTGACTTGTATTTCTATAATAATAAGTGATGTTGAGCATGTTTTCATGTGTTTATTAGCCATTTGTATGTCTTCTTTGGAGAAATGTCTATTTTGGTCTTCTACCCATTTTAAGAAAAAATTATTTATTTTTAATTGAAGGATAATTACTTTACAATATTGTGTTGGCTTCTGTGATTCATCAACATGAGCCATCCATAGGTATACATATGTCCTCTACCCCTTGAACCTCCCTCCCACCCCTCCCCACCCCTCTAGGTTGTTACAGAGCCCCAGTGTGAGTTCCCTGAATCATACACCAAATTCCCATTGGTTCTGTGTTTACACATGGTAGTGCATACGTTTCCGTGTTATTCTCCCCACTTGTCCCACACTCTCCCTCCTCCCCTCTGTGTGTCCATTATTCTGTTCTCCATTTTTGTGTCTCCATTGCTGCTCTGCAAGTAGGTTCCCTAGTACCATCTTCCTAGATTCTATGTATATGCGTTAACATACAATACTTGTTTTTCTCTTTCCCACTTACTTCACTCTGTACAATAGGCTCTACGTTCATCCACCTCATTAGAACTGACTCAAGTGCGTTCCATTTTTTGGCTGAGTAATATTCTGTTGTGTGTATGTACCACCGTTTCTTTATCCATTCACCTCTTGATGGACATCTAGATTGCTTCCTTGCGCTAGCTACTTGTATATAGCCTGCAGGGAACACTGGGGACATGTGTCTTTTTCACATTTGTTTTCCTCAGGGTATATGCCTAGTAGTGGGATTGCTGGGTCATGGGTACTCTTATTGCTAGTTTATTGAGGAATCTCCATACTGTCTTCCATAGTGGCTGTATCAATTTTCATTCCCACCAATAGTGCGAGAGGGTTCTCTTTTTTCCAGAGCCTCTCCAGCATTTATTATTAGTAGATTTTTCAATGATACCCATTCTGACAGGTGTGAGGTGATATCTCATTATAGTTTTGATTTGTGTTTCTCTAATAATGAGTGACTCTCAAAAAAGTAATAATGGTTGGATGGCATCACTGATGTAATGGACATGAACTTGGGCCAATTCCAGGAGATGGTGAGGGACAGGGAAGCCTAAAGTGCTGAAGTCCATAGGGTCTTAAAGAGTTGTACACAACTTGTCGAATGAACAACAACGACGGGTGATGTCGAGCATCTTTTCGTGTGTTTATTAGCCATCTTTATGTCTTCATTGGAGAAATGTCTGTTTAGGCCTTTTGCCCACATTTTTGTTGTATTGTTTATTTTTTCTGGTATTGAGTTGTATGAGCTGCTTGTATATTTTGGAAATTAATCCTTTTTCAGTTGTTTCATTTGCTATTATTTTCTCCCATTCTGGGGGGTTGTCTTTTCCCTTTGCTTGTAGTTTCCTTTGTTATGCAAAAGCTTTTAAGTTTAATTAAGTCCGACTTGTTTATTTTTGTTTTTATTTCTATTACTCTAGGAGATGGGCCATAGATCTTGCTGTGATTTATGTCATAGAGTGTCCTGCTTATGTTTTCCTCTAAGAGTTTTATAGTTCCTGATCCTACATTTAGGTCTTTAATCTATTTTGAGTTTATCTTTGTGTATATTGTTAGGAAGTGTTCTAATTTCATTCTTTTACAGCTAACTGTCCAGTTCTCTCAGTACCACATATTGAAGAGAATATCTTTTCCCCATTGTATATTCTTTTTGTCAAAGATAAGGTGCCCATATACACGCATAGGTGCATGGATTTGTCTCTGGGCTTTCTATCTTGTTCCATTGCTCTGTGTTTCTGTTTTTGTGCCAGTACCATACTGTCTTGATGACTGTAGCTTTGTAGTATAGTTTGTAGTCAAGAAGGTTGATTCCTCCATCTCTGTTCTTCTTTCTCAAGATTGCTTTGCCTACTTGGAATTTTTTGTGTTTTCATATGTATTGTGAAATTTTTTTGTTCTAGTTCTGTGAAAAATGCCATTGCTAATTTGGTAGGAATTGTATTGAATCTGTAGTTTGCTTTAGATAGTATAGTCATTTTTCACAATATTCTTCTAATCCAATAACATGGACTAACTCGCCATTTGTTTATGTCATCTTTGATTTCTTTTCATCAATATCTTACAGTCTTCTGTATATAGCTCTTTTGTCTCCTTAGGTAGGTTTATTCCTAACTATTTTATTCTTTTTGTTGCAATGGTAAATGAGATTGATTCCTTAATTTCTATTTCTGATTTTTTTGTTGCTAGTGTATAGAGATGCAGGGACTTTCTGTGTATGGATTTTGTATCCTGTGACTTAACTAAATTCCCTTGTTTGTTGTTGTTCAGTTGCTTGGTTGTGTCTGACTCTTTGTGACCACATGGACTATAGAATGCCAGGCTTACCTGTCCTTCACAAACTTCTGGATCTTGCTCAAACTCATGTCCATTGAGTTGGTGATGCCATCCAACCATCTCGTCCTCTGTCATCCCCTTCTCCTCCTGCCTTCAACCTTTTCCACCGTCAGGGTCTTTTCCAATGAGTTGGCTCTTCACGTCAGGTTGGCGCTTCAGCATCAGTCCTTCCAATGAACATTCAGGATTGATTTCCCTGTGAAAAGGAGCAGTACCCTCTGTAAGAGACTGAGCCAGACCTCCCTTTGAGTGTTTGAGTGTCTCCTATGGAGGCACGGGTCAGCAGTGCCCTGCCCCAGGGACTGGACTCTGGCTGCAGCAGACCTCGGAGGCGCAGCATGTGGTGTACATCCTCTTGGAGGAGGTCGCCATTAGCCCCACAATAGAGCTAACATGCAGACTTCCCACAAACTGGAGAACAACTATACCAAAGAAATGCTCACACTATTGCAAAAGTTCTGGGGCCCACAGCAGATTTCCCAACCTGGGATCCAGCAAAGGAACTGAGAACCCTCAGCGAAGTTGACTTTGGAGGACAGTGGTATTTGATTACAGAACTTTCACAGGACTGGGGAAACAGACTCTTGGAGGACACAAGCAAAGCCTTGTGCACACCAGGACCCAGGAGAAAGGAGCAGGGACCCCACAGAAGACTGAGCCAGACTCGCCTGTGAGTGTCCAGGGGTCTCTGATGGAGGTGTGGGTCCACAGTCCGTGGCACCGAACACAACAGTCCTGGGAGCTGCAGGGTGCTGGCATAAGTCCTTTTGAAGGAGATGACAATGCTGCCATTACTCTGCCATAGTTTGGCCTGAGGAAGGTAACCACAGCCCCACCCAGAAGCATAAAATTGAATTAAAGCTTTGCTTAGCATGGCCTGGCACGCCAGTTTGGTTCAGTTCAGTCCCTCAGTGGTGTCCAACTCTCTGCAACCCCATGGACTGCAGCATACCATGCGTCTCTGTCCATCACCAATTCCTGGAGCTTGTTCAAACTTATGTCCATTGTGTGTATGATGTCATCCAACCATCTCATCTTCTGTCATCCCCTTCTCCTCCCAACTTCAATCTTTCCCAGCATCAGGGTCTTTTCAGCTGAGTCAGTTCTTCACATCAGGTGGCCAAAGTATTGGAGTTTCAGCTTCAACATCAGTCCTTCCAATGAACACCCAGGACTGATGTCCTTTAGGATGGACTGGTTGGATCTCCTTGCAGTCCAAGGGACTCTCAAGAGTCTTCTCCAACACCACAGTTCATAAGCATCAGTTCTTCCACACTCAGCTTTCTTTATAGTCCACTGTCACATCCATACATGACCACTGGAAAAACCATAGCTTTGACTAGAAGGACCTTTGTTGGCAATGTAATGTCTTTGCTTTTTAATATGCTGTCTAGGTTGGTTGTAACTTTTCTTCCAAGGAGCAAGCATCTTTTAGTTTCATGGCTGCAATCACCATCTGCAGTGATTTTGGAGCCCCCCAAATAAAGTCTGTCACTGTTTCTATTGTGTCCCCATGGATTTGCCATGAAGTGATGGGACCAGATGCCATGATCTTAGTTTTCTTAATGTTGATTTTTAAGCCAACTTTTTCACTCCTCTCTTAAACTTTCATCAAGAGTTCTTTTAATTCTTCACTTTCTGCCATAAGGGTGGTGTCATCTGCATATCTGAGGTTATTGATATTTCTCCTGGCAGTCTTGATTCCAGCTTGTGCTTCATCCAGTCCAGCATTTCTTAGGATGTATTCTGCATATAAGTTAAATTAGCAGGGTGACAGTATACAACCTTGACATACTCTTTTCCCGATTTGGAACCAGTCTGTTGTTCCATCTTGAGTTCTAATTGTTGCTTCTTGATCTGCATACAGATTTCTCAGGAGGCAGATCAGGTGGTCTGGTATGCCAGTTTCTTTAAGAATTTTCCACCGTTTGTTGTGATCCACACAGTCAAAGGCTTTGGCATAGTCAATAAAACAGAAGTAGGTGATTTTCTGAATCTCTCTTGCTTTTTCGATGATCCAGTGGATGTTGACAAGTTGATCTCTGGTTCCTCTGTCTTTTCTAAATCCAGCTTGACCATCTGGAAGTTCCTGGTTCACGTACTGTTGAAGCCTGGCTTGGAGAATTTTGAGCATTACTTTGCTAATGTGTGAGATGAGTGCAGTTGTGCAGTAGTTTGATCATTCTTTGGCATTGCCTTTCTTTGGGATTGGAATGAAAACTGACCTTTTCCAGTCCTGTGGCCACTGCTGACTTTTCCAAATTTGCTGGCATATTGAGTGGGGCACTTTCACAGCATCATCTTTCAGGATTTGAAAGAGCTTAACTGGAATTCCATCACCTCCACTAGTTTTGTTCGTAGTGATGCTTTCTAAGCCCCACTTGGCTTCTCATTCCAGGATGTCTGGCTCTAAGTGAGTGATCACACCATCGTGATTATCTGGGTCGTAAAGATCTTTTTTGTATAGTTCTTCTCTGTATTCTTGCCATCTCTTCTTAATATCTCTGCTTCTGTTAGGTCCATACCATTTCTGTCCTTTATTGAGCCCGATTTTGCATGAAATGTTCCCTTGGTATCTCTAATTTTCTTGAAGAGATCTCTAGTCTAGTGCCTGCCCACCAGAGCAAGACCCAGTTTCCCCACAGCCAGTCCCTCCCATCAGGAAGCTTTGAGAAGCCTCTTCTCCTCATCCATCAGAGGGCAGACAGAATGAAAACCACAATCACAGAAAACTAACCAAACTGATCACATGGATCACAGCCTTGTCTAACTCAGTGAAACTATGAGCCATGCCCTGTAGGGCCACCCAAGACAGATGGGTCATGGTGGAGCGTTCTGACAAAAGTGGTCAGAAGAAGGGAATGGCAACTATTTCAGCATTCTTGCCTTCCAAACCCCATGAAATTCACTGATTAGTTCTAGTAATTTTCTGGTAGGATCTTTACCATTTTCTATGTGTAGTATCTTTGAATATTCATTGGAGGGTGTAGAAGCTAAAGCTCCCATACTTTGGCCACCTGATGCAAAGAGCTGATTCTTTGGAAAAAATCCTTATGCGGAGAAAGACTGAGGGCAGGAGGAGAAGGAGGGCACAGAGGAATAGATGGTTGGATGGCATCACCGACTTAATGGACATGAGTTTGGGCAAGTTCCTGGAGATAGTGAAGAGCAGGAAGGCCTGGTACGCTGCAGTCCATGGGGTTGCAAACAGTCAGACATGACTTAGTGACTGAAAGCAACAGTGTAGTATTACTGGCTAATACATAGTTTTACAGTGATGAGGAATTAGACTCTCTTCAAAACTTCCTAAGCTCACTGGGATCAGGACAGGTGTATATCCAATTTATGAGTCACATTTCCTCCTTCTTTCCCCCATTAACAGGGTCATAGTGTCCCTTAAAACCTCTGCTGAGTCTGGCACTGTTATTAACAGTTGCCCTCACGTTAACATCTCTCTACCTTCTTCTGTTCTGACTGTAATGACTCAACACACCTTAACACAGAAGACTTTCTTCTTGAGGAGAGAGAAAATCGCTGTAGCTGGAAGGATATAGCTAGGATGTAAGGGTATTTTGAAACTGAGGTTATTAGAAACTAAAATGTCTTTGCCTTCTGGGAGGAGTTTTTCCTTCAACGAAAGGGAGACATCTATGTAGATGGTTTAGTGGCAATGTAATGCTAATGATTATGAACAAATAGTGGAGTTAGTTTTCTTATTCTTTATTTAACTGAAATTGTGAGCTCTCATTTAATTCAGGAACTGATCTTGCTTTCCAGGCACTTTTGGCTGTAGCTGTTTTTAATATGAACACTTTACAGAGGTATGTTTCTAGGTAACATGATCTTGTTTATCCCGATCAGTGAGGCCTCTGATGGAGTCACTTTAGTATTCGCATCTTTGTCCATGGTGAAGTTAAAGTGTTTTCTAGAGCAGCACAGGGAGGAGAAGATAGCTGTTGCATGTGGTACATCTTGGAGAAGACAAATTCTCATAGCATTTCATAAAAATGCTTATCAAAATGGGTGAGAGGAAAGGCAGATGCGATTTCAAGGAAATATCCTGTTTTCACGCAAACATTCTCCAGGTGAAAGTTGTTCTCAAGAAATAAACTGTCCAAAGAGGAATGATATAGCTGATTAATATGTGGTTACTTTCCAGTTGGAAATCAGTGTAAAAACTCTAGCCTTTGTATTCATACTGTTCTGTAACATTGACATCTGCATACATGTTTACACTGATTTTCTAGTTAAATCTGAAAATTATCACTAGTTTTGTTCTTATCTCAGAGAAATAATCTATAAGTTAATAACAGAATAAAAAAGCTTTTATTTAACTATGCTAGGAAAAAAGAATTTGAAATATCTTCTGTCCTTTGGATTTGATTCAGTACTAATGCTTTCTGCATAGTTCACATAGAAATGTGTTACCGATACCTCTTTTTCTCTTCCTCTTGAAATCTGTGGGGCAAATGTTTAAAATATAGTTTCTGACAGAGAGTTGCTCTAGAATTTGTTTTCTCTGACATTTAATGAGCTGTGATGAATATCTGTACTTCCTCCTGAGGCTTCTGCATGAAAACCTTTTTCACTGATTATTTTTTAATCTTCACTGTAAATTGATCTTCATTCCATATTAAACTAATGTACTGTACTATTTAGCTTCTTTATAATCTCTTGTTCGCGGGTCCAATTGTAACCTTGTTTTTGTGTAAGTCTTGGTGTAAGACTGGTGTTAGATAAGACATCAGTGTTTGGCCTCAGGTGTCTCCATGTAAACCAATCTGAACTTTTTAAAAAAAAGATTTTGTATTTGTCTTTCAATTTCCATGTCTCCATTACCCTGTCCAGGTGACTAAGCATCTTACTACTTTTCCATAACTCTCAGTTCAGTTCAGTTCAGTTCAGTCGCTCAGTCGTGTCCTACTCTTTGCAACCCCATGAATCCCAGCACGCCAGGCCGCCCTGTCCATCACCAACTCCTGGAGTTCACTCAGACTCACACCCATCGAGTCAGTGATGTCATCCAGCTCTCTCATCCTCTGTTGTCCCCTTTTCCTCCTAGCCCAATCCGTCCCAGCATCAGAGTCTTTTCCAATCAGTCAACTCTTCGCATGAGGTGGCCAAAGTACTGGAGCTTCAGCTTTAGCATCATTCCTTCCAAAGAAATCCCAGGGCTGATCTCCTTCAGAATGAACTGGTTGGATCTCCTTGCAGTCCAAGGGACTCTCAAGAGTCTTCTCCAACACCACAGTTCAAAAGCATCAATTGTTCGGTTTTCAGCTTTCTTCACAGTCCAACTCTCATACCCATACATGACTACTGGAAAAACCATAGCCTTGACTAGATGGACCTTAGTCGGCAAAGTAATGTCTCTGCTTTTGAATATGCTATCTAGGTTGGTCATAAGTTTTCTTCCAAGGAGTAAGTGTCTTTTAATTTTATGGCTGCAGTCACCATCTGCAGTGATTTGGGAGCCCCCAAAAATAAAGTCTGACACTGTTTCCACTGTTTCCCCATCTATTTCCCATGAAGTGATGGAACTGGATGCCATGATCTTCGTTTTCTGAACATTGAGCTTTAAGCCAACTTTTTCACTCTCCTCTTTTCCTTTCATCAAGAGGCTTTTGAGTTCCTCTTTACTTTCTGCCATAAGGGTGGTGTCATCTGCATATCTGAGGTGATTGAGATTTCTCCCAGCATCTTGATTCCACCATAGCTCTAGCACCATTTAAATCTCTAGTTTATTTTTCATCTGCAATTTTTTGCAATCTTTCTTTAGTTCAGTATTTCTCCATGAGCACTTTGAAATGCCTCCCTCCTTTTATAGTTCTAGTTCTCAAATATTTTATTCACCTTTCTGCATCTCAGTCTGAAAGTCCATTTTGTAAGAAGTTGGTATGTAGTATTAACTATGCTCATTGGTACCCCATTCTCTTCGAAATATCTGTTCTTTCTAAGATATAACTTTTTGTTAAAAACATTTTTGAAGAAATGTCCATTTATTTTTATTACTACCTGGACAGAAATATTAAGTGAGATTCATGGCTTATCATATATATTTGGCTGTATAGTTTACTTTGTATCTCCTCCAGTTCAATTTGTGCTAATGAAAGTACTTGCCTTGCTCAGGCAAGCCGTAGGAGAGCCAAGACTGACTTATTTTCAGTGACTACCAATCGGTGTCTTAATAGTGTGTGTTGTTTCACGGGGTTCCATATATAAAAGAGACATAGTCTTTTAAAGTTAAGATTCTAATTCAGGAACTTCCCTGGTAGCCCATTGGTTAGGGCTCTGAGCTTCCACTGCAGGGGCTGCGGGTTCTATCCCTGGTGGGGGAACTAAGATTCCCCCATATTACGTGTCATGGCTAAAAAAATAAAATAAGATAAAGTAAAATAAAATAAAATTCTAGTTCAGATAAGGATTTACAGAAGAATTTACATATAAGGCTATGAAAAGTATTATGTAGTTTTGGGTGTCTGCTTCACAAAAGGGAAAAGTTGTTGATGGAGTGGCTCTGCTTGGTTCTAGAATTCCTTTTTTCACATAGGTTTGGTGCTTCAGAAGAAGCAACCACAGAGGGAATTGTTTCTTTTGTCTTCTCTAACTGTGAGTTGCTATAAATTACCCTGAAGTGATATGCATTGTAGGTCCTGGTAAAACTCATAAAGAGAAGGGTTTCTGTGTCATTTTGCTATTAGGAAGTTTCCCTGTTAGCGTGATGTTATTAGCACCTGTTGCTTTGGTTGACTCAGGCACATCATGGCTGTCATGGTAATGGGAGATTGGAAATGGCTGTTGATTTCTAAGATACAAGGAATGAAGGAATGTTCATGCTTTGGGGGTATTTGGAGACTGGGAAAGAAAAGGTGAGACGTGCTGATTACCTACAAAAAAGATCTTCAAGGGGTTTTATCTTTTGTTATGTGTAGCACCTTATACCACTTCTCCTCTTGCTCTAGGTGACGGAACAGAGTGAATGTGTGGTTAGCATGTTTATGGAGGAAGAGTTGTTGGTTGGTGGGGCACAGGGGATAGTGTTTTTTTTTTTTTTTCTTTTTAGATCTCATTTGTAATTTTTAAAGATTTGAAAAATACCATATCTGATTGTTCCATGTATGTTAATTAATTGGAATTAATATCATTTAGGATTTCCAGTTTTTTTTAATGCTGCATATTTCTTCAAAAAGTTTTTCTTTTAGACTTAAATTTTAATTGTGAATTACAGTATCCTCTGCTGAAAGATCAATAAGAACTTTCTCCTATACCAAACTCTTGCCTATTATAATTCTTGGAATTAGAGAGCATTTTCTGTATATTCAGTTTTCATCTATTTTGGGTCAGTCCACATAGGACTGATAATCCAGTATCAGATTATTTGTTCAGTAGTCAAAAAAGAGGGAACTTGTGCTTCTAGAATAGACAACAGAAATAAAGAAGTAAATTTTCTGTAGTGAAAGGCTCTGGCAAGAATGAGGTAGAATATACCTGAACTTAGGAACTGAATTCTAATGGTTGATAGAGAAAAAAGCAAGCAAACAAAACACCTTCGTTGTTTTTTAGGGGCACATGGAGGTAGAACTTAATGACAAGAGGCATCTTGGTTTTTCTTGTTCTTTTCAGCAACATATTCTAGGTGCACAATAAATCATTGCAGAAAGAAATGAGTGAATGGACAAAAGAGCAAACAAGTAGGATAGTAGTCTAGAGTAAATAATCAGGGTGTTCACTGCCTGGGGACCATCCTGAAGAAAATAAGCCTCTTATTATATTTTTTGTTACAGCAAGTAGAATGAATTTATGAGTATTTTTATGTCTGATTGCATATGATATCAGCCGTATGTCCTCACTGTTCTCAGCCCCTGAAACGTAAAATATCATTTTTTACTATGTATCTTTATTATTTTTTGTAAGCATAAGATTATTAAAATTTTTTTGAAGTTAATTCTGAACCTTTAACTTCTGTTTTTCCATATTCTTGAATTTCACGAATATAAATTGGTCTTTTTTGGTTTTGTTGGTTTGTTTTGGGAACCTGTCACTGTTGGTTAGAATTGATGGTGGAAGTATCAATTTACTTCAAATTATTCCAAAATGGATGTTTTTATAGTGGGTGTATGTTGATGAATTATTAATTATTATTAGTTAAGTAATAATGGACTGCTTGAAGGCCGAGATAATTTTATTCAGTGTCTTAAGTGTCTTTTATCACGTAACACACAACAGATGTTGGATGGGTAAATGGATGGCTGGATGAATGGTGATCATTCAACTTTGCGAAGGTGAAAAGTAGACTACAGGTCTGGCAGTTCCAAATGAACAAAAGTGTTAGTAAGTTACAACCTCATGTTTCCTGGGATTTAGAGTTTATGAGAAGATACAGTTGGAGATTGGATATCAACAACATTCCACAGAACCAATGAAGTATCCAGTTTCCATAAAGCTTGCTTGGCTTGTTATGATATTCAATTATTAAGTGACGGTAACTGTTTCTATTTTAATTGTTACAAGCTGACTTCAGCACCTCTGGGTTCTATGTTATGATGGATGATTGTGTTCCATTCTCTGTGAGTTACTATTTGGTAAAACTTCCCAGAACACTAAGATTTCAGCAATAGCTTCCAGTTAGCTCTTCATCTATTCTCAAGTGACCTGGCAATCTTGCCCTTCTCTGTGAAGTGGGCTTTGTATGGTCTCCCATTGCCTCAGCCAATTAAGACCTTAAAATTAGGCTTTGAGGAACCCTGCTCATGCTTCCAGGAACATAATAGTGCCACTTTTCATTGAAGGAGATGAGAAGTGTTTAAGTTTGGCCAATGAACAAAGCAAGGATAAAAACAAGTGCTAAAATCACAATTAGCCCTGAATATTTTAATGCAGAAAGGGTATCAGTTTTTGGACACTATTCCACCATTATGCTCGATTTCCCCTCCATAATTTATAGAGTTTTTCACTTCCTATAGAGATAATTAAGTTATATAGTAAGACATTTTGAANTAAGCATAAGATTATTAAAATTTTTTTGAAGTTAATTCTGAACCTTTAACTTCTGTTTTTCCATATTCTTGAATTTCACGAATATAAATTGGTCTTTTTTGGTTTTGTTGGTTTGTTTTGGGAACCTGTCACTGTTGGTTAGAATTGATGGTGGAAGTATCAATTTACTTCAAATTATTCCAAAATGGATGTTTTTATAGTGGGTGTATGTTGATGAATTATTAATTATTATTAGTTAAGTAATAATGGACTGCTTGAAGGCCGAGATAATTTTATTCAGTGTCTTAAGTGTCTTTTATCACGTAACACACAACAGATGTTGGATGGGTAAATGGATGGCTGGATGAATGGTGATCATTCAACTTTGCGAAGGTGAAAAGTAGACTACAGGTCTGGCAGTTCCAAATGAACAAAAGTGTTAGTAAGTTACAACCTCATGTTTCCTGGGATTTAGAGTTTATGAGAAGATACAGTTGGAGATTGGATATCAACAACATTCCACAGAACCATTGAAGTATCCTGTTTCCATAAAGCTTGCTTGGCTTGTTATGATATTCAATTATTAAGTGACGGTAACTGTTTCTATTTTAATTGTTACAAGCTGACTTCAGCACCTCTGGGTTCTATGTTATGATGGATGATTGTGTTCCATTCTCTGTGAGTTACTATTTGGTAAAACTTCCCAGAACACTAAGATTTCAGCAATAGCTTCCAGTTAGCTCTTCATCTATTCTCAAGTGACCTGGCAATCTTGCCCTTCTCTGTGAAGTGGGCTTTGTATGGTCTCCCATTGCCTCAGCCAATTAAGACCTTAAAATTAGGCTTTGAGGAACCCTGCTCATGCTTCCAGGAACATAATAGTGCCACTTTTCATTGAAGGAGATGAGAAGTGTTTAAGTTTGGCCAATGAACAAAGCAAGGATAAAAACAAGTGCTAAAATCACAATTAGCCCTGAATATTTTAATGCAGAAAGGGTATCAGTTTTTGGACACTATTCCACCATTATGCTCGATTTCCCCTCCATAATTTATAGAGTTTTTCACTTCCTATAGAGATAATTAAGTTATATAGTAAGACATTTTGAAAAGGGTACTATACCCTTAGTTTTGAGGCAAATAGCTTTGCTATCCCTAGATGTAAGCATGGATTAAAATATTTCTATTGCCTTAAGCCTGAATAAGATTCTAGAATGTCAGCTCTGCAAAGAATCTTTCTTGATTTGGATGGGAGAGATGAGCAGGTTTGACATGAAGCTATGACATTTTTATGAATTTCATACATACTTAAAAGTTATTGTTATTAAATAATGAATACCTTGATTTATGGTAGGTTGACTTGTTTCTCTTTTAATGACTCTGACATTTTGTGTTGAGCTGTACCTATCTTTTGCTTCTGAGGCAATGAGCAGTACCTGTGTTTTGCTTCCCATACCAGATTAGCAATGTTCTTTCTAATGGTTAAAAGGAATAAAGAGTGACTTGTCTGGCAAATGACAGAAAGGGCTTTCCACCACCCCTTGCCCCTGTCCTTCCCACTTAATTTGTCAACTGGGCATCAGATAGAAATGGCAAGATTGATATTCCTGCACAAAAGTATTTGTAAGTGGGAAAAAAATTTTTTTAAGATGTTATTTGCTTACATATGGAAATTCTGCATGTGCATTAAATGCTTCAAGTAACTTTTTTTTTCTTAGACTGAGAATGACAAACTTTGTTGCTTTTGGCACACCATATGTAAAAATGTATGTGATATATTTGCATCTATGTATATTTATATACCAAACAGAGATGCTTTTGTGTAATATTATGCTGACTGTACTCTTAGAATGGAGTCTCTGAGCATTTGGCTCTGAAATCACCCCAGTGTCCAGGAACCAGCATAGATCAGGGCACTGTGAGTCTTTTGACATGGAAAATTCTTTGTGGTACAGGGTGCTCCCACCAGCTGAAGGACATTTTGAAATCGCAGCCTCCAAATACTGAATGCCAGCAGCACTGTCTATATTCTGAAATAACCTTCAGAAAACTAGATGCCTTTCTCACAGCACCAGAAATCTTTTTTGTGCTTACTTGTTTTCTTATTTGTATCTGTTCAGGAAACCATGAATCATACAAGAGCACAGAGCTTGTCTTAAATGTATCAATATTCCATGACATCACAGTGTGTGACCCATAAGCATTTAAGCCATGTTTATTCATCAGATGAAATGTAATACTTACTTTTTAACCTTTACCTAATTATTTGAATAGCATTTTCCCCAAACACAGGATTAAGCAATATTGTGAAATAGTTTATCCAGAGATACCATAAACATATCTAATTATCCACTTACTTATTCATCTAGCCATGTGTTTATATCTGGGCTTGTAAAACAGAATTACATACAGTGGATTTCATTGAAAATGTGCAGCCTCACAGAGTAGTGCTGCCCCAAAGGAATGGGACACAAATACAAGCTACACATGTTATTTAAAAGTCACATTAAAAAAGGTAAAAAGAAAATGTGAAGTTAATTTTAATAATATATTTTATATAGCCCATTATATCCTAAATATAATCATTTTAATGTATAATTAGTATAAAAATTATCAAGTTAATTTACATTGCTTTTTCATATGGAGCTTTCTAAACCTAGCTTGTATTTTGCCCATACAGCACAACTTAGCCCCAGCCAGCCACATTTCAGATGCTCAGTAACCTTGTGTGGCTCATGGCAATGTATGTGACGGCACAGCCTTAAAAGGCCTTCTCTGTTGCCCACTGTCTCATCTCATCATTTCTTTGAGGAATGATTTGTCTGTAGTAGTAAGATTCCTAGGATTGTTGAGAACTTTTTAGGAAGTTCAAGATGAAGAGTGTAAGTGGAAGCTCATATGCTCTTACATTAATTCTATTTATGAAAAAATTTCATATTTAAGAAATGATGTAAGGCATCCTACAGTAAGACTATACCAAAATATATGAAGAAAAATTAAAGATGTATAGAAATGATTTACATAGGTTACCTTCACTGAGTTTTCTGATTTTCTGTACGTCTGTTCAAAAAACAGATGGTAGAGAATAGTACAATCATTTATGTAGCTGGGCAGTAGACAAAGATAGCTTTAGCAAATCAGAAGGAAGGACATTTCATGGAGGCTTATTTGCCTTCCTCCTAGAACTTTCTCTGTGCTGTATAGATTGCAGTAAAGAATTTGGATAGTTATTAACTAGAGAGTTCATTCTTTGGAGTACACAAGTCATATTGTTTTTGGTTTAGAATGTAGAGCTTNTATTGTTTTTGGTTTAGAGTGTAGAGCTTAGTAAATATTTTGCTCAGGGCAAGGTTATTTTCCATTCAGCCTACAGAGTCTAAATTTCTTAGGCTGTGTTTTGACTTCCTCGACCAAGTTGTTTGTTTCCAGCTTTTTATTTTTCAAAAGTTAGCACCTTCTAATGAATTTAGAAGAGTTTTTTATTAGCTGCACAGGAAGTGCATGAAAAGGGACCTAATGCTTTGAGTATTTCCCACACGCCAAATTTGTATTTGATGTGTTATGTAACTTCTCAGATAATCTTTCATTTGAGATAGGTATTTATCTTCCTAATTTATTAGGACGGAAACTGAAACTCGTGCAGGTTAAGTGACGCGTTTGGATCTGTGGATAATGGGAACGAGATTCCTTTGTAAAATGTGGCTTGACTGGTGATGCAGGAAATCACTCTCTTTATTCTGTCACTTTCAACTGTGACCTGTACCTGTCATTCACCACTCAGCAGCCTGGAGAAATTGTTCTGTAACAGAAATTATACCATCTTGTTACCCGACCTCAACCCATCAATAACTCGTGTACTTAGCGGAAAAAATCCAGACTTCTTTACCATGAGTTGCAATCTCCCTCCCAGTTTGGCTTCTGCTTACTCCCCACTTTCATCCATTTCCCTGTCAACTTGAGCATTAAGTTCTAGACACGGTTTATACCGGCTTTATTGTATTTTTTTTGCCTTTTGGTTCTTGGATTGCATCTTAAGTTGTTTTTTCCCACCTTCATTTTGTTCCTTCTCTCTTTCCTCTGCTAATGTTGTCCAGCTGTCATAAGTACCAGTTGCGTTGACTTTCCAGGTCCACATCCCTTTCTTTGTTCTAAAGGATTCAGTTTCCTGACTCACATCGACAGCTCAGTAGCCAGACCCGAGCTGGGCTGGTGGCTCGCTTCCCTTCACCATGGGGCTTGTTTCAGGAGATCCACTCTAGTCCCTTCTGAGTCCTGTGATTGAAAATCTCAAACTCAAAATAGGAGAACCTCGTTTTATGCTTTGGACATGGTATTAGAAGGTTACAGACCTCTCTTTCAGAGTTCATATTCTGTGGCAAGAAGAGAAAAACTGATAGCAGAGAAATGAGTCGGTGCTCCGAAAAAACCTACAGATGCTGGTCAAGTGCTGGGCTTGCTGGTGTCGAGCCCTTGTACTCACTGAACCTCATTTGAGCCTGTGCCTTTCTTGATGAGATGCTGCGTTTCATTCCTCCCTTTTGGTTATTAGTGAACCTTGGCTCCCCGTCCTTTACAGGCAGAGTTTTGACAAATCAGCATTCCCAGGTGTATCCCTGAATACACACAGCAGGGGATTATTAGATTCATTGTTTTCCTGTGTTAAATTAAAAAATATTTCTCAGCATCACTTTAAGATCATGTTAAGCTAATTTTATTTAATTTAGAAATGGTGGTTCCACTTTGTCTGCAGCTATATATTTTCTGTTCAGAATTTCTTCTAGTATTCCTTCAATTTCTGAAAACTTAGAGAGGCAGAATATCTGTATGTGATATGTACATATATATAAAATACAAAATGATTACTTGTAGACATATCATTTTATCATTGAAATTATTGTATTTTTGTGCCATATAAATTTGGGGTCCACTGAAACACTGTTTAGTTTTTTTGAGTTGCATTATTTTTACTAAAATTTAGAATAAATACTATGAAGTTTTTGTTGAGAAGATGAAAGTGATACAAATATCTACTAATGTGAAGTTGTGCCCATGCTAGAATTAATGAACTGGCATTGATAATTTGTACATTTATTTGTATCATTCAAGTCATTGCTGTTGAATTGTATAAGACTTGATCATGTCATTCTAGTTTAATTCACATGTTTGATTACATAGCAAAGTAACAAACACCATTTTGGCTGTGTTATGTTACATGAAAACAAGGACTGGGGGATGGAAGCTCTGTGAAGATGCAAGTAAAATGCATACTAAGTTAGATTAGCGATCCATTTCATTCAGTATTCTGACAAATGCCCCATGTAGATGTTTTGATGGAAGCACAATCCTTATGTTCATTTGGTCATTTTGAAATGTTAAGAATATATATTCTGTGTATGTGTGCTTAGTCACTCAGTCATGTCTGCCTCTTTGTGACCCCTTGGACTGTAGCCCAGCAGGCTCCTCTCTCCATGGGATTCTCCAGGCAAGAATACTGGAGTGGATTACCATTCCCTTCCCCAGGGGATCTTTCCAACCCAGGGCTCAAACCCACATCTCCTGCATTACTGGCAGATTCTTTCCTAGCTGAGCCACCAGGGAAGCCCACAAGAGTACTCTAAGTATCTCTCATTTCTTTTTAAAGTAACCTGCATGGTTTAAAAAACTTTTTGAATTGCTTTTATATTTTCAAGAGACATAAACCATCTTAGGAATGGTGCCCTAGCTACCATACCTGCCACTACTCTCATCTTGTGATGCTCATGGCAGACAATACAAACGTTAGCTTTCTCTGGGTCAGCTGCAGCTTCAGTATTCCCCCTAAAACACTGTTCTAGATAGCCATTGCCAACTTACTTAGACTGACTCATGTACTGAAATTTAGTTGTTAGTATGTGTAGGAAATAAGTTCTAAATGCTGTAGTGTTCTGTCTACACTGAAAATGATAGTACTTCCTTCTTACTTTAGGCATTCTGTTTTCAGGATTTTCATTTGCTTTTTAAAATATTTCACTTTCAATTCTGCTAGTCACTCAGAAAGGGACAAGTATCATTCCAAGTGGATGATGGCAGAGTTCTTACCCTTAAGAGGCTAAAAGTTTTGTGAACTATCATGGACATGCTGGCTTTGGCTATTATTTCTTTTTCAATTAACCTTCGCTTTGCTTAAGGTATTTCACTTTGCTCCCTCAACTCAGTGATGAAATGACAAATAGCTCAATTAAAAATTGGGCAAAGGTCTAAAATAGGCAGTTCTCCAAAGATTATATAAAATGGCTAATGAGCACATGAAAAGATGTTCAGTATCGTTAACCATCAGGGAAATGCAAATCAAAACCACAACATGATGCCATTTCACACCCTTCCGGATAGCTGTTATCAAAAAGACCGATAATGACTGTTGGAGAGGATGTGGAGATATTGGAAGCCTCATACACTGCTGGTGAGAATGTGAAAAATGAGGCCACTTTGGAAAAATCTGGCAGTTTTCTGAAAAGTTAAATATAGAGTTATCATAGTACTCCACTTTTTTATTCCAAGGTATATACCAAAGAGAAATGAACACACATATCCATGTTAAAACTGGTACATTAATATTCATAGCAGCCAAATGTTCATAATAGCCCAAAAGTAGAAGCATCCCAAATGTCTATCAACTAGTGATTGGATAAGTAGAACGTCGTACAGCTACACAGTGGAATATTATTTAGCAATAAGAAGAAATGCATTACTAATAAATTTTACAACATGGATGAACCTTAAAACCACTAAGCTAAGTGTAAGGAGTCAATGAAAAAAGCTACATGCTGTATGATCTCCTTTATATCAAATGTCCCTTATAGGCAAATAAGAAACAGGAAATAGATTAATGGTTGCCTAAGGAAAAAACACAAGCTGGAATCAAGATTGCCGGAAGAAATATCAATAACCTCAGATACGCAGATGACACCACCCTTATGGCAGAAAGTGAAGAGGAACTAAAAAGCCTCTTGATGAAAGTAAAAGAGGAAAGCGAAAAAGTTGACTTAAAGCTCAACATTCAGAAAACGAAGATCATAGGCATCCTGTCCCATCACTTCATGGGAAATAGATGGGGAAACAGTGGAAACAGTGTCAGACTTTATTTTGGGGGGCTCCAAAATCACTGCAGATGGTGACTGCAGCCGTGAAATTAAAAGACGCTTACTCCTTGGAAGAAAA
>SJYQ01001458.1:506706-520040 GCA_006410935.1 Redunca redunca
TAGATAGCATATTCAAAAGCAGAGACATTATTTTGCCGACTAAGGTCCGTCTAGTCAAGGCTATGGTTTTTCCTGTGGTCATGTATGGATGTGAGAGTTGAACTGTGAAGAAGGCTGAGTGCTGAAGAATTGATGCTTTTGAAGTGTGGTGTTGGAGAAGACTCTTGAGAGTCCCTTGGACTGCAAGGAGACCCAACCAGTCCATTCTGAAGGAGGTCAGCCATGGGATTTGTTTGGAAGGAATGATGCTAAAGCTGAAACTCCAGTACTTTGGCCACCTCATGGGAAGAGTTGACTCATTGGAAAAGACTCTGATGCTGGGAGGGATTGAGGGCAGGAGGAGAAGGGGACAACAGAGGATGAGATGGCTGGATGGTGTCACGGACTTGATGGACGTGGGTCTGAGTGAACTCCGGGAGATGGTGATGGACAGGGAGGCCGGGCGTGCTGCGATTCATGGGGTCGCAAAGAGTCGGACACGACTGAGCGACTGAACTGAACTGAACTTTCAATGGTTAAGGTCATCACTCTGTATATTGGTGTTTCAGACTAGAAAGCCTGTGGTTTTCCATCAGACTTTCAGTCATTGCAGATGGTTCCTTACTGTGATCTACTCCTCCCTTCCTAGACACAAAATGCCATTGTTCCAGAGACCTCATCTGCATATGACACTGGCTGGCATAAGAAAAAAGGCATCTCTTTATTTATCAATACTATGGCACATGCTCACCCTAAAGCTAATCACCAGGGAGACCAATAGTATATAATGTTTGATTCAGTGAGTTATATGGCCCTGAGGAGCAGGGTGTATTTACCAAATAAATTAGCAACTATGTTACAAAGAGAAAAGCTGGCAATAGTTTTTAGATAGGCAGCCAGTAAGTGTCTACTACATAAATCTCAGCGTTGCAAATGAATTGCAAAATATCAGGAGACAGTTTTCGCATAGACTAACACAGGAATGATGGGACCCAGATTTGTGCAATGTGGTGCTAAATTAGAGGATGAGATGGCTGGATGGCATCACTGACTCGATGGACGTGATCTGAGTGAACTCTGGATATTGGTGATGGACAGGAAGGCCTGGCGTGTACGATTCATGGGGTCACAAAGAGTCGGACACAACTGAGCAACTGAACTGAACTGACCTCTCAGAAAAACAATTTTTTCTTGATTTTAAAGAAATAGCTCTTATTATAGGTTACAGAATAAGCAGGTTGTTGCCTCAGGTTTTCCAAGCGGCCTTTGGAAATTCATGGGCTCTGAACTCCCACTGCTTAGGTTTGACTCCTGATTTTACCACATTTTGACCCTGAGACTCTTCCAACCTCACTATCCCTTAGTTGCCCATTTGTTAAGTGGCGTTAATAATATTGTTCACCTGGAAGCGTTGTTGTATCAAATGCACTAATACAGGCAGATTGATTGAGACAGTGGCTAGAGAGGGTTCAGTAAATGTGAACTGCCGTTTTTACATATGACTCTTTGTTTGGGTTTTAGTCTCATGAGACATTGCTTGGTCCAAAGGCTGCCCTAAGGGAATGGGCAAGGGCAATCATAAGAATATGGTCAGGAGTACATACACAAGGAATCAGTAAATCATCTTTGAGCACTTGTAATGTCAAGGACAAATAGATGCCCAGGGAAATGCGTTTCCCTTAATTTAGTGTTTAATCTGATTTTCCTCTTGAAACTTGAACCTTTGGTTAATCCACTTAACAAATAGCTGTCAAGTGCTTACTATAATGCTGGGTTCTTTTCTTGAAAGCAAAGCTACAGCAGTGAATAAAATACACAGAAAGTCCTGCAGCTGTGTTGGTTATCTTCTGTTGGCAGGAGACAGACAATAAACAAAAGCAAGTCAATTATAGAGTATTTTAGAAGATAATAATTTCCATGGGAAAAAAAAGCAAAGAAGGCAAGAGGAATGCGAGTAAAGACAAAGTGTAATTTTATTTTATTTTTTAAAATTTATTTATTTATTAATATAAACTTATTTATTTTAATTGGAGGTTAATTACTTTACAATATTGTATTGGTTTTGCCATACATCAACATTGTATCTGCCACAGGTATACACGTATTCCCCATCCTGAACCCCCCTCCCTCCTCCCTCCCTGTACCATAAATGTCATCAGAGTTGGTTTCATTGAGAAAGTGCCATTGGAACAAGAAATGCAAGGGGGAAATTTACATGCAAAAATGACATGCGTATTCCTGGTAGAAGCACTCGTGCAAAGGCCCTGAGGCAGCTGTGTGCCCTACGTGTTTGAGGAATGTCAGAGAAGCTGCTATGGCTGGACCTGAGTGAGCGAAGGGGACCATGGTGGTGGAATTTGAGAAATCCAGAGGAGTCCAAATGATGACAGCCTTTATCTGAAAAAGCAAACCCTCCTTGTCTGATGTGGGAAGGCTGGTGGTAAAGCAGCAAGAAACTTAATGGGAAAGAGTGAACTGAAAGTCAGATCTAGTTTAAAATTTAAAGCAGTCCTTTTTAGTCTGCTTCGGTGCAGGGACCAGATCTGGACCATAGTCTCTCAGGTAACCTTGCCTGCATCCCAGCAGAGGTCCCCTTATGCACTTTGAGGCAGAAAGGTGCCCCTGCCCCCTCTGTCCCTGAGCGAAGCTCCTCATCCATTTGGTGGTTGCTTTCCCGCAGTTGCACATTTCAAGGCTAGAGTCAGTCGCTGGTGTAGCTCATCGTCTGCCACGTTTCATCTCGGGCCGTGTTGCGTGCAGCGCCAGCTAGCTTGATTTCGCCTCTACTCCCGCTGCTGCCGCCCTCCGTTCCTCTCAGACCTGGATGTGTGTCCTGTTTAATTCCACAGAACCATCCGCTGGGCAGCCTCCCTGAGGTCGGTACCCTGGCCGGCCTTCGGCGGCTTCTGTTTCCCTCTGAGACTGCCCAGAACCAGAGGCTAATCAGTGGATTAAATCTCGGGTCCTCCTCACTGCAGACACTCTGCCTCCAAGGTGGTGGTTCTGTCGTCTGGGGCAGCCTGAGGGACAGTTGCTTTTCCGAGTCCTTAACAAGGACCAGGAGCTAGAGTCCTGCCTGCCCTGTGGTATCCGTGTGGATCTAATGAGCTGCTGCTGCCCTAGAAACAACAGGAGAAGGGAAATCGGCTCATGGATGAGACAGTCTCGTTTGGCTTCCTCTCTCTTCCCTGCTGCCCTTTAAGACAAGAAAGGGACAGTCTTGCTCATATATTATATCCTATTCCTGTTTGGATATCCCCTACATTAAAACTATACGGTCAGCGAGACAAACTTTTCCCTTGGGTTGCTAAAATGGGAGACAGATAGTATTTTCTCTCAAGCTGGTATTCAAACTAACAAGCCTGTCTGACTCCATAAATCCTATTTTCTATGAAAGAAGCTGCATATTACAGTGTTATCTTTCTTGGGATTCCTTAGGTCACAAAATCCTAAAGTACTGATTCAGAATGAAATTCTGTTACTACTTGTAACCTCTACTCAAATAGATGCTTTGGAATGAGCATCTGTTTCTGAAAAGCCCACATTTTCAGAAATATAAATGGGAAAAAACTAATAATTTGAAAAATCTGTAGCTATTATATATATGGTTTCGGAAATACCTTTTATTTTTTAAATAAATATAAGTACACAGTCCTGTGAATAGCTTTCTTTGGTCATGTTTGATGGTTTGATGGATATGTCTGAATGGTTTCGACACCAAATGCTGAAGTGTTTCTGGTTTCCAATTCTTGCCTTAACAACTCTTTGTTCAGTGAGTCTTCTTGTAACCCTCCCTAAACTCTTGTTTAAGAAAATAAAGCACAAAGTCTGCTTTAGCATGTCTTCACATTTTGAGATACGCAAGTAGAGCAGATGTTCCAGTGTTCTTCTGTATTTCTATTTTTAAATGTTAGTCTATTTTCTATTCAGCATTTTCCAAGGGAGTCTGCATTATTAAAAACAAAATGCAAGTGCAGACGAAAAAGACAGTGGCTGTGCCTTATTTTAAGGACAAAATCTCTTAAATAAGGTTTTTTGAATTTGATTTTAATAGTAAGTTTGGAGAGGCAAAAATAGATAATGTGATAATATATCATTCAGTTCAGTTCAGTTCAGTCACTCAGTCATGTCCGACTCTTTGCGACCCCATGAATCGCAGCACGCCCGGCCTCCCTGTCCATCACCAACTCCCGGAGTTCACTCAGACTCACGTCCATCGTGTCCGTGATGCCATCCAGCCATCTCATCCTTGGTCATCCCCTTCTCCTCCTGCCCCGAATCCCTCTCAGCATCAAAGTCTTTTCCAATGAGTCAACTCTTTGCATGAGGTGGCCAAAGTACTGGAGTTTCAGCTTTAGCATCATTCCTTCCAAAGAAATCCCAGGGCTGATAAGAAATCCCTAATCTCTCATATTTCAAGATAGGTTTGAAAATATTAGATGAATGACTTAGGTACATTTTGGGAGATATAATTCTGGCATGAAAATAGAAAATCCATACCTCTCAATTCTTTTTATTGTGTAAGAACAGCATTGTATTCCTAGTTCATCCATATGTTCTATAGTAAAGCCAAAATAAGAGAGGGAAACGTTGTATCTCTGAAAGATCACGTTGATTTCCAGAGTTCTTACTTTCAATGTTTAGAAAGCTTTTCTATTTCTTAAATTTCAGTTGATGGTCTTTGGTAATTTGCTGTGACCCAGATTCAAAGAAACTGCTGATACCAAACAGTTCTGTCTTAGGTTTAATCCAGATAATGTACACAGTCTGCTGATGGGGTCTGGTTTGAAAACCACCTATCTTTGCCCTGAGTCTTGATCCCCTGCCCCAGTTATCTTCAGTGTCTTCATATCTTTATACTCATGTCCTTTCCTGCTTCCTTTCCTTCTTTGAAAAGGAAAGTATTGATGTGCTCAAGTCTGTCCTGTTCAAACAAATAACCCACTCTGAATCTCATACATCTCCAAGTACCACTTTATTTTATTCCTATTCAAAGACCTCTGCAGAGCCATCTTGCTCATTTTTTTTAAACCCCTCCCTTTTTTTTTCAGCCTATGGAAATTTGACTTTTTGACTTCTCATCTTACTGCTTGTATGAAACCACTGTCTATAAGATCAGTAGTGGTTTCCTAATTGTAAATTCCTTAAGGTGCATTTCAGTGTGCTGTTATTTCATCTCTCTCTAGTCCTTGACATTGAGGGCTGTTCTCTTCTCAGCAAACTCTCTTGACACTACTTTTCTCTGCTTACTAAGTGCATTCCTAAACATTTCCCAAGCTCCTCTATCAGCTCCTTTTGCTCTAGCCATCCCTTAACTTTTGCTGTTTCCTAAATATTGATTCTAGATCCTCTTATATTTTCATACCTCATGTGCTGCTTGGGAGACTGAATCCACTCGCCTGGTTTATATATCCAAATGCTCATGACCTCTAGCCACAACCTCTCCCACAGGACTCAGATTTGGGTCTCTTACTGTCTCTTAAATATATCAGATTTGAATCTCTTACTGACTCTCAAATATATATTTACTTGAATATCTTGCAAGTATCTCAAATGCATTATGTCTGAGTATTAGCTTACTATATTCTTCACATGCTACTTTCTTTCTTTATTCCTTATTTGCCCACTCAGTCAATGTGGAAACCTCCAGGTCTTCCCAGTTTCCTCTTAATCCATCGCCCCGTGCCCTAGCCCCATCCCGGTAGCCAAGTTATCACTGAGTGGTCCTCAGCTGCCTTTTTTATAGCTTGAAAATTCATACTCCTTACTTCCTCAACCACGCTTCTTTCTCCCACCCCACTACCCTAGTTATTGCTGAACTGCTGTTCAAATTGTCCACATACCACGCATTGGCACATTCCCTAAGCCTTTCTACCATGCAGTCTGTTATCTGTGATACCAGCCTGCTTGATCCACAAAGAATCCTGAAGATGTTTACTGCTACCTTAAAACCTTCCTGTAGTATTCTGTTGTATAAGGGACACATTATATTTGAAAGTCTATGTTTTGGGGGGATGTTGTCACAGTGAATGGCAGACAGTCAACCACTCCCCAGAGGTGCTCACAGCAGAGAGCTGGGGCAGCATCTGTAAACCTGACAGGACTCCAGGGCTGGTCTTTTCCTTCCTGGCTCAGTGTTGTGTGCTCTCCCAGAACTGGGTCCCTGGAACCCAGGCATCCCCAGTTCTAAGCACCTCAAAGTCTCCTTTTTAAAAAATTTTAATTGAAGGATAATTTCTTTACATCAAAATCTCTTAATACTGTTGCTCTTCCAGACACCTTGCCCTCCAGCAACACCAACTTTAGTTGAACCCACCCTGCATTTTCATAGCATGAACCTTTGGAAAGGCGTTTTTCTGTTTCAGATTCCATCTTCACCTGCTGGTGAATTTCTCAAAGCTCAACATCCGTCTCCGACTCTCTGCAACATTGCCTGGCCTTTGCCCAGCCTCTGTCTGGACCAGTGAAGAAATTTCTGACTCAGTGTTCCCCAAACCCTGTCTTCTCCTTTATGAGTTAATGTATTTTTATACTTTCCAATCCTTCTGTCTTTTCACGTTTTCCACAGCAGGCGACCTCTTTCTCATGGGCCCAAAGGCAACCCCTGCAACCAGTTTCTCTCTTACAGGTTTTGCTCTCAGCAACATCTCTACTCCTTTTCCTTTGTTTATACTTTCCCATTCATAAACTGTTAATAATAGGATTACCTTGATAGTTAAAGCAACAAGCAAAACTTAGTTACGGTTACTATGTATAAATTATGCAAGTGAAAACTCCTGCCATGTGGGAAAAAAAATAGAATTTTAAACTGAAGACCTAAAACACTTGTGGAAGAAAACACAGACATCCCACTTCAGTCCCTCTGCATCTTCAGATGTCCCTTCTGAAACATGAGTGAAAGTCACGCAGTTATGTCTGACTCTTTGTGACCCCATGGACTGCACCATGCCTGGGCTCCCTGTCCATTACCAACTCCTGGAGTTCGCTCAGACTCATGTCCATTGAGTCGATGATGCCATCCAACCATCTCGTCCTCTGTCATCCCCTTCTCCTCCTGCCCTCAATCTTTCCCAGCATCAGGGTCTTTTCCAATGAGTCAGCTCTTCATATCAGGTGACCAAAGTATTGGAGTATCAGCTTCAACATCAGTCCTTCCAACGAACACCCAGGATGATTCCATTTAGAATTGACTGGTTGGATCTCCTTGCAGTCCAAGGGACTCTGAAGAGTCTTCTCCAACACCACAGTTCAAAAGCATCCATTCTTCAGTGCTCAATTTTCTTTATAGTCCAACTCTCACATCCTTACTGACTACTGGAAAAACTATAGCCTTGACTAGGTGGATCTTTGTTGGCAATGTAACGTCTCTGCTTTTTAATATGCTGTCTAGGTTGGTCATAACTTTTCTTCCAAGGAGCACACGTCTTTTAATTTCATGGTTGCAGTCACCATCTGCAGTGATTTTTGATGTTCCCCCAAAAAGTCTGTCACTGTTTCCATTACTTCTCCATTTATTTGCAATGAAGTGATGGGACCAGATGCCATGATCTTAGTTTTCTGAATGTTGAGCTTTAAGCCAACTTTTTCACTCTACTCTTTCACCTTCATCAAGAGGCTCTTTAGCTCTTCTTCACTTTCTGCCATAAGTGTGGTGTCATCTGCATATCTGAGGTTATTGATATTTCTCCTGACAATCTAGATTCCAGCTTGTGCTTCATCCAGCACAGCGTTTCTCATGATGTACTCTGCATATAAATTAAATAAGCAGGGTGACAATATACAGCCTTGACGTACTCCTTTTCCTGTTTGGAACCACTCTGTTGTTCCATGTCCAGTTCTAACTATTGCTTTCTGACTGCGTACAGATTTCTCAAGAGGCAGGTCATNTAAGCAGGGTGACAATATACAGCCTTGATGTACTCCTTTTCCTGTTTGGAACCACTCTGTTGTTCCATGTCCAGTTCTAACTATTGCTTTCTGACTGCGTACAGATTTCTCAAGAGGCAGGTCATGGTGGTCTGGTATTCCTATGTCTTTAAGAATTTTCCAGTTTGTTGTGATCCACACAGTCAATAGATTTGGACTGTACAGACCATGGATTTCTCCAAGCCAGAATACTGGAGTGGGTAGCCCTCCTTTCTTCAGGAGATCTTCCAAACCCAGGGATCAAACCCAAGTCTCCCACATTGCAGGCAGATTCTTTACCAACTGAGCCACAAGGGAAACCCATTAGAATCTGATGTTAGAATCTAATGGAAATTGAGAATGATTTCTTATTTAATTGCAGTATTTTTCTTAAAAATTTTTTTCAGACATACATTTATTTTGTCATTGCAAACAACAATATTTCAACCAAATTAATAGTTGAGTATACATTATGATCTATTCTAGGTACAACAAAAATTTTAAGTGGGAAATTCTGGTCTATGTTTCAAACAACTGATTTAAAGTTAGAGTTAAACATATTAGTAAGTGTGGAGCTGCCCTTTTGTAATATTTTTTAAATTTTAAATTTCATAACTTAATATTGGACACTTTCTTGTTCCCTCTGGGCCTTTTATTTAAATAAAGAAGTATGGCCTCTCATTCTTGTTTTGTAGTGCATCTTTAAAATACTTGGTGACTTTGTTTTTTTTATTTTCCCCCAACAGAAATAATATAATCGTTTATTTTTAATGATCAAAAATAAATTCCGTACAGGGGAAAAAAATTAGATTTCAGTTGGAGCTTCGGAAGAGTACTTTTATATCTCATTAAAGGATAAAGTCAGTTTTTTGAGAATACACTCCAAATGTCAGTACTGTTGCTTCTGAAATAGAGCAAAGCTATTTACAACCTGTATTTTCTGAGAACAGCTGCATAAATGACATGTAGGTGTGGTTTTTTTTTCCTCCACTGACATGATTAAATTGTGGTCCTAAAATGAAATATTAACAGTGGAATGGAAATTTGTGTCTTTGTTACATGGGACTTGAAAACAAATGGAACTAGTAAATGGGCCTTAGATTTCATCTAAAATATGAATATTTCATTGAACTGTTGTTCTACAGATTTTAGGAAATCTAGTGTATGCTGCTGCTTCTTTTTTTGAAGCTGTTGAGACCTCCTGAGTATCTTAGACATTTGTTATTCAAAGTTTGGTCTATGAACCCAAGCCTGCGTCACTTCAGTCGTATCCGACTCTTTGTGACCCCATGAACTGTGTAACCCACCAGGCTCCTCTGTCCATGGGATTTTCCAGGCAAGAATACTGGAGTGAGTGGCCATGCACTCTTCCAGGGGGTCTTCCCTGACCCAGGGACCAAGCTCACATCTCTTACTTCTCCTGCAGTGACAGGCAGGTTCCTTAACACTAGTGCCGCCTTTGAAGCCTATCGCTTCAGTCGTGTCTGACCCTCTGCGACCCTGTGGACTGTAGCCCGCCAGGCTCTTCTGTCCATGGGATTCTTCAGGCAAGAATGCTGGAGTGGATTCCCATACCCTTTCTGAATCATACTCTGCATTTTGACAAGATCTCCAAGTGATTCAAATGCACATTAAAGTATGAGAAATAGTGCCATAGACTAGTGGGATATTTATGCTGTCAGATTAGAGAAGGATAGGAAGCCTTCTTGTCCAAATGGTTCAGGGTACCTTAGCAAACTCTGGAGGTGAGGTGCTGTGTGGAGGATTGGGTAAACCACTCAGAATCCTGTTGTTTTATATCTGGAAGGATCCTCAAAGATGATCTAGTTCAACTATCCTTGTTTTATAACTAGAAATCTAAGTCCCCCCAAATAACATATTTATTGAATAAAGTTTGTTGTTGCCTGAGATCATATTCTGCCTACCATAGTCTAGAATAAGTTGTTCCATTATTACTCTGGTGAATTAGATGTAGAGAACAACATTCCATGCTTGTGCTTTTTATTTTTACCTGGGCAGTTTTCACTGGTCTCCAGAATCCAGTGCCATCACGTCGTGCAGACATTCTTTGGCTGTTACGATAGCCGGTTTTCATGTGAATTGCCCTGTTTATGCTTCTAACATTCAGAGTGCATAACCTTTCTTTGGTATGTATGATACCCATGATAACCACATGACTAATTGAATTCAATATGTTGATTTTACTTTTTGACAGAGTTTGCTGGCAGTTCATGGAATTGCAAAGAGCTGGATATGATGGAGGGACTGAACAAGAGTTTATCTGAGATTTGTCAGTTTACAGATGACTAATGGATGCTAACAAAGGTCCATCTAGTCAAGACTATGGTTTTTCCAGTGGTCATGTATGGATGTGAGAGTTGGACTGTAAAGAAAGCTGAGAGCCAAAGAATTGATGCATTTGAACTGTGTTGTTGGAGAAGACTCTTGAGAGTCCCTTGGACTGCAAGGAGATCCAACCAGTCCATTCTGAAGGAGATCAGCCCTGGGTGTTCTTTGGAAGGAATGATGCTAAAGCTGAAACTCCAGTACTTTGGCCACCTCATGCGAAGGGTTGACTCATTGGAAAAGACTCTGATGCTGGGAGGGATTGGGGGCAGGAGGAGAAGGGGACTACAGAGGATGAGATGGCTGGATGGCATCACAGAATCGATGAATGTGAGTTTGAGTGAACTCTGGGAGTTGGTGATGGACAGGGAGGCCTGGCATGCTGCGATTCATGGGGTCGCAAAGAGTCGGACACGACTGAGCGACTGAACTGAACTGAACTGAATGGATGTCGATTTCTGGATGTGATTCAGAATCATGAAGTTTTACTCTTTCAAAATTTCTTAGCAAATTTCTTCGTTTGGCACTTAGCTCAGTTCACCAACTGTTATAGGTATTGTGTTACTCCTTTCCATTTCATAACATGTTGATACCTCCTTGTGACTGGATCTTATGTCCTGGTTTTTTCTGACAGCTAGCCACAATTTCTCTGTTTCAACAAACTGTCATATCTCCAAATCCAATGTTCACTTTCTGTTCAAAACCCTTCTAGGTTCATGATTCAGTTCAGTTCAGTTGCTCAGTTGTGTCCTACTCTTTGCGACCCCACGGACTGCAGCACACCAGGCTTCCCTTTTCATCACCAACTCCGAAACTTGCTCAAACTCATGTCCATCGAGTCGGTGATGGTGTCCAACCATCTCATCCTCTGTCGTCCCCTTCTCCTCCTGCCTTCAGTCTTTCCCAGCATCAGGTTCTTTTCCAAAGAGTCATTTGTTTGCATCAGATGGCCAAAGTACTGGAGTTTCAATTCAGCATCAATCCTTCCGATGAATATTCAGGACTGATTTTCTTTAGGATTGACAGGTTTGATCTCCTTGCAGTCCAAGGGAGTCTCAAGAGTCTTCTCCAACACCACAGTTCAAGAACATCAATTCTTTGGCACTCAACTTTCTTTATAGTCCAACTCTGACATCCATACATGACCATTGGAAAAACCATAGCTTTGTCTAGACGGACCTTTGTCAGGAACATAATGTCTAGTTTTTAGTATGCTGTCTAGGTTGGTCATAGCTTTTCTTCCAAGAAGCAAGCGTCTTTTAATTTCATGGCCGCAGTCACCATCTGCAGTGATTTGGGAGCCCAAGAAGATAAAATCTGCCAGTTTCCATTGTTTCTTAGTTTTCTGAATGTTGAATTTTAAGCCAGCTTTTTCACTCTACTCTTTCACTTTCATCAAGAGGCTCTTTAGTTCCTTTTCGGTTTCTGCCTTAAGGATGATGTCATCTGAGGTTATTGATATTTCTCCTGGCAATCTTGATTCCAGATTGTGCTTCATCCAGTCTAATATTTCTCATGATATACTCTGCATATAAGTTAGATAAGCAGGTGACAATATACAGCCATGACATACTCCTTTCCTGATTTGGAACCGGTCTGTTGTTCCATGTCCATTTCTAACTGTTGCTTCCTGACCTGCCTATAGATTTCTCAGGAGGCAGGTCATGTGGTCTGCTATTCCCATGTCTTTTAAGAATTTTCCACAGTTTGTTGGGGTCCACACAGTCAAAGCCTTTGGCAAAGTCAATAAAGTAGAAGTAGGTGTTTTTCTGGAACTCTTTGCTTTTTCAATGATCCAGCGGATGTTGGCAATTTGATCTCTGGTTCCTCTGCCTTTTCTATATCTGCTTGACCAATGTTATTTCCTACTAAACAGATAATTGACTCCTGTGATTAATATCATTTGTCCTTTTCAGCTTACAGTAGGTTTTAAAGTAAATTTCACCCCATTTAAAGAAGAAAAATAAAGACATTCTTAATGTATCTGTTGGGAAGGCCAGGAGTCTAAGAAAAGTTTATATCTATACTTATGGGTATGTGGATTCTAGTACAAAATTTCTGTCTTAAGTTACAGGTCACAATACATGTTTTAATTGAATGAACAAATGTTTATAGACTTATTTAATAGCCTACTGTTAGAGTATATTTGTGCTGTGATGGAGAATAGGAAAGACATTACAATATTGTCCTTTTTTTCACAGATGTTACTAAGAGTATGTTTGAGCTTTAAAATTCTGTGACAAATCTTTACAGTTATATTTCTAACACTGGTTACTTATTTTTAGTGAATGGAAAAATGCAAGAAAAACTTTCTGACCTGTGAATTCATCTTATTTACCACCCTTAATTTAATAATTAGTATTTCAGGATTTTGTATAATGAGATCATTTTGAGTTCCAAAGTGGATTTATTATAAAGAGACATCAGTTCAGTAAAGGGATGTGGGAAAGCCATAAGCTAGTAGTTACTTAAATCAGGTATTAAATTGAATATCGATAGTTGAGTTTGTTGTTATGTTAAAGTGAGTCCTGTACACTGATTTGAATTTGCACACACATGAAAACAAATACATTTTCTTATCACTTTGGTGTGTGTCATGATGTAGGTTTTTTGTTTTTTCTTACACTTGTCTTACAATATCTTGGACAGTGTGTTTGCAATGATTTTATCTACACCTGGGCCAACCAATGTGCGAAATTTAATTTCCAGAAGACTGAAAGACTGAAGCTACTTATCATCAAATTCTCTTCCTTACTAACATAATGAGGATGTATGTCTTTCAAACTGTGTTTTCTGTCAGTCATAAACATAAAGCAGTATGAAACAATGAATCTGACTTAAACATTAAGCTCTGTACTTCAAAAGCGTGGAACAACTTAAGAAAATGACTGCATTTCTAACACAAGTGAAAGGGGTTAGAGCGGGATGGATGATTGATATTTTCAAGATTGCCATGCCTTGCATTCAGTATCATAGACCTACTCTCTTACTTTAGTACATTTCCCTCTTTTCTCTTCCTTTCCACAAGTTGTTATATGATTTTTTTTAAGTTATATAATTCAGAAACACTATAATTTAACTAAATATTTTAATATATAAATTAA
>SJYQ01001458.1:520160-549829 GCA_006410935.1 Redunca redunca
TTTAAAACATTATCCATTTCAGAAAAGAACGTTCTTAATTTCTAACATAATAAGCTTGTTATATTATGCACAAATTGTATATATATGTATAAACTGTATATACATATACATATATGTATATAAATGTATAAACTGCTCAAAGCCTAATGCTTTATATTCTGAGTCTTATCATATATTCAATATAATTTTGCATAATTTAAATACAGTTGTATCTCCTGTATAGTCGACTAGAATTGGGAATAATACTTAAATGTGTAGCAGTTTGAGTAGCATAGGATTCTTGCCAGTGTTCTTGCCTCTTTAACACCAAGAACCTCTTGATCATCCCTCTAAATTCATTTGCTCCTTTCATTTCAGTGATGCCTCTAGATAGTAGATTGATGTAGATTGATCTCTTTCTGGTTAGATTGTAAGAAACTTGGGGATCAGAAGTGTTTCATATCTTCTTTTTACTTCCGGTGCTTGGTATATTGTGAGGTGCCCTAACAGTTTCTTGATGGATGTTTTGGGATAATTATGTTTCCTGGGAAAATTTCTACCTTATGACCTCCCCTGATCTTTAACTCTTGATCTTTTTTCTTGCCTTCATCTAAAGTCTCCCCATAAAAGGATTTGCTATAACTCAGATCTGATGGTGAGAAACTATAGATTACATTCTAGTAAGGTAATTATACTAAAATATACTGAAGTTATCTGATTTAGCCATTCCAAAGCTTTATGAAGCAAGAACTATTCTCACTTGTTTTCCTACAGATACAGAGATAGAATGATAATTCTATAATTGTTTTTAAACCACCATTAGGGAATATTTCCAGCATTTTAATACCATTCATTCTATTTGCTGTCATCAACTAATAGGAAGGTGAATGGGGAATTGGGTTCCCATGATCTTCCTTTGTGATGCCTTAATATGATTTAACAATCAAGGAAACAAAATAAAACAAATGCAAAAATTTGTTTGGTATAGAAACTAGTTCATCTGGGTTTGGAAACTTGCAAAGAGCTTCTTGCTAAAGTTGATGCTGTTCATTAAGTCATAGTAGAGAGTGTTGATTTCATTTATTTTTATCAATGAATATAAAATAGGCTGGTGAATAACTGAATTTATACATTCTTATTCTGTTGGCAAGGCTATTTTTTCAAAGAGAACAAAGTAGCAGAGAGCAGAGAATGAAGGTCGTTGCGGATTTTGGACCAGACTGAGTGAAGTCAGTAAGCAAGAAGTGGAAAAAGTTAGAGAACTCAAGGAGTTACTGATAATCTAGAAATATTTTTTGTGTTTCAAATAAAGCTAACATATTTAATACTTGTTCTAATTAGTATAGAGTTTGGAGAAGTGTCCATTTTGGTAGAAGGTATATATTTAAGGAAGAGGTTAAATTGAAACCCTGGCAAGTCTATATTTTTTTTTTTTATTATTTAAAAAAAATAAGTTTATTCATTTTAATTGGAGGCTAATTACTTTACAGTATTGTAGTGGTTTTGCCATACACTGACATGAATTGCCACGGGTGTACATGTGTCCCCCATCCTGGACCCCCCTCCCACATCCCTCCCCATCCCATCCCTCTGGGTCATCCCAGTGCACCAGCCTCGAGCTCTGACCAAGAACTGGACATATAATCAGAAACTTAATCTATTAAAAATTAAGCCAGAATAAGGTAAAATGACTATTAGAGAGAAAGGAGATAAATAATTAGTTTAAGGCTTTTCATACAGGGATTTAAAAAAATTCTTAATTCCTAGTCTATACATACTGTATATGTCACCTGGAAAAATAGCTATTATGTATTTAGTTTTTTTTTTTTTTTTAAGAATATGGTATATCATCAGGTTAATAGCAGATAGTCGGCGATCATATGTTCATTTTCAAGCATGAGTAATCTTTTTTGGGGGAGTTCACTCTTAGCTTTTTAGCTTCTAAACTGGTTAATCTCATGCTTATTTAGAGTAGCCTTTTTTTTTTTGTACTGTAGTTAGAACATTTTGGGTTAAGCATTGTAAAAGTGCTTTTGATATTTTTGATAGATGGTCTTTTACATGAATGTAGCATTTGAGTTATTTCCTTTCACAGCAGGATTACATATTATCCCCAATGATTGTATCCAAGAAAAAAGTGATAGAGCATCTGAATCTGCTGTATACATGCTGTTCTATTTCGTTTTAATTGAAATGGGGCTCTCAGGGCACCTGTGGGAATCCGTGCTAACTGATGGGCAGTTCTTCATGACTGCAGCTGCTGTGTAATTTTCTCTTGAGCATATATATCTCTTACAGAGTAACTGTCCATGATGAAAATAGAGGGTGGACAGCAGTTGATAAATAGCCTTTCCTTAAGCCAAGAAAATCTGAAAAATATAGATTAATTCATCCTAGTTTTCTGTATTATAGACTCTACAATTCTACAACATATGAAAAGATGTCTTTTAAAAACATATTTTTGAGCAACCAAGCATTTTTCTTGCTAAAGCTCCTGAATTGTTTGTTGTATTAATGTCAGTCTAATACCCCAATTACAATGGAGGCTTTGTGGTTTAATATATTATGAGATAAATAATACTGTTCTATTTTTTTATATGTATCTATATCTTTCATTTTATTTTTTCGTTAGGCTCCACCATCCTTAGACAGGGCTTTCGTGGTGTCTCAGATGGTAAAGAATCTGCTTACAATGCAGGAGACCCAGGTTCGACCCCTGGGCTGGGCAGATCTCCTGGAGAAGGGAATGGCCAATCCACTGTAATATTCTTGCCTGGAGAATTCGTGAACAGTGGAGCCTGGCGGCCTGTAGTCCGTGGGGTCACAAAGAGTCAGAAAGACTGAGCAACTAACACTTTCACTTTCTGCACTTAAACAATTCTGAATTTCCTGTGGTCTAGTTTGTTTCTTGAGGAAAAATTCTTTTTCTTTTAAATTTACAAAGGTTCTGTTTCTTATGTAATTGAAGCAAATTCCTTAAATTGTTATTTTATTTTTACCTAAATAATATTACTTTCTTTAACACTGTTGTATATTTTGGTTAAATTTACCTTCTATGGATTAAAACAATCTAGGTGGAAAAATTGCTTTCTAGCTCTTTTAAAGAGCTTTAATATGGACATGGCTATAGATAAGGAACAGATTATGAACAGACAAAATGCAGAAAAATATTCATGAACGCACACATGCTTCCAGTTTAGGAAATGTGTAAGTACACTCTTTATAAGTAATTTAATGATAAAACTACTTCGTATATAAAAGCCTTATCTTAGATGTAGTGCTTTTCCAGTTTGGCTCCCACAGTTGTCAAATATGAGGCCACTGTCATTTACCTTACTATCTTCTCTGTAATAAAGGAAGCTCAGTGACAGTATATGTGGTTGAAATAAAGTAAGTTAGTATGAACTGTACCCCTTTTATTCTGTCTCATACATACATATATAAATGTATCACACATACATTTTTGAAACCTATCTTTTTCTTCATTTGAAACTGTAGTGTTTTCTAAGGCTCAATAAAGAAATTTTCTTAGAATTAAGCTCTTAAACATTTACTTGTTCAAAAGTATATTTTTCATTTGACTGAATATTTTCAGAAGTTCCCAATCCATTTTATAAAAGTAATGGGATATGTCACAGATTTTGAGTGCTATGGGACCACTTGGTGAGCAGAAGTAGAATATATTTATAAAGATGTGATATTCTAATTTCTCTATAATAAGGATGATGATGGTGAATGATTACTACCATAATAACATTATTCATAGCTGTTGGCTATGCACTAAGCATAGCATAGTATTAATTGCTTTTAATAATCCTTTTAAATGTCCTTTGATTTTGATATTATTAAATTTTTAGGTTCAGATATCACGACTGATATGGGTCAAAGCTAGGGTTGAAATCCAAGTTTTTCTAACTGAAACCTTTTAGTTCTTTATCCATCTTCTGCACCAAAAACACATACATTTTTCAAAGTGGAATAAAAAATAAAATGAAAATTCAAGAAACTTTCTAAAAAAACTTTTATCTAGGTAAAGAAAGGTAGGATTTTTCATAAACCTGTTCATATAATTACCTGTTTTATTTTCTTTGCTGAATTGCTTCCAGATTTGCCAATCAGAAGCACTATTTCCTATAAAGGACAATGATTCAAAGTTCTTTATCATTTTTGCTGTGAAGATAGCATTTTTTTGGATTTATTAATTAATTTCGGGGAGTTTATGGAAACTTATCTTTTCTACAGTTCTGATGCTTGAAGGAAAAAAAAAGGCATTCATGTCTTCTTTAGGAAAATCAAAGGTAGGCCAGGATTATAGGTTGTAAGCAAATTTACATTTCTGAGTGCAATGTTTCTTTGCTTTAATCCTTTTTTAAAATGCTTATCAGTTCATTAATGAAGCAATAGTTTTAGTGAGGCAGGAAATGACAATATTTTCTTTAATGAATATTCTTGCTTTCTCTGTACAAGTAACTACCAGAAGGGTTCCTTCATCATTTCAGAATGGAGCTGTTTTAAAGTGGTTTATAATTCTGTAAATCTTCTACTAAAATGATAATTTTAAAATTTTGCTAAGGCTATAAATTTCCTTTTTATTGTTTAATTATGGTCCTAAAATAAATTTCAGGGGAAAAAAATACCCTAAATGTGAGAAGTACTATTATATAGATCATACTTTACATAAATGTTTGCCTCTCTTTTCTAAGATTTCTAACCTTCACACTTTTTTAAACCTTGAATATCTTAGAGACAAAAGTTTAGAACTTGAAGCTTGAGAACAAATTATTTTGAGATGATAAAGACAGATAGGAATTTAATTGCCACTGATTGCTTTTACTTAATTCACTTACTTCTATAAACTTCAGTAGAGTGATTGTGCAGAAAAGTATTATCTTTTAAGTTTGCTTAGTTTTCATGTGATATATTCTTCCCAATGCTATAGTATTTCTGAATTAGAAAATAACATTATTGAATTAACATAGACTCTTCTTGTGAAATGAAACTAATTGATTTCAAGGTCAAAGAAATTTTAGAAAAAAATGGAAAAATAAACCATACTACAGATGGGCCTTTATGAGCACAGATACACATCTGTAATTGGCAATGAAAAACAAGAGGCCAAGGAAAGTGTTAAAATACGGAAGTTGGTGAAAATCGTATGGCTCCCCACATCCCCAAGCCCCTGCACTTTGTAGCTGAATACATTTCCTTAAACAACTTAACTATATTGGATTTGTTTATTTGTTCATTGATTATCTTTGAAGTACCTTTTTATAGAAACTAATTTCAACAAGTATTTTTTAATATACTGACTGCAGTGTTAGCAATTTTATGACATGATTTGTTTTAAGATGATTTTTCTGTTCATTTTTATTGCACTTCCTTTTGTTGCTTAATAAGTCTCTCAAAATTTGTATAATAATAATGTCAAGTTAATTTCAGAGAAGAACAAGAGATGACTACTATGCTTCTTGTGAGGATTATTTTAAACAATAGCTTTTCGAGTGTGATTTTCTTTATTATAATAATTTATATAGACTTGTTAATTTTACAGCCAATAACTAGCTTATATATCCTGTTGATAGAAAAATAGGCCTGGAAATCTGTAATTTATAATTGGCAGGCCATTGGGCTTTAAGGTCAATTTATGTCATCTCTTTGGTATAAATCTCTGTTTTTGCTTCTATGAAATTGGAATTGTGAAGGTGCTTTTAAACTTCAAGAGCCTGTCAGTTTTGAAATGTGAGGATAATTTTGAAGAGGTGAAATTCTCTCCAACCTGTCCTTTCAACTCTTTCCCCAAAAAGCAAGAGGGAGAAAGCTGATTACTATATATAGTCAATACAATAAGGAGATCAGTGATTTGTGAACAGTAAACCATAAGGCAACATCCCTTATAATCAATCAGTCCTTCTCCATGGTTCATTAAAGTAAAGCATCCAGTTTGCCCAGCTTGCAAAAAGAGTGATGTATTTCAGTTCTCACTATTCATGTGTCCCAACTCTTTTTGACTTGGTATTGTTGAGTCGCCTGTTTAGTTTTCTTTATTCCCCATAACTTGTCTTTGGTACAGATAGGGAATTTTATTTTTTACTTATTTATAAGTTCTAGAAAAGAACTGTGTCTCCTATTTTCACTGTGGAAGCAGTGATTGTGTTGTGTTGTGGTTTAGCATGGCACAAGATTTGAGAATGACTGAATTATCTTAGGTTTAGTTGGGATACCTTTCTCCAGAATCCTGCCTTATGATATTTATTTTTTTGTTAATGGTGAGCCGTATGTAACTAATTGACAGAGATGTCTGTCACAGCCTCTGGTGTTTGTGACCAGCCCCATCAGTGCTTCACCTGTAATCCAAGCCTGTTTAAGTACAGAGTAGTGGTTTGTAGTGCTCATTCCTTATTTTAACTCAAAAATACTCAATCAGTTTAGTAGGCTCCCTTTTATAAATCTGTTTACCTTTCTCTCTCTAGTGGAAATATTTAGCATTCTACCTTTTTCAGTATGTTATAGTTAATAACTTACCATCTGATAAAATGCTGGATATCATTGTCTATGACAAACGCCTCTTAATCCTTTCTCTGATCTAATTATCTACAACATCCTCAGGAGCTGCCAAATGCTTGCAGTCATTCCTCTGATGGTCTCTTGGTTTAAGTAAGGATTCTTTGATTTAGTAGAAGTTAAAAGTAAGAAGGTAAAAAGCAACTGAATGTGATATGGCTCAAGATGAGGTATGGCTTGAGATAACTGTCACTGAACCAAATTTATATAAAAAGGCAAGTATAGAATCTTTATCACTGATAAAAATCTTTGTAAATAACTTAAGATTTATATTTTTTAAATGGTGATAGATCTTTATAAAAAATGAACTGAAAGTGAGACATGAGTTAGGTACTAATGGCTGATAAGTGATGTGTGACAGCCTGGTGTGTGTGTGTGAAGTCGCTTCAGTCGTGTCGGACTTCTCGACACTATGGACTGTAGCCCACCAGGCTCCTCTGTCCATGGGATTCTCCAGGCAAGAATACTGGAGTGGGTTGCCATGCCCTCTTCCTGGTTGGGGATCTTCCCAGCCCAGGGATTGAACCTGTGTCTCCTGCACCTCTTACATTGCAGCCGGATTCTTTACCACTGAGCCACTGGGGAAGCCGCCAGGGACAGATTTAGGTTTTAAAAAAATATTGATCCATTATAATACCACTGACTATCTGGGATTTTTAGTTCTGTCTCACATATGTAGGTTAGACACACTGAAGCGTTTAGTCCTATGCCCTTTTATTAACCTCTCAGTGATTGGATGGTCATGTTGCTTTAGCCATGTTCTTCCAGATTTTCTAAGTCTTTTTTCACATACTTTTAAATAGTAGAAATCCAAGTACCAGGAAGCAGTAAAAGCAGGAAGAACCTTAGGAAAGAAAATAGACCAGAGTCATGTTCTTATATTTAAAAACAGCATCAAGAGAATTTCTTTTTCCTCAAAAAACTAACCCTGTAACAATGCAATATGATAACTGTCTAGCACAGAATAGCACAATACAGTTTCCAACTGAGACATATAAATATAATAGCATTGGCCAAATTAGTTAGATATACATCTGTTTTCATTTGATTATTTCCAGTTCTTACCTTTAAAAGTTTCCTAATTCCTCGGACTTCTAATATGTACCTAGAAGGTGTATGTTACCAATAGCTGTTTGGAAGAAAATGTTGTTTTCCCTTTTAAAAAGTAAAAGTGTTAGTTGCTCAGTCCTGTTGGACTTTTTGTGATCCCATGGACTATAGCCTGCCAGTTTCCTCTGTCCGTGGAATTCTCCAGGTAAGAATACTGAAGTGGATAGCCATTCCCTTCTCCAGGAGATCTTCCTGACAGAATCCAGGATTGAATCCAGGTCTCCTACAATGCAGGAGATTCTTTATCTTCTGAACCACCAGGGAAGCCCTGTTTGCAACTCAGGGTACTTAGAAGTATTCATAATTTGTTGTGATGATTCTATTTTATTATATATAGGATACAGTGAGAAGCCAGATGTTTTTTTTCTGGTTTTGGATTTTTTTGTATGTTGGAGCTCGTAAAGCTCTAATTTTTAAATTTGTATTATAATAAAGTCGCAACAGAATCACTTATTGAATTGAACTCATCATCACAGTCTTTACAAAATAAATCCTATATAAGCACTAGCCTGTAAATAATCAGTAAATGTTATTCCATCAAAGATGTTGATCAAGCCAAAATTGCAATTCTTTAGGGAATGAGATGTTTAAAATAAAGTTATACAAGTGTTCTGAATTTTCTTCCTATATAAATAATACTTGAACATCTCAGAATGTTTTCCTCCTGCTTTACTCAAATTCTATAAATTTTGCAAATAATTTAAAACATGTTTGCAGTAAATCAAATGTCTTGCCCTTCGAAGACATTTTTTAAAGGTCTGTCAAAATAAAATGACAATGTATTAGAGAACTCACAAGTGTTACAGTAACAGAAAAGTGAACATATACTGTCTCAATTAATACGGGGATTTCCTTTGCCCAGGTGTGTTAGTTTTCAGGGGCTACCATAACAAACTACCACAGACTGGGTTGCTTAAACAACAGAAATTTATTTAATCACAGTTTGGGAGGCAAGAAGTCCAAGATTAGGTGCCAACAGGGCTGGTTGGCTACATTCCGAGACGTTTTGCCCTGACTTGTGGAGGCCGTGTTGTCTCTTTGTCTCCATGTCTTTCCCTCTCTGTCTGATTTACCTTTCAGGAATGCCACTCCTATTGGATTAGGACTCACCCGAGGGACCTCTTTTTACCCTAACCTTTTTAAAGGCCCTGTCTCTAAATTCAGTTACATTCTGTGGTGGTTGTTCAGTCGCTGAGTTGTGTCTGACTCTTTGCGAGCCCCTGAACTTCAGCACGCCAGGCTTCCCTGTTCTTCACCATCTGCTGGATTGGGTTTGCTCAAAGTCATGTGCATTGAGTCGGTGATGCCATCCAACCATCTCATCCTCTGTCGTTCCCTTCTCCCGCCTTCAGTCTTTCCCAGCATCAAGGTCTTTTCCAGTGAGTTAGTTCTTCTCATCAGGTGGCCAAAGTATTCAGTATCAGTCCTTCCAATGAATTTTCAGGGTTGATTTCCTTTAGAATTGGCTGATTTGATCTCCTTGCTGTCCAAGGGACTGTTAAGAATCTTCTCCAAGACCATAGTTCGAAGCCATCAGTTCTTTGGTGCTCAGCCTTTTTTATTGCCCAACTCTCACATCCGTAAATGACTATTGGAAAAACCATAGCTTTGACTCTGCAGACCTTTGTAGGCAAAATAATGTCTCTGCTGTTTAATACACTGTCTAGGTTTGTCATTGCTTTTATTCCAAAGAGCAAACGTCTCTTATTTCATGGCTACAGTCACCGGCCACAGTGATTTTGGAGCACAAGAAAATAAAGTCTGTCACTGTTTCCATTGTTTCCCCATCTATTTGCTATGAAGTGATGGGACCAGATGCTATGATTTTCATTTTTTTTAATTAATTTATTTTTTTATTGAGGATAATTGCTTTACAGACTTTTGTGGTTTTCTATCAAACCTCATCATGAATCAGCCATAGGTATACATATATCCCCTGCCTTTAGCACCTCCCTCCCACCTCCTCCCCATCCCACCCCTACTGTTGAGTTTTAAGCCAGCTTTTTCACTGTCTTCTTTTACTTTCATCAAAAGCTTCTTTAATTCCTCTTTGCTTTCTGCCATAAGGGTGGTGTCATCTCATGTCTGCGAAGGCAATGGCACCCCACTCCAGTATTCTTGCCTGGAAAATCCCATGGATGGAGGAGCCTGGTAGACTGCAGTCCATGGGGTCGCTGAGTCGGACATGACTGAGCGACTTCACTTTCACTTTTCACTTTCATGCATTGGAGAAGGACATGCCAACCCACTCCAGTGTTCTTGCCTGGAGAGTCCCAGGGACGGGGGAGCCTGGTGGGCTGCCGTCTATGGGGTCGCACAGAGTCGGACACGACTGAAGCGACTTAGCAGCAGCAGCAGCATCTCATGTCTGAGGTTATTGATATTTCTTCCTGCAATCTTTATTCCAGCCTGTGCTTCATCCAGTCCAGCATTTCACATGATATACTCTGCATATAAGTTAAATAAGCAGGGTGACAATATATAGCCTTGACGTGCTCCTTTCCCAATTTGGAACTAGTCTGTTGTTCCATGTCCAGTTCTAATTGTTACTTCTTGACCTGCTTACTGGTTTGTCAGGAGGCAGGTAATGTGGCCTGGTATTCCATCTGTTTAAGAATTTCCCTATTTTTTGTGATTTATACAGTCCAAGGGTTTCGTATAGTCAGTGAAGCAGAACTAGATGTTTTTCTGAAATTCTCTAGCTTTTTCTATGAGCCAACAAATGTTGGCAATTTTATCTTTGGTTCCACTGCCTTTTCTAAATCCAGCTTGTACATTTGGATGTTCTTAATTCACATATTGCTGAAGGCTAGCTTGATGGATTTTGAACGTTACTTTGCTAACATGTGAAATGAGTGCAGTTGTGGGGTAGTTTGAACATCGTTTGTCATTGCCGTTCTGTGGGATTGGAATGAAAACTGACCTTTTCCAGTCCTATGGCCACTGCTGAGTTTTTCCAAATTTGTTGGTATATAGAGTGCAGCACTTTCACAGCATCATCTTTTAGGATTTGAAATAGCTCAGCTAGAATTCTATCACTTCCACTAGCTTTGTTTGTATTAATGCTTCCTAAGGTCCACTTGACTTTGCCCTCCAAGATGTCTGGCTCTAGCTAAATGATCACACAATCATGATTATCCAGGTCATTAAGATCTTTTTTGTACAATTCTTTTGTGTATTCATACCACCTATTCTTATATCTTCTGCTTCTGCTTCTGTCCTTTAGTGCCCATCTTTGCTTAAAATGTTCTTTTGGTGTCTCTAATTTTCTTGAAGACATCTGTCATCTTTCTCATTGTATTGTTTTCTTCTGTTTCTTTGCATTGTTCACTGAAAAAGGCTGAGATTCTGGGGCTTAATTTCATCACATGAATTTGTGAGGGAACAAATTCAACTCATATCTGAAACTATGGGACTTACCTAAGTATTTAGGTCTCCTGTCTTTCAGTCTTGTTAATTCTGTCTTCATTTTTTTCTTAATCAGATTCGACAAAATATTTTTCATTTTGTGATCCTTAAAAAAAAAAAAAAGCTTTGTGTTATACTGACCTGCTCTGCTGTAATTTTTCAGAGGTAGCTGATGCCTCTATAACCAGTTACTGTCCACGTGTGCTGAGCCACTTCAGCCATGTCCAGCTCTTTGGTACTCTATGGATGGTAACCCACCAGGGTCTTCTGTCCATGGGATTCTCTAGGGAAGAATACTGGGTGGGTTGCTGTGCCATCCTCCAGGGGATCTTCCTAACCCAGGGGTTGAACCCATATGTCTTACGTCTCGTGCATTGGCAGGTGGGTTCTTTACCACTAGTACCACATGGGAAGCCCAACCAATTGTTAATGCTACTCCTTCCCAACTCCATTATTATTTTTGAGAAGAGTGAACCTAGAGGTAGCCACTATCTTGAACTTATGTTTTTCATTCTTAAATATATTATGCCCTTTTATTACTACACATTATCTGTCAACAATATATATATACTGTTGATCATAGATTTTAAGCTTTTTAACAGATGACTTTTCCACATAGTAATCAATTTTTAATTTTTATTTTGTTTATCGTATACTGTAGTTTTAATTCATTTTAAGTTCGGTCATACCAACATTGATTTGTAGAGTTACTTCAGTAACTTTAGATTACTCACTTANATTCATTTATAATAGAGTATGTTAGAATCTCTAATAAAGTTGTGGATAGGTATGCGGAAGCTTTACAGAAACTGATGTCATGAGAGTATGAATTCATTGGCCTTTTCACAAATTGGAAGTGATGGATTCAAGCCAATGTCTGTCTGACTTTGGGGACAAGTTCTTAACTTCTAATGTTAGTATAAATTGTAAAAAGAAAAAAAAAGAACTGTGAGTTCGGGTAAGTTCAGTTCATTTGCTTAGCCATGTCCATGCGACCCCATGGACTGCAGCACGCCAGGTTTCCCTGTCAATCACCAACTTCCGGAGCTTACTCAAACTCATGTCCATCGAGTCGGTGATGCCATCCAACCATCTCATCCTCTGTCGTAAGGGCATGCCTAAAATCAGAACCATTCAGTTTACCAGCTGATTCGGTGCTAAAAAACTGTATCCTGTGGCACATTTCACTTCTCAGTTACCAGAACTGATTCTGGAAAGGTGAATACATGATATGGTAATAGTGCTGAAATGTGGAACAGGAATGAGGTTTGAGGTCAGTTTGTCTCAGACATCTGTGTTGAGAGTGAGCACAGCGGTTGCCTGAAACTCGTGCTTTGGTCCTGAGCCTCAGCTTCTTCTCTCATAAGAAGGTGAGGGAAATGACCCCAGCCTCCAGTAGCTGGTAAGCGAATTCAGTAAAATCGTGTCCATCAAGTATCTGCGACAATACCTGGCATAGAGGAGGGACTTGGGAAGCACTGGGGCCATTGCTGCTCTTCTAATTTCCATTGCTGCTGCTTTTTATGGTGATTTCTTGTTGTTGTTGGGAAGCAGCTGAGAAAGAGCTATTATCGAGGCATTTTATATGCTGATTGGTGGACCATGTAAAAGCAAAATGTCCTATAACTTTGCATGTGTTCCATGACCAATTCAAAATTTTGGTCTTGTAGTAGATTGCAGCATTGTTGAAAATTTTTGCCGCTGCTCCTTGGAGGAGGATTATGTTGCTTGGGCCCATTGACATCAGATTGGCCATATTACATGTTGTTGAAATCAAGAGAGGCCGTGGTCATTTTGATCAGTAACACGTGCATGAAAGTGGGATGAATTACTTTTAAATAACAACTTGAAAAGCCCAGATTACACGCAGTTTCTCTTTTCTTCCCTTCTGTTATAAGGCTGGCAGGCTAGAGGGAGACTGCCCCCTCAGTCTGGAGCATACAGTGAAAACAGCAGAGAGCATGACAAAAAGTAATCCTTAGTCGCTTGTGAAATTGGCATTGTTTATTGATGCAACGAAGTCTAATATAGTGACAGAATTCTCATGTTTTGTATTTCAGACACTCAACAATGTCTTTGTCAATGTTGGTACAGAGAGAGGTCAAGTATAGAGTTAATCTGTCCAGTGGCTAGTTGCTTTCACATTGACCAGCTCTAGAATATTCCTATTATTACAGAATGTTCAACTGGACAATAGTCATGTATATATCAGTGTGGTCCCTGAGACCTAGCTGAGGTTAGCTCAAGGGAGTTGTCTGATGTTTTATTTTTCCTTTTTCAGTGTTTTTTTAAAAAGTTATCCTATTAGCTTTCATCTAATTATTATACATTATAAAATAATATGTACATTCTAAGTTACAGTATATAATTACATGTTACCCTTTTTTTCTTCCATTTTGCTTTGTAGAATTTCAAAGCCTCCATTTAATCTGTTTAATTGTGTGCTGTCATGTTAAAGGTTTTATATTGTTGAGTGGGCATGGTAGAGAATGACTTTCATAATCCATCTTGATTCTTACAATGACTAAGGTAACAGTGAATAATAATTTGTTAAAGAGAATAATTTTTAAAAAAATTATAAATAGTCATTAATTAGAAAAGATAGAAAAATAACCATCTCTGTAGAGACTGCTTATATTTTAGGTATAAATTTAATTTTAGACTTGTATGCTTAATATTTTGTATTCCAAACAGAAATATAGTCTCTACCATAAAACACAGAAGTCAGCTAGCTACCTTCCATGACATAAACTGTTTAGACCAACTTTCTGAAATATTTTAGTGTGTACAAATGATGTATATCTCCATTAATTAGTTAATTATTGAATGTTCAGCAAATGTTATCCTCTGAAACTCGGGTTGTTTGAAATGTTGTCACTGATGTTTCTCATGTGTTCAGCTCAGATCAAGTTAATCATATCTAAAAATCTTGTAGTAGTACCAGATCCGGAAAAAGCATTTGTCTAAGCGGCCGGAAAGCTTCTATCTCTGCTGATGGAAGATTTAATAGAAACTGAGTGATATTGTTTCAGCCCAATGTACTCTGTATAATTAAGCAATTGATGTTCTTTAGTTCATTAAGCAATTTCATCCACCCTTCTCAACACTTTGAATTCATGTTTTGTTGGTTATTCTGATCACTTCTTAAATCTCATTAGTTGGAGTTGAGAGGCAACATTAGTGAAAAATTTGAATTATAAAGCATAAAGCATTTTGGAAAAATGTACTTATATTGCTTAATACATATATTTATTTGAAGTCAAACTGCCCAGCAAAAACATTCTTTAACGAAAAGATTTATAATTTCACAGTACCTTTTCAAGGGACAATGTTGGCCTGTATTTACAGTTTATTTATATGTATCTAGGTAACAAGTACGTGTGAAGTTCTTGCAAACAATGTGGTCTTTCAATTGTATAAATATTCCCCTTGAAAACAATTTGCACTATTTTTGTTGTTATTCTTCAGAGACTTCAGTTTAGCCCCTATCATAAGTAAAACATATCTCCTATTAAAATAGATTCATGACCTTGGGCCATTCGGCAGAAAATTTCTGACTTCCTCTCTGGTTGTCCAAGGTCTCTCCTATCTTTGAAGTATATTGAGGCTGGCTTTAAGAACTAGGGTTGATCCTAGCAATGGCAAATATTAGCATAACAAACCAGTACACTCTAGTTTTAAACAGATGGAAATAAAGCCATAACACTGTTGACAGTGGACCGGAAGAGGAAGAAACACTGATGCTGTCGCTTTGTCCTGTGGGGAAGCACTTTGCATTTAATGCTCCTTTTATAATACTTGTGCTGTGTTCTGCGCTCAGTCATGTCCAGCTCTTCGTGACCCCATGGACTGTAGCAGTCAGGCTCCTCTCTCCATGCGATTTTCCAGGGGAGAATACTGCAGTGGGTTACCATTTCCTACTCCAGGGGATCTTGCAGACCCAGGGACTGAACCTAGGTCTCCTGCATTGCTAGGCAGATTCTTTTACCACTGCACCACCTTTAATCTCATATTTCTGTTTCATTGGGTGACCAAGTCTGAGTTCATGCAAATGAACTTTCATTCAGCAGTTTAGCCTCCATTGAACCTTGCTTGGTGTTTAGCACTATCCTGGTTTTTATCATGATTTTATCCAAGCCATTTTCATTTCCAAAACATTTTGATGTGAATCTTCCTCCGTAACTTCATATTGCAACTGAATACCATCATTCCAAGGGCTATTGTGCAAAATTCATAACTTGGTACACACTTTCTCCACTATCTAATACTGAATTTGTCGTGAGCTAGACCCCAGGTAATTCGTTTTTACCTGAGTCCATTTTTTTCTTTTAGTTTCTGAGGAAACCGAATAATGATGGCACTGATTTTTCCATAGTCCCAAAATGGAACCAGGAAGTATTATAAAGAGTGGATTAAGTAAAAAGTGCTCCCCTGCCAGACAAAACTATAGCATTGGTCTTTCCTTTTCTGCACCACGGTCAACAGCGCTTTAAAACAGATTTTGTTTTGTTTTCATAAGAAGGATCCAAGAGGTTTATTAGACACGTCATGGCAAGATGAAGAATGACCAGTGACAATAACAACCATGTCATATCAGCTAGGTGCCACTTGGCAATATGACATTATACTGAAAGACATCCCTGTATTCACATTTCCTCCTGGGCTGTGTGTGCAAGGCTCTCCAATTAAGAGTCTAACACGAAGGAATTTCAGAAACCAGTGGAAAACCAAGTGGCTTAGAAAAGTCAGCATTGGGTTGCGGGGAGGGGTGGTGTTTGCACAGATCTTGGTTCATGTGCTTTCTGTGGAAAGATAGGAGGGGTCTTATCAGTGGACAAGCAAATGGATTTTATTTTTCCCAACCAAAGAAATAACTAAACATTTGGGGCCAAACTTTTTTCAGGTAAAATGTGAATTTAGATGAAACATTTTTATATATTTCAGGGTATATGTTTAAGGAAAATGTGCTAGGGACACAAGATAGCCAAAGGGCTAAAAAATCAGGCTCTGCTTTATCATTTTTTATGTGGCTTTGGCAATGTTATATAGCATTCCTGAGCCTTGGTTTCCTCTAGTGGATAAAAATAATACCATATACTGCCTAAGGCTGTTAAGTTTAACTGTATTTTGCATAATACCTAAAAATAACAAGCATTTAGCAATTGTTAAGAAAGCCTTCTAGTCAACATGACAGTGATCTGTTAATGCTTTTGCTGTTTAGCACATGTCTATACCTAAGTCTGATGTCAGCTAAATTTATGTTTGTGATGGACTCTTCTGGCTTTATCTCTGCAATCACAAAATCTGATAGAAGAACTAATCTCACATTCTCTATACTTGGCCAAGTGTGTCTAATGTAGAAATGGCACCTAACTCATTCAAGACTGAGGGTTGTTATATGGGTGTCATTTACTTTGTTTGTATCTCTGAACTAATTGATATGATACAATAAGCAAGTAATATTTTAACATATGTTAAGTTGACATTAATTCAAGTGGTTTGTACACACTGACGACTTTAAAATTTACAATGACAGAATATAAGCAAAGTATTTGAAGTGCTGTGAGCCCCATCCTCTTATTTAAACCACTTTCTTCATATCTCAAAGCCAAATTCTATTCTATCTTTGAGGGATTTAGAGTATACTAGCAAAGAAGAGAGGAAAATAAAGTACTAAGACATTGAAGATGTTATAATTTTGATAATTCATTGTATCTTTAATGTGCATAAAAGACCTCCCCATCCGTTTATAAGCGTTTGTCATATACCTCAAATCCATGGTCTCTGATAACACAGCATGCACTGTCTGGCTCTGGGAACATTGCAAAAAGGGTCTGGGTTCCAGGAAAGTTTTGGGTTGTGTCTCAGTAAAAGACCTCTCAAACCACCTGACAAGGGGCATGGCTCATGAGAATCCATCATCATCATTAAGGAATCATAAATACTGCCAGTTTATCATGTAATTGCCCATGTGACTTGGAAAGTGAGTGTCATCATTACTTAGCATAATTTTACATGAATTTTTAAAAAGCAGATATTACAAATGAAATACATATATGATTCAGTAGTTTCCATTGTAGTAGACTACTGTCCTGTTCTATTAGTGAAAATATAAATTGCATCATCACGTTTCAGTGGTAGTACCATAATTATTTAGATCATCAAGTGCTTTTCATTACATTTAGAACAATTTCAAATTTTTAAGTGGTAGAGCCCTGAGCTGAGTAAACTAGGGAATTAATAGACATCTTTCAGGCTTGTTACATGAAGGAAAGCCAGAAATGATGGTAGTGTCACTGGGGTTTTCTACTTGTGTATCAGGGCATGCATATCCTTCTTCATTTAACAAATGTTTCTGGTGCCAACATTGGCTGGATCATCGAGAAAGCAAGGGACTTCCAGGAAAACATCTATTTCTGCTTTATTGATTAAGCCAAAGCCTTTGGCTGTGTGGATCACCATAAACTGTGGAAAATTCTGAAAGAGATGGGAATACTAGACCATGTGACCTGCCTCTTGATAAATCTGTATGCAGGTCAGGAAGCAACAGTTAGAACTGGACGTGGGACAACAGACTGGTTCCTAATAGGGAAAGGAGTACATCAAGGCTGTATATTGTCACCCTGCTTATTTAACTTATATGCAGAGTACATCATGAGAAACGCTGGGCTGGATGAAGCACAAACTGGAATCAAGATTGTGGGGAGAAATATCAATAACCTCAGATATGCAAATAACACCACCCTTATGGCAGAAAGCAAAGAAATAAAGAGCCTCTTGATGAAAATGAAGGAGAAAAGTGAAATTGGCTTAAAACTCAACACTCAGAAAACAGATCATGGCATCCGGTCCCATCACTTCATGGCAAATAGATGGGAAAATAGTGGAAACAGTGACAGGTGTTATTTTGGGGGCTCCAAAATCACTGCAGATGGTGACTGCAACCATGCAATTAAAAGAGGATTACTCCTTGGAAGAAAAGTTTTAACTAATCTAAACAACATATTAAAAAGCAGAGACATTACTTGCCAACAAAGGTCCATCTAGTCAAGGCTTTGGTTTTTCCAATAGTCATGTATGGATGTGAGATTTGGACTATAAAGAAAGCTGAGCACTGGAGAATTGATGCTTTTGAACTGTGCTGTTGGAGAAGACTCTTGGGAGTCCCTTGGACTGCAAGGAAATGAAACCAGTTCATCCTAAAGGAAATCAGTCCTGAATATTCAACTTCCCTGGTGGCTCAGATGGTTAAGCGTCTGTCTACAATGCAGGAGACCGGGGTTCAATCCCTGGGTCGGGAAGATCCCCTGGAGAAAGAAATGGCAATCCACTCCAGTACTATTGCTTGGAAAATCCCATGGACAGAGGAGCCTGGTAGGCTACATGTAGTCCATGGGGTCGCAAAGAGTCAGACATGACTGAGCGACTTCACTTCCTGAATATTCATTGTAAGGACTGATGCTGAAAATGAAACTCCAATACTTTGGTCACCTGATGTGAAGAACTGACTCACTGGAAAAGACCCTGATGCTGGGAAAGATTGAAGGTGGAAGAAGAAGGGGAAGACAGAGGATGAGATGGTTGGATGGCATCACTGACTCAATGGACATGAGTTTAAATAAACTCTGGGAGTTGGTGATGAACAGGGAGGCCTAGCATGCTGCAGTCCATGGGGTTGTAAAGAGTCAGACATGACTTAGCAACTGAACTGAACTGAACAGAAATCATTTAAGACTTGTCACAATATCGTATCCATTGCCTCTCTAAATTCATTTCCTCAGGTAGTCACAGGCCATATTTGTACTTTATGTTGCTCAGTTAACATGGAAATGGAAAGTTTTGTATAGTCTAACTGCTCCCTGACCTGTTTCATCAGTCTCACTCTGTAGCTTCAAGCATTACTTTGGAAACTGAATCCTCATCAAGGGCGGTAGAAAATCTTTATAGGTAATATGATTTCACCCATGGTATTCCCATATCAAAACAACTCGGGGTACTGCATGAGCCAGGCTTTGTCAGCCACTTGATCAACTATACGTATTCTACTCACAAGGGTACCGCATATATATACCTATTGTCATATTTTAGAGAAGCATCTGCATCATTCTGAATTTAAAATGTTATAGACTTTCTATAGACTGCCCAGGTGTCACAGTGGTAAAAAATCTGCTCACCAATGGAGGAGACCCAGGAGATGTGAATTCAATCCCTGGGTCAGGAAGACCTCCTGGAGTAGGAAATGGCAACTCACTCCACTGTTCTTGCCTGGAGAATTCTATGGCCAGAGGAGCTGGCTGGCTACAGTCCATGGGGTCACAAAGAGTCTGACTCAACTGAGCAAGCACATGCTCATCACTCAGGCATTATATATCTATGGAGATCTTAAACAAAAATTGCCTCATTAGTTGCTCTGAACCTTCAAATTTCAATGTGATTATCCCACTTTAAGGTGTTGTCATTGGAATATAGTAAGTAATAGATAATTTAAAAATAAATGTGCAACCTGCCTGGATCCAATTGACAATTGTGAGTCTCTGCAAATGGGGAAACTGGCAGCTCTTCTAGCAATCAGATCATGTCACTGGGCCAAGAATTGGCTTTGATAAATTCTTGATTCATCAGGGACTGTGGATGAACAGCTAGCTGCCTTTTGAATGTAGCCAAAGGAAATTTGCTGACAAGCATAACTATGAATAGGGCAATAAAGCTTTCAAACAACAACAAAAGAATGTTGATGCAAAACCTAAGAATACTCAAAACCAATTTCCTCTATCATTTCTATATCCCTTACCATAATTCTTCTATACTTGCCATGCCCATAAGCAATGTCAGATCAAAAATGACAAATTACCTTTTTCAGGCTTGTACTAGGTGAATTAAAAACCAATTAACTTTTAATTTTTTTCTCCATGTTCCTAGAAGATCTAAATTATCAATCTAAAGTACTCTGCTTTGGTGATAGCTTTTGAAAATTTAAAGTATACACAGTAACAGGAGACAGGATGGATATTCAGTGCGACTTTCAGCTTAAACTTGATTTACTCAAGAATCCTTGTGTTCAAAAAGGATTTTTAAAGGAACATTTTATAGTCTCGCTTAACATCAATACATGTCACCTAAACTAAACATGTTAGTTTTTTTTTTCTCTCTCTCTTTTCTTTTTTTTTTTTTTGGTTACAAAAGATTCAGTTCAGTCGCTCAGTCATTTCAGATTCTTTACTTGTTGCTCAAAACTGACCACTGGCTGCCTCACTTCAAAGAGTTTCAAGCTTCCCTTTCCCCTTCCCTTCCATCCGTAAAGATTTTTACATGTTTGTTCTCTAGCATTGGGCTTCCCGGTGGCTCAGGTGGTAAACAATCTGCCTGTAATGCGGGAGGCCTGGGTTCAATCTCTGGGTCATGAAGATCCCCCGGAGAAGGGAATAGCTACGCACTCCAGTATTCTTGGCCTGGAGAATTCCATGGACAGAGGAGCCTGGCGGGCTACAGTCCTTTGGGTTGCAAAGAGTCTGACACGACTGAGAGACTAACATTTTCACTTTTCACTTCTTTCTCTCTAGTATTAATTGGAAAGTGAAAGTGAAGTCGCTAAGTCGTGTCGGACTCTTTGTGACCCCATGGACTGTAGCCTACCAGACTCCTCTGTCCATGGGATTCTCCAGGCAAGAATACTGGAGTGGGTTTCCATTTCCTTCTCCAGGGGATCTTCGCAACCCAGGTATTGAACCCAGGTCTCCTGCATTGCAGGCAGATGTTTTAACCTCTGAGCCACCAGGGAAGCCCTTAATTAATTGGAATTACATGTATAAATCATGCATCAAGTGCAGCTACTTCTTTGTGTCATTTCCCTGAAAGAATATTAATCTCCATGTAAAATGGCCATCAAATATAAGGCCAAGATAGACTTCTGCCTTTTGAGAAAAGTGAGATGCCACCATTAAAAAAAAAAAAAGTTCAATTTATTCTTTTAAAAAAATGAATGCCTTCCAACTACTCAAACATGGCTGGGTGGTTTAATGCTATTTACATCACATCAGGTTAGGCCAGGACAGCTGGAAACAGGAAAGGTCTGTGTCAGTGGACTTAGATGGATTCAGGGCCAGTAAAAAGAAATAGGAACATGGATATTAGGGCATGACCAGAGGAGGGGAATTTAGTAACATGCTGTAAATATTAATTCTGGTCTCTTTGGGACCAAAAGTTAAATCTAGATTTGTATGCTTGTTTACAAATTTCTCAATGGATTTAGGTAGAATGAAGCTAAATTTAGTTTTCTCCAGAGGCATCCTGGAACTGGTCACATTTAGCATCTGACTAATACCATGGTTAAGAAGGGTAGGACTTTCTAGCTGGAAAAAAGAAAAAGAAGCCCTCTTTCCAGTCCTGTTAGCTTTCATGTGGGGCTCTAATATTCTACTTTTGGAGGCATGCCCTTGCTTTCTGCAGGGTTGAGTAGTATAACCTGTAACTCAAACTGTAGGAAGAAGACTGTTGAAAGCAGAAGAGGTATTGTCCTGTGTTTTCTTTTATAAACTTGAATTTTTCAAGAAGTACTTGAGTTGTTCAGTCACTCAGTTGTGTCTGACTCTTTGTAACCCACAGACTGCGCAAGCCAGGCTTCCCTGTCCTTCACTATCTCCCAGAGTTTGCTCATACTCATGTACACTGAGTTGGTGATGCCATCCAACCTTCTCATCCCCTACTGTCCCCTTCTCCTCCTGTCCTCAATCTTTCTCAGCATCAAGGTCTTCTCCAGTGAGTCATCTGTTTGCATCAGGTGGCCAAAGTATTAGAGTGTCAGCTTCAGCAGGCAAGCCTTCCAATGAATATTCAGGGTTGATTTCCTTTAGGATTGACAAGTTTGATCTCCGTGCTGTCCAAGGGACTCCCAAGAGTCTTCTCCAGCACCACAGTTTGAAATCATCAATTCTCTGGTGCTCAGCCTTCTTTATGGTCCAGCTCTCACATCCATACATGACTACTGGAAAAACCATAGGTTTGACTATACAAACCTTTGTCAACAAAGTGAGGTCTCTGCTTTTTAATACACTGTCTAGGTTTGTCATAGCTTTTCTTCCAAGGAGCAAGCTTCTTTCAATTTCATGGCTTCAGTCACCACCTGCAGTGATTTTGGAGCCCAAGAAAATAAAATCTGCCACTGTTTACATTCCCCGCACCCCCCCCCCCATCTATTTACCATGAAGTGATGGGACTGGATGCCATGATCTTAGTTTTCTGAATGTTGAGTTTTAAGCCAGCTCTTTCATTTTCCTCTCACCCTCATCAAGAGACTGTTTAGTTCCTCTTCACTTTCTACTGTTTAAGGTCGTATCATCTGTGTATCTGATATTTTTGATATTTCTCCCAGCAATCTTGATTCTGACTTGTGATTAATTCAGCCTGACATTTCACATGATGCACTCTGTATATAAGTTAAATTAGCAGGGTGAGGGTATACAGTCTTGGCGTACTCCTTTCCCAATTTGGAACCAGTCCATCATTCCATATCTGGTTCTAACCATTGCTTCTTGACCTGCATAGAGGTTTCTCAGGAAAGGTGATCTGGTATTCCTGTCTCTAAGAATTTTCCACAGTGTTTTGTGATCCACACAGTCAAAGGCTTTAACATAGTCAATGAAGCAGAAGTAGATGTTTTTCTGGAATTCCACTACTTTTTCTATGATCCAGTGGATATTGGCAAATTATTCTGATTCCTTTTCCAACAGATGATTCCAACAGATTTTGGAAGTTTGATCTCTGCCCTGGTTTCTTTTATAAACTTGAATTTTTCAAGAAATACTTGAGAATCCGTCACATTTATATTGATTTCACTCCACCTCCACTCCAACGAGTCCATCCTAAAGGAAATCAGTCCTGAATATTCATTGGAAGGACTGATGCTGAAGCTGAAACTCCAGTACTTTGGCCACCTGATGCGAAGAACTGACTCATTTGAAAAGCCCTGATTCTGGGAAGGATTGAGGGCAGGAGGAGAAGGGGACTACAGAAGATGAGATGGTTGGATGGCATCTCCAACTCGATGGACATGATTTTGAGGAAGCTCTGGGAGTTGCTGATGGACAGGGAGGCCTGGCATGCTGTGGTTCACAGGGTCGCAAAGAGGCAGACCCAACTGAGCAACTGAATAGAACTGAACCATTTCCTTCTTCATTACATCTCAATGGAGAGCTTTATTATAGCAAATCAACTTTGGGTTTTGCCAAAGATACAAAATATCTCCTTTGGTTTTTGAAAGGCTTCAGTTTTCATTTGCCTCTATGACCAACATATGCTACTTGAAGAGGAGAAGCGGCAGTATGAAGCGCAGAAGAAAGGGATAAAACAGATTAGAAGGTCAACAGAGAGTTGTTAGAGTAGGTCTTATCAGTAGGATGCATTCAGTTGCAGCAAAAGGAAGATAGACCTAAACTGGTTTAAACAAAATGGATTTCCACCGACTCCTGTAACCTGAAAGGCCAGTGCAGGTCTGTTGTCAGGAGTCTGCTTTCATCCCTTTTCCATTTTCTTCTGTTTCTCAGGCAGATTTCTCCCAACTGGTAGCAGTAATAACCATCCCTGTCCCCCATCGGTCTTTTTCTACAAGCCATACAAGGCCGACAGTAAGGTGCCGCCTTCCCAAAAATCATAGCAAACATTCCCTGAGACTCTGCCTGACTCAGTCAGCTGTCATTCTGGGAGCCAGTCGCTGTGGCCAAGCGAAAGTTGTTAATGAGTGGTCAGATCCGGGTCATGTACTTCCCCCTGAGCTGCTGAGCAAGAACCCAGGCAAACAAAGAAGAGGAGCCGGGAGGGAGAGAGTAGAATCGTGAAAGACATGTGTGGTTATAGTGAACAGCATGTGATCAACAAATGAATCAGGTGACCAGTCCTTCATGTTAATTAAGCATTTTGAAGGAAGTGCATGGATATGACATCACAGATTTATATTTTAGTAAGATCACTCTGACTCTGTGAAGAGGGTAGGTAGATAGATGAAGATAGGAACGTAAGGATAGTGATATGGGAGTTATTATATTTCATCCCTCAATTCCAAAATATAATGTTGTGTACCTCCAAACACCCTACGTGGTTTGGCAATTGGGTCTAGTTGTGAAGCGTAAAATAGTAAGGGTGTAAACAGAGGTAGAAACAATACAAACAGGTTAAAGGATGGGATGAGTGTATGTGAACAAAGAATCAACAAGAATTCTAACTCATTTAAGAGGGAGAAAGGAAGGGGACATTTTTTTAGACTGTGACTATGAAATTGTGACATTTAGAGAAAAATGAAATTTTGATGTCACTTAGGTGATTACTTATACAAATTGCATCCTCAAGAGAATTGGAATATAAGCTGGAATGAGGAAACTGTGGTTAAGAGGAGCAGTTGCAGCTTATAGAGGATGATTTAGATCATGCATACAGAGATTTAGTTCACCCACAATGGATGAAAGAAATAAAATGACTTACAATGAGAAAAGAAAAGGGTCAAGAGTAAGACCTTGAAAAACACCAACATATAGCAGTGGGGAGAAGTAGGAAGAACAGACCAAAAAGACATTAAAATATTGATTTGAGAGATAGGTGAGCCTCTAGTGAAAAATCCAAAGAAAGTGTGTTAAGCAAGAAAGATTAATTGTATAAAATACCTCACGAATGTTAAAGATGAATATTGAGGAAAAGGAAACAAAATTACATTTAGCAATTAGGTCACCATTGATATTTGAGACCATTTCAAGCCAAAGTACAAGAATTAAATAGCTGTTAAGAAAGTGGAAATGTCAAGTACTGTCTATTCTTTTGGGATTTTTTTTTGTGGGGGGGGCGGTGGTGAGAAAAACTCTAAAGCTCTGTCGTTGGACTTCTTTCAAGGGACCTTATCTACTCCCATGATTTCAGCCATGACGGTTCTCACATCCTTCACTCTAGCCCAGAGTGTCTCTAAATCCAACCTGTTACCTATCACCAAATTCATTTTTTTTGAGTTCTTTTAGATCATATTGCTTCTCTCTCAGGAATCCTCATTGGCTTCCCATTGATAAATGTACAAAGTCTAAGTGGTAAAGTCTGGCTTCAGGTCATCCAACCAGAGCCAAGCTAACTTGCAAATGTTAATTTCTCACCAGTCCCCTGGGTGAGCATTATGTTCTTCTCCATGCTCCAGCATTCCAGCCAGATTAAAGTCCATGCTGTCTCCTTACCGTGTCTGTGCTCTCCCATCCAGCTAGTCAAGGATATATCCTGTGCTCTCTTATTAGAAAGTTTCATCCATTTATTTTTTCATTCTTTCAAAGCTTATTGAACGGTAAGTGAGACACAGTTGCTGACAAGGTGAGACACTGTATTAATATTTTTGTTCTTCACTACCTGCTCGTGGTCTGGCTTTACAATAAGTTTTGATATGGCATCTTGCTTGTTCTCTGTTTAGCAAGGTACGATAGAGTATCCTCCCCAGAAATATCAATTTATCTATCCTTCCTTTATTTGCAAAAAAGTTGTTCACTATACTTCTTTATTTTTATTCATGTATTTGTACTCATATTTAGGACAGTACACATGTTTATAATAAATAAGTAGATCATTATAATGGAACATACTGCTACTCCCTGACCCCTTCATTGGATTGGGTTTCTGAAACACTTCTTACTCCTCCATTATCCCACTCCAAATGTGGTTTTGAATTTAACTTCTCTTATAAGACTTATTTCAAAACAAGCTATGTCTTACAGAAAGCTTTCCCTGATTTCCTTCCCAACTCTTCTCTTCTTCCTCCCAGTGCAATTTATCTGCATCATTTTCGATAGCAATAATTTTTTGTTAATATAATTTTTTGTATTTGGTACCTCTTTTCCTGAAGTAGAATTTTGTTGGGGGTAAAGCCATTTCTTTCTTCTCTAAATTATAGAAGAGACTGAGTGTCTGTGAAATAAATGAGCCTCATTGTTAAAACTTATGACATTGTTTTCATCTCCATCTCTTTACCTCTAATGTCCATAATGACCGTCACCCATATTCTCCATAACGATACATAGATGCCCTTGGCTGGTTATGTAGTCCTTTACCTTTCCATGGTTTACTTTCTCCTATAAAATATTTAGCTCACCCTGAACAGTGATTCACATAGGATCTGATTTGAAACATTTTTCCACTTATCCACACTTCAGGTGAAAATCTTCTCTGACATTCTGATGAAAATCCCACCAAATTTTTCTTCCGACTAATGATGAAGTAAATTTCTTTCCCTGCCAGAAGCCCATTTTGACTTCATGTCCTTCATGTTCGCTTTGTCCATGTCATCTCTATAGCTAGTTTTTCACTTCCCATATCTCCCTTTCTATTTAAATGTCCTGACCTTCAACTAAAAGAAGAAATGAAAACTCTACCTGCCAAGCCCTTCAGCTTCCTATCTTGGGCTTCAAAGTCACTATACATATATTCCGTTTTCTTCCTGACTATATTATTCGTGGCCAAGTGAATCAGAAATAATAAATAGCAGCCAGTGGGTTTAATAAGCCTTGTCAGGTCACATATCTGATTATTTGCTATAGGTAAAGTAGACTTTCTAGAAAATACACTTTCTAATTTGTCATGTCAGGCCTATATAGAAGAAAGTCGCCAATCGCAAATAGCTAACTCTTCTTCCTGAGGTTAAAAACTGAATTCCTCAAACTTGTTGTTGCCTATGAATGTTCCTTATTGCTCTGGAAGGCAATGTCTTTCCCAATTTTTTTGACCATGACCTTCCATAAGAGGGGCTTCCCTTGTGGCTCAGCTGGTAAAGAATTTGCCTGCAATGCAGGAGCCCTGGGTTTGATCCCTGGGTTGGGAAGATCTCTTTTCCCTGGAGAAGGGAAAGGCTACCCACTCCAGTATTCTGGCCTGGAGAATTCCATGGACTGTATAGTCCATTGGGTCGCAAAGAGTTGGACACAACTGAGCGACTTTCACTTTCACCTCTATAAGAAACCCTTTTATTTCCCCCCCACCTGGTATGTGCGTAGACACACATGTGCTTCGCACACGTGTTTATATGTGAACAAAAGTTTTGTGAACCAATACTTTCCTTGGGCCAGAATATAATTTTTAAAATATTGTTCTGTGAATTCTGTGTCATTACGAAGTGAAGAAACTTATCAAACACAGTAAATTGATATAATGAGCTACTTATGGGTAACATCTCCTAATTTGAAAAACGTCAGATGAGATTTGAGGAAGATTGCTGTTAATTTGAAAGGACTAGATTTTCCCTCCATTTCAGTGGTTCCCAAAAGTTAATATGCATAAATATTGGGGGAACTATCTAAAAATGCACATTTTTGAGATCCATCCCCCAAAGCTTCTGATTTTGTAGTTGCAAAATGGGGCCTTCAAATCAGCTGTATAACAGTGTACCCCAAGTAGACCTCATCCAACTGGCCTGGAGACCAGGGCTTGGGAAGCTTTGATAAGCTGATGATAGTGTTGGTAAGAGATAGTGATTTAAGCATTCTTAAACATTCCATTCACAATAAACTGTGGAAAATTCTGAAAGAGATGGGAATATCAGACCACCTGACCTGCCTCTTGAAAAACCTATATGCAGGTCAGGAAGCAACAGTTAGAACTGGACATGGAACAACAGACTGGTTCCAAATAGGAAAAGGAGTACGTCAAGGCTGTATATTGTCACCCTGCTTATTTAACTTCTATGCAGAAACTTATATGAGAAACGCTGGACTGGAAGAAACACAAGCTGGAATCAAGATTGCCGGGAGAAATATCAATAACCTCAGATATGCAGATGACACCACCCTTATGGCAGAAAGTGAAGAGGAACTCAAAAGCCTCTTGAGGAAAGTGCAAGAGGAGAGTGAAAAAGTTGGCTTAAAGCTCAACATTCAGAAAATGAAGATCATGACATCTGGTCCCATCACTTCATGGGAAATAGAAGGGGAAACAGTGGAAACAGTGTCAGACTTTATCTTGGGGGGGCTCCAAAATCACTGCAGATGGTGACTGCAGCCATGAAACTAAAAGACACTTACTCCTTGGAAGGAAAGTTATGACCAACCTAGATAGCATATTCAAAAGCAGAGACATTACTTTGCCAACAAAGGTCCATCTAGTCAAGGCTATGGTTTTTCCAGTGGTCATGTATGGGTATGAGAGTTGGACTGTGAAAAAAGCTGAATGCCAAAGAATTGATGCTTTTTAACTGTGGTGTTGGAGAAGACTCTTGAGAGTCCCTTGGACTGTAAGGAGATCCAACCAGTCCATCCTAAAGGAGATCAGTCCTGGGTATTCATTGGAAGGACTGAGGCTGAAGCTGAAACTCCAATACTTTGGCCACCTCAAGCAAAGAGTTGACTCATTGGAAAAGACTCTGATGCTGGGAGGGGTTGGGGGCAGGAGGAGAAGGGGACAACAGAGGATGAGATGGCTGGATGGCATCACCAACTCGATGGACACGAGTTTGGGTAAACTCCAGGAGTTAGTGATGGCTAAGGAGGCCTGGCGTGCTGTGATTCATGGGGTCGCAGAGTTGGACATGACTGAGCAACTGAACTGAACTGAACTGAAACATTCCATACAATCTTTCTAGAGTGCAGTTTTCATTCAGATGTATATGGACATAAGTGCAGTTTATTTGGGTTAATACTAAAGAGCACAGTTGCTGAATTATGTGGTAAGAGCATGTTTAGTTTTGTACGAAACTGCCAGACTGTCTTCCAAAGTGTCTAGATTTTTGCCTTCCCTCCAGCAGTAAATGAGAGTTCCTCTTGCTGCACATCCTTCCCAGCATCTGGTGTTGTTAGTGTTCTTTGCTTATTTTAATTGCTTTCCGTCTTAAATGCCCAATTCAAATGTGACATCCTCTGTAATATTCCCTTAACCAACCTGTTAATAATTCCTCCTCATTCCATACTGTACTTATTAACTTCATTTTACCACTTAGACTTACTATATGCTGTTGATTTTTTGTCTCATTTTTCCTATTGGAATATTAACTCTTTGACAGAAGCAATTTTTATGCAAGGTACCATACTTTTATGCATTTCTATAAAATTTAGATCAATGTTTATTAAAAAAACAAATATGAAGGTTATATTTGCATATATGTAAATCATTTTCAAAAATAAAACTATTTAGAAATATACCCATAGTAAATCTCAGCTGCTTCATTTTTGTTGTGAAGTGGGTAAAATAAGTGTTATGTTTATACACAGTTCATGGAATGAAGGCTTGTTAGAGTTAAAAGTAACCTTGTTAGCTTTTTTAATTACCTGTGAGGATTCTGAGATGCAGAGTGTTTTCATAATACAGCCCACACCACATAGGTAGAATTATAATATGTCTCATTTATTACCCTTTCTTATCTTTCCTCAGAACTGCTATTGCTTTTTCATTTTAACTGAATCTGAGATGGGATAAATTTTGTTCCATGAAAATAGATTATTTTTCTAGAAAATGCAAAAATTGGTAATTTAAGAATGTATATTTGAAAATGTTCTATTTCATTAAAATAAGTGTGAACATATAATTACTGTGCCTCTTTTTGTATCTTTATCATCTAATTTATTAATTCACATGAGACATTAACTATAGTCCAGTTGTCATGACTCAGATCCTTT